>CM030368.1:141450350-142050350 GCA_017893485.1 Hemerocallis citrina | reverse complement strand
GAGCGATCTCCTCGTCGCCGAGATCACAGGAGGTCTTCCCTTCATAGGAGGCGGAGGGAGTCCCCTGAATACCATCGAAGAAGACATCGTTCTCCCGCTGGTCGACAGCCCCAGAGGGACAAGAACGGACCTATCACCCGAGCCGAATTCCAAGAGTTCCAAGCTACAATCCTGCAGGCCCTCAATTTCCGACCGAACAACAACAACAATGCTCAAAGGGTCCCCACTCCTCCTCCGGTCCAAAGCCCTCGCCATCGGTCCCTAACTCCTCCACAAGCTCCGAGCCACCGCCATCACATCGCCAGTCCTCATCATTCTCCTAGCTACCATCGCCAAACTCCACGCTCCCCTTCGTATGAAGACGAGTCCAGAGGTTCGCCAGGGTACCGTCGAAGGGATGATGCTGTTTACCGTCGTCTCCACGAGATGGAGAGACGCCTCGGCCAACTTGACAGGGAAGAGGAGCTAAGAGGGAGGACCCTCCGCCCAAGCAGACCTCCGTTCTCACGAACCATCATGGATGCTCCAGTTCCAGCAAACTTCAAGCCACCACAGTTTGAGACATATACGGGGGAGTCAAACCCCGTGGATCACATCGAGAGTTTCAAAACTCTCATGATGATCCACCAGGCTTCCAACGCTCTACTGTGCAAGACCTTCCTAGCTACTCTCAAAGGTCCGGCTCGGGAATGGTACTCTCGCCTCGCCCCATCCTCCATTTTCTCCTTTGAACAATTTGAAACCCTCTTCATCACCCACTTCGTGAGCAGCCCGAACTGAGAAGACTAGTATTTCACTACTCTTCCTCAATCAGATGAAAGGTGAGAAACTAAGAGATTATGTCAAGCGGTTTACCGTGGAAGCTAGGTCCATTGCCTCCCTCGACCAATCGGTCGCTGCAGCCGCCTTCCAATCCAATGTCCTCAACTCAAGCCTCCGGTCCTCCCTAGACAAAAAGCCCCCACGAGACTTCTCCGACCTTCTTCTCAGAAGCGAGAAGTATATCCAGGCTGAGGAAGCTGAACATCGCTCCACCTTCGAGGGGTCTTCCTCCGGAACCAAGTGAAAGGCAGCCGAAAAAGAGGGAGCTAAGAAGCTCCAGAAGGACAATGGGGGCCAGCTCCGCCCGCCTCCCAGATTTGAGAAGTTTACCCCTCTTAATGCCAACATTTCTACTATTCTCATGGAGGTCGAGAAGGAAGAAGTTCTGCCTCCTGCCCCGAAGATGAATACTCCCGACAAGAAGAGAAACAAGGAAAAGTGGTGCCGATATCATCGAGACCACGGCCACGACACCAATGACTGTCGGGCTCTGAAGAAGGAAATTGAGGCCCTCATCCAGAGAGGGTAGCTGTCTAAGTTTGTGAGAAAGGACCGAATTGATCTTCCTCCTCCCCCATGGGGGCTAACAAGCATCTCGAGCGGCGCAATGAAACTCCCGAGTTTGAAGAAGAGCGCATCCTACACCTCATTCATGAAGAGCCCATGGGTGGAACCTCCAACTCTTCTCGGAAGGCTTTCATACGGGAAGTCAACTTGGTGCACAGAATACCCCCTCCCAAAGCCCTCGGAGTCCCGGTCACTTTCTCAGATAAAGACCTGGAGGGTGTTCGAACCCCCCATTGTGACGCACTAGTGATTAACCTCCACATGGCTAATTGTAAAGTGGAAAGGATTCTGGTGGACAATGGTAGTTCTGTCAACATCCTTTTCCTGGCGGTCTTTCAAAGACTCAAGTTATCACGGGACAGGCTCAAGCCCGCCGGCTATACGCTCCACGGGTTCACGGGAGTGCCAGTGACTATCGAAGGGGTGATAACCCTCGACGTAGCTGCTGGCAAAACTCCTACTACCCGGACGGAGCCAATGGATTTCATGGTCGTCGACATTCCAGCTGCTTATAATGTGATTCTAGGCTGACCTGGCCTAGCTGCTTTAGAGGTCGTCCCGTCGGCTTATCATCTTAAAATGAAGTTCCCCACCAAGGCAGGTGTAGGGGAAGTAAGGGGTAGTCAGGAGATGTCTCGCAAGTGTTACATGACCTCGACCGGGGGACCTGTCCTTTCCCTCGAGACTCTTGAAATTCCCCAGGGGAACATCCAGCCTGTGAGTAATGCCCCGAATTCCAAAATACACTGAATTCGAGATTCCACAGGATCTTTACACTTCTTTCGTACAATTTTACAAGGAATTTAAAACTTTTCACTTTATATCAGAGTTACATGAAAACTTTACACTTTACATTTTACAGCGGAAGCAAATTTACAACATTTAAAATGTACATCAACATTTGAATAATCTCAAAGCATCTGTTCTCCTTTAATCTTTATCATGCCTCTTATCCTGCAAACAAAACTATGGGTATGTCAGTTTATTCAACCGACGAACATTATACACGGCCATCCTCTTTATGCCGGAAATAGTATAACTGATTTTCCATATTTAACAAACACAAACTTGTCACATAGCAAACTAAAGGGAATACCCTATTGATGTCGTGTTGTGATTGTGCACTTAGTCCTTAATGCAATTATTTATATTACATGACACTAATGCACACTTGTTCGGATTCTATGCATCCCATACTACATAGGTCCGAGGGCAAGTCTCTTAATCGTTCTTCATCTTATAGGATTCAATCCCTCGTCATGATTTAATCTATTACTGTAACTACGGTAAGTATCCTAGATGATCTATGAGTACAAGCTCGTGTACAGAAAACCTGGAGGGAAATCCCATGCCATGTCTTGACGCATCAAGCATGCATTCTGTGGCAATTCAGCCTCCTTCATGGCACACGATCCTCTTGCAGTCACCAAACATCCCACAAGCGTCGCCAAGATCCCGATCTTCTGGAGTAGTGCCCACGCCATGTCTTGACGCATCAAGCATGCATTCTGTGGATCACACCCACATCGTAGACTCGAGGCCCTCATACTTGTGTTTTTCTCTCACTTTCATCACCTCTTCACTATGTACTAAATCCTTAAATATACTGAAATCATGAACAAAATCAATCTCTTAGAGTTAGCCCTCTCACTACTACTGATGAGTCCAATAATATTCACATTTAGAAGCAATAATCTTAGTACAATTAGACATTTAAATGCTCTATATGTGTTATTTTACTCTTCTTTTCTCTTTTTCATAGGAAACAGCCTAAAAGCAGCAAACGAAGCAGATTCAAGACTAATACAGACTGAGAGGATGATACACAGGGAACTGCAGAGCAACAGTCGACTGGTTCTTCAAACAGTCGACTGGACAGAGAGGCTGAAGCTGCTCGGCACAGTCGACTTACCCCAACACCAGTCGACTGCATCCAGCGGAGTGAAAAGATAAGATAATTGAAGATCCACCCTCATCTAAATCCAAATCAAAATTAAGTTATCCAAACTCAGGTTATCTGCGAATAACAACTTCTCCAACAATCAAAGCTAGAGACCGGAGATTGGTAAGAGCACGTGGTTAGCAGAAAAGGAAGAAAAGAAGAAAAGAGAAAGAAATAAAACGCAGATCAAATAAGGAAGGAAATAAAGAAAAGAAGAGGACTTTCCTGGAAAAAGTGCAAACCCTAATTCTCTTCCCGTGTTCTATAAATATCAACCAGGAGGCGTTATTCTGGGGGGGACCGAATCACGGAATTTCTGAATCATCAAATCATCAATCAAGAGGATTATTCTATCAGCATCGAAGAAGAAGGAGATCGAGTACACTGAAGCAACAAGCCAGTCGACTGAGTGACAGCAGTCGACTTCTCAGACTAAACATCATCAGTTTATTTCTTCTCTTTCTAGTTTATATTTTCATCATGTATTCGAAACTGTTAGTCAATAAAAGTTTTATTATGTGGAACTAATTTCATAGTTGGGTAGATTGAAACCGTAGTTATGTAATGCTTATATTCTTTTGAATGCTATTCTGATTACTTATTGATTAAACCTGAGAATATTGGTATGGATTTATAATATACAAACTTGTTCAGAAGTTCTAAGAGCAGTCGACTGAGAGTGACAGCAAGTCGACTACCATACAGAACCTGAGATTATCAAGTTTGCATGTTATAAATCTGAATCTGTTATATGCGTATAGAGACGACCCGTATCTCGTGCCCATAACTTGTAACACAGGAATCTTTAGGGGTTCTTGGTTTAATCAACTTGAAGGATCTAGATCTGATACCAATTTCTAGAACTTCGAGTGTTTGTTCGTTTCCATTGTTCTTATGTTTTCTTTAAGTGCAACTTAGTAGATACCATGCTAAATACTTAAAAAAAGAAACGAATTAGAGTAGATACCATGCCTAATTCTTGGCTTAGGGAAACATTAACTTTAAGGAGTAGATACCATGCCCTTAAAGGAACGAACATGAGTAATTAGAGTAGTGAAGAAGGTGACTTAGCATTACTGACTATAGGTGGAAATCAAAGCCCAACTACTTAATAAACATTGTGATTCAGAACTACCTGATATAGTTTTAAATTTCTCTATTTCTTTTAGAACAACACTTCAAGATTCTTATTTCTTTTTATTGGTTAGTAAGTTAAATTCTACAATCCCTGTGGGATCGACCCTTGCTTTTCACTACGCTTCTATAAACGATTCGTACACTTGCGAGGTTTTAATTTGTGTCCAGATTATCTATTTATTTAGATCATCTAGATTGCACAACAAGTTTTTGGCGCCGTTGCCGGGGATTGTTAGTATTTTAACTTACAAATCAGTAAATCTTTTCTTTTATTTTATTTTCTTTTATTAATAAATATTTTCTCTTCTAGGTTACAGGATTTTGGTGAATGCACGGAAGGCGATCACTTCGTCCAGAGCTACTACCTATTGATACGGAAACAGAACGCACTCTGCACAGACTAGGTCGGCTGTCTGCAACCAACCAGTCGACTGCTACAAGGAACCAGGCGACTGCACAGAGACCCAATTCACGAGCAATAATGGCTGAGGAAGTACCAAATCGAGTACCAATGCAGGATAAATTCATGCCCAAGAATATTGAGCAACCGTCCTGCATTGCTTATCAACCTAATGTCACAGGGAATATGCATCTATCTCCCTAATTACTTAGCATGGTTCCCCATTTTAGTGGCAAACCAGACGAGGAGCCTCACCTCCATCTGCAAGACTTCTTTGATCTTTGCAGAACACAAAGCGTCCAAGGGCTTATCCCTGAACAAATCAGGTTAATCTTATTTCCATTCTCCTTAAAACTTAATGCTAAATTGTGGTATAATTCTTTGGAACCAGGATCAATTAATTCTTGGGAGCAATTGGCCACAAAATTCTTGAAAGAATTCTTTCCAGCCCAAAAAACCAAACAACTAAAAGGGAGATTCAACTCTTCCAACAAAAAGATGGAGATTTATTCTTCGAAGCATGGAAGGATTTCAAGAACAAGCTTCTCAAGTGTCCTACGCACAACATACCTAAGGATAATCAGGTACAAGCATTTTATGAGGGTTTAAACGATACTAACAAGGCAATTGTGGATTCAGCTTGCAACGGGATCTTGATGAGGAAAAGTGGTGAGGAGGCCATCGAATTATTTGAAGAACTCAGCGAGAACTCACAGCAATTCTCAACAAGGGGAAGAGGCATTTCTAAAAAACAGGGAGTTTACGAAATTTCTGGTAGTAATAACATACAATTAGAAATGGTAAACATGAACAAAAAAATTGATATGCTTGTTAATGCAATGACAACAATGGGCAGTGTAAAAAATCAAACAAAAGAAATTTGTGCAATTTGTTCTCATTTTGATCATACGACTGATACGTGTCCCATGTCTTCTTTCACAGATCAGGAGCATGCAAACTATGTGGGACAAGGAGTGTTTCCACCAAAGAACAACCCATTCTCGAACACATACAACCCAGAGTGGAGGAACCATCCAAATTTCTCATGGAGCAACAATCAAGGCACTCAATCTTCGCAAGGACATGCACGGAACTTCCAGATGGGAAGTGGGTATGATCGGCCAAGTCAAGAACAGAAGAAGTTGGATTTTGAATCCACCGTTCTTCAACTGCTCCAACAACAACATCAAGCAAGCAACCAACAAGGGCAGGCAATTCAGAAATTGGAAACCCAAATCGGTCAAATCGCGAAGGAGTTGAGTGAAAGAAAGGCAGGAGAACTCCCTTCACAAACCATACCAAACCCTAGAGGCCAAGAACAGCTCAAATCAGTAACAATTCTGAGAAGTGGTAAGACAATTGACAACAAGGTTGGAACACACGCAGACGAAGCAGATACACAACCATCAAAAGTTTTGGGTTCCAACAAGGTAAGTGAAAAAGAAAGGGCATTGTTTCCACCATTCCCTCAAAGGTTAGTCAATCAAAAGAAAGAACAACCTTTATTTGATATCTTTGAAACTCTCAGAAAGGTAGAAATTAATATCCCCTTACTTGATGCTATTAAACAAATTCCTTCTTATGCCAAATTTTTGAAAGAATGTTGTACTCACAAAAGAACATTTCAGGTTAGGGAGGATGTGGCGTTGACAGAGGAAGTAAGCGCCGTTTTGTTAAGAAAATTACCTCCTAAACTGAAGGACCCAGGTAGTTTTACCATTCCTTGTAGGGTTGGTGAGCACTTCTTTGAAAAGGCACTGCTAGACTTGGGGGCAAGCATCAATCTTCTTCCAAACTCTGTTTACAAAAAGCTAGGATTGGGGGAACTCAAACCAACATCCATCACTTTGCAGTTGGCTGATCGCAGCATCAAGAGACCTAGAGGTATTTTGGAAGATGTCCTAGTTCAGGTAAATGATTTCATTTTGCCTGCAGATTTTGTTGTGTTGGATATGGAGGACTCTTCAATGCCATCTTCTTTACTGATCATCCTAGGTAGGCCCTTTATGAGTACAGCTGATATAAAAATTTGTGTTAAAAAGGGTACTATAAGTATGAAGATAAACGGAGAAAAGGTTGAGTTTAAAATGTTTGATACACTAAAATTACCACATGATGATCATGAATGTTATAATGTTGATGTGATACAGGAGATTGTTGATCAAACATTTCAGGTACATAGCAATGAACCACTACAAGCCGCAATTACACAGTCTCTAACATTATCTCATGTTGAACAGGAATACGATGACTGGAGGATTGCAGAGACAGTACATCACCTTAAAACTCCAAAGTCATATGCAGGTAAGCTTGCACCTGCATTTGAAAATTTTGTGTCTGATAACACTTGTGTTTTCTCAGGCCAGTCGACTGGTGAACAGAACAAGTCGACTGTTACCAGGATGCCAGACGTGGAGCTTAAGCCGCTGCCTGAACATCTGAAGCACGCATATTTGGGTGAGAACCAGACGCTACCAGTGATAGTTGCTGCAAATTTGAGTGCACAAGATGAAGATAAGCTGCTAAGGGTACTGCGAGAACACAAGGGTGCAATAGGATGGACCATTGCAGACATCAAGGGAATAAGTCCATCCAAATGCATGCATAAAATACTTCTTGAAGACAATGCAAAACCTAGCAGGGAAGCACAGAGAAGGCTTAATCCACACATGAAGGAAGTGGTAAGAACAGAGGTCTTGAAGCTACTAGATGTTGGCATCATCTACCCTAGGGGTGGGCATCGGTCGGTATCCGACCTAATATGGAACATCCACCACCGATCCAAAGAAGATCGGTTTTTTAATTTTCTCATCCGCAACCAATCCGAACCTTAATTGGATAGGTTTCCATCCAATCCGATTATGCTCGGTTTGGATTGGATTGGATGGTCGGTTTGGCGTGCTACTTTTTAACTTCAACATCATTCATAATTTTGTTGAAATTTAAAAGATCAACTTCAATCAAACTTAAGAAACAATCTGCTATTTGTCATTCAGAAATGAATTTAAAATGAAGATTCATAAAACCACAAGTTGTTAATGAATTTTGCACTAATTGTTTGAGATGATGACGTTTAAATGAGTGAGATAAACTACTTTTTCACTTGCATACTTCTGTAATCTTAGTTTATTATCATAAAAGAAACATCAATAATCATAACTAATTGAATTTCAGGTGCAATAAAAAAAGATTTAGAAAATAATTTCTGCTTGACTTGATTAAAGTAACTACTAAATGTTACATCAACTTTATGATTCTATTAAGTTGGGTCACACTGTAAATCAAGCATTTCTCAACAACATAACATATAGGATTATGGAGAACCAAAACATAGATAGAACAACTGCTCGGTTTGTATTAAAGAAATTAAAAAAGACTGTTTGTATCTCAAGGAAAATGAGAAATGACTATTTGTATATTCAAGAAATTAAAGGAGAACTATATTTTTCATGGACTTATGCATAGAGGTATGGTCGGTTCGGTTTCATCGGTTATTTGAAGGCCTCATCCAACAACCGAACCGATCCAATTGGTTATTGAAGATCAAGAACCGATCCAATCCAAACCCCCAATTGGTTCGGTTAAAAACCGGTCGGTTCGGATTGGATTGGTTTGGATTGGTCGGTTCGGATAATAGTTGCCCACCCCTAATCTACCCTATCTCAGATAGCAAATGGGTGAGTCCTATACATATAGTGCCTAAGAAAAGTAGAGTCACAGTGGTGAAGAATGAAGAGAATGAGCTTATCCCTACGAGAGTGACCACAGGATGGAGGGTATGCATAGACTACAGGAAGCTGAATAACGAAACCAGGAAAGATCACTTCCCTCTTCCTTTTATTGATCAAATGTTAGAAAGATTAGCAGGATATAGTCATTATTGTTTTTTAGATGGTTATAGTGGCTATAATCAAATTGCTATTGCTTCAGAAGATCAAGAAAAAACCACTTTTACATGTCCTTTTGGTACTTTTGCATACAGGAGGATGCCCTTTGGATTGTGCAACGCACCAGCTACATTTCAGAGATGCATGATGAGTATATTTTCAGACATGGTGGAAAGGTTCATCGAGGTATTTATGGATGATTTTAGTGTTTTTGGATCTTGTTTTGATGAATGCCTTAACCATTTGCAGCTTGTACTTAAGAGATGTGAAGAATGCAATTTAGTGTTGAATTGGGAAAAGTGCCATTTTATGGTACAACAAGGTATTGTCTTGGGACATGTGGTGTCAAAAAGAGGCATAGAGGTGGACAAGGCAAAAATTGACATCATATCAAAGCTACCCCCTCCTACTACAGTCAAGGGTGTTAGGAGTTTTCTTGGACATGCAGGGTTCTATAGAAGATTTATAAAGGATTTCTCAAAAATCTCCAGACCCCTTTGTGAATTGTTGGCTAAGGATGTTGAGTTTGCATGGACAGAAGAGTGCACAAATGCTTTTATTACATTGAAAAATCTTCTCATTTCTGCACCTATTATCATGGCACCAGATTGGAACCATCCTTTCGAGCTTATGTGTGATGCAAGTGATTATGCGTTGGGAGCAGTTTTAGGTCAGAGAATCGATAAGGTACCCCATGCTATTTACTATGCTTCTCGAACTTTAAATGATGCACAACTTAATTATTCCACCACTGAAAAAGAAATGTTAGCTGTCATTTTTGCTGTAGAGAAGTTTAGATCATATTTGATTTGTTCTAAAGTCATTGTTTTTACTGACCATGCTGCTTTGAGATATTTGTTTGCTAAAAAGGATGCTAAGCCTAGGTTGATCAGATGGGTGCTGTTGCTTCAAGAATTCGACCTTGAGATTAGAGACAAGAAAGGAAGTGACAATGTTGTGGCAGATCACGTGTCCAGATTACTGCATGAGGAAGAAAGAATTGTGCCCCCACTTAATGAAAATTTCCCAGATGAAAATTTATTTGAAATAAATATACAACTTCCATGGTTTGCAGATATTGTAAATTATCTCACTGCTCATGTTTTCCCTCCAAGTATGACAATTCAGGAAAGAAAGAGACTGGTAGCCATGTGCAAGCACTATTATTGGGATGGTCCTTATTTGTTCAAATTCTGCCCTGATCAAATTATAAGAAGATGTTTGGCAGAAGAAGAGCAAATGAGTATTCTACAACATTGCCACCAATATGCATGTGGAGGACATTTTGGACCAAAAAGAACAGCACTTAAGGTATTACAATCTGGTTTTTATTGGCCTAATGTATTCAAAGATACTTTTTCTTTTTGCAGGACTTGTGAAAAATGCCAAAGGACAGGCAACATCTCTTCTAGAAATCAAATGCCACTGCAAAACATCCAAGTAATCGAGCTTTTTGATGTTTGGGGAATCGACTTCATGGGTCCCTTTCCTAACTCATTTGGTTATTTATATATTCTTGTGGGTGTGGATTATGTGTCTAAATGGGTCGAGGCTGTCCCCTCAAAAACTAATGATCACAAAGTTGTTGTCAAGTTTTTGCAGGAAAACATTTTCACCAGGTTTGGTACACCACGAGCAATAATTAGTGATGGAGGGAGCCATTTCAATAATTTTCCATTTGCTTCTTTGATGAAGAAATATGGGATTACACATAGAGTGGGTACTCCATATCATCCTCAAACCAGTGGACAAGTGGAGATTAGCAACAGAGAGATCAAGAGCATTTTGGAAAAGACAGTAAATACAAGGAGAAAGGATTGGTCGCTACGCTTGAATGATGCATTATGGGCTTACCGAACAGCATACAAGACACCTATCGGCATGTCACCATACCGTCTGGTTTTTGAAAAAGCATATCATCTGCCAGTGGAGTTGGAACACAAAGCCTATTGGGCCATTAAAAGGTTCAATTTTGATATGAAACAAGCCGGCGACAAAAGAAGATTGCAACTGAACGAGCTTGAAGAGTTGAGGCACGATGCATATGAAAATGCAAGGTTGTACAAAGAAAGGACCAAAATATACCATGATAAACAGCTAGCAAGGAAGGAGTTTTATGAAGGACAGAAGGTCTTGATATACAACTCAAGATTAAGACTCTTTCCAGGTAAGCTTATGTCACGATGGTATGGCCCATACATTGTTACAAAAGTCTTTCCACATGGAGCGTTGGAGGTTCATAGCAAAGAGAAAAATCAAACATTCAAGGTGAACGGGCATAGGGCGAAGCCGTACATTGAGATGAGTATAGAGCCGAAAGAGGAGGATGTGAATCTTCAAACCATTCAATACATTGCATGAACTCATCAAGTCTAGCTGAAGACAGAAAACACAGTGCTTATTGGGAGGCAACCCAATTTTTCAGGGGAGTACTTACACTCTCTATTTATTTATTTCTTTAATCATTTCTTTATTTCTTTACGTTATTTTCTTTCCTTCAAACTGGGTGGTAACACATGCCTATTTTAAGTTTTAGTGCGAACATTGAGGACAATGTTCCATCTAAGTTTGGGGGTAATTATTTGGAGTCTTTTGATTTTTTTTGGGATAAACAATTTCTTATAAAGTAAGAGTAAGTATACTTATTTACTTTAGGATTGTTGAGTTTCATAATTCCTTACAAAATTGTATGAGTCATGCGATTATACATAAAATACAAATGTTATGCTTTCTCTTGTGATTATCCCCTTTGATCTAGTCCTAAACAGAGTTTAAGTAAATAGAGTAATAATAAAAATTAAAAAAAAATAATAAAAAATTGAATAAAGTCAATCTACTCCAATGTTTTGAGTTGCTTAGTAACTAGGAGTATTCATCATCAATGTTTACTTTTACGTCAAACGGCAACTTGAAATATGAGTATGCAAAGCACTTAAAGTTTGTGACTTGTTGAGTAACCGGGTGGATTCATCACAAATGTTTTGCACTCGCGTCAAAAGACAAGTGACAACTTAGAGAAGAGACTTATCATAAAATATAAAAAAAATGGCAAAACTCTAGTTTGCTACTCGGTTTGTAGTAGAGAAAAGGGATAATCACAGATAGAGTTGTTACATACTATAATTAAATTAATGACATGACAAATATGATTGGGTTTGGAGCTATGAATAGACAAGTGCACTGGAGAAAGTGAGTATGCTTGTTTTTACTTTATTTGCAATTGTTTATATTTTTAATTGCAATTTTGATGCTTGCATAATGAGAATTCTTGGTGTGATGGGTTGAGTCTACTATTATTTTCCCCTTATTCATAATTTTAGTTTGCTTGAGGACAAGCAAAAGCTAAGTTTGGGGGTATTTGATGAGTCCAATAATATTCACATTTAGAAGCAATAATCTTAGTGCAATTAGACATTTAAATGCTCTATATGTGTTATTTTACTCTTCTTTTCTCTTTTCCGTAGGAAACAGCCTAAAAGCAGCAAACGAAGCAGATTCAAGACTAATACAGACTGAGAGGATGATACACAGGGAACTGCAGAGCAACAGTCGACTGGTTCTTCAAACAGTCGACTGGACAGAGAGGCTGAAGCTACTCGGCACAGTCGACTTACCCCAACACTAGTCGACTGCATCCAGTGGAGTGAAAAGATAAGATAATTGAAGATCCACCCTCATCTAAATCCAAATCAAAATTAAGTTATCCAAACCCAGGTTATCTGCGGATAACAACTTCTCCAACAATCAAAGCTAGAGACCGAGGATTGGCAAGAGCACGTGGTTAGCAGAAAAGGAAGAAAAGAAGAAAAGAGAAAGAAATAAAACGCAGATCAAATAAGGAAGGAAATAAAGAAAAGAAGAGGACTTTCCTGGAAAAAGTGCAAACCCTAATTCTCTTCCCGTGTTCTATAAATATCAACCAGGAGGCGTTATTCTGGGGGGGACCGAATCACGGAATTTCTGAATCATCAAATCATCAATCAAGAGGATTATTCTATCAGCATCGAAGAAGAAGGAGATCGAGTACACTGAAGCAACAAGCCAGTCGACTAAGTGACAGCAGTCGACTTCTCAGACTAAACATCATCAGTTTATTTCTTCTCTTTCTAGTTTATATTTTCATCATGTATTTGAAACTGTTAGTCAATAAAAGTTTTATTATGTGGAACTAATTTCATAGTTGGGTAGATTGAAACCGTAGTTATGTAATGCTTATATTCTTTTGAATGCTATTCTGATTACTTATTGATTAAACCTGAGAATATTGGTATGGATTTATAATATACAAACTTGTTCAGAAGTTCTAAGAGCAGTCGACTGAGAGTGACAGCAAGTCGACTGCCATACAGAACCTGAGATTATCAAGTTTGCATGTTATAAATCTGAATCTGTTATATGCATATAGAGACGACCCGTATCTCGTGCCCATAACTTGTAACACAGGAATCTTTAGGGGTTCTTGGTTTAATCAACTTGAAGGATCTAGATCTGATACCAATTTCTAGAACTTCGAGTGTTTGTTCGTTTCCATTGTTCTTATGTTTTCTTTAAGTGCAACTTAGTAGATACCATGCTAAATACTTAAAGAAAGAAACGAATTAGAGTAGATACCATGCCTAATTCTTGGCTTAGGGAAACATTAACTTTAAGGAGTAGATACCATGCCCTTAAAGGAACGAACATGAGTAATTAGAGTAGTGAAGAAGGTGACTTAGCATTACTGACTATAGGTGGAAATCAAAGCCCAACTACTTAATAAACATTGTGATTCAGAACTACCTGATATAGTTTTTAATTTCTCCATTTCTTTTAGAACAACACTTCAAGATTCTTATTTCTTTTTATTGGTTAGTAAGTTAAATTCTACAATCTCTGTGGGATCGACCCTTGCTTTTCACTACGCTTCTATAAACGATTCGTACACTTGCGAGGTTTTAATTTGTGTCCAGATTATCTATTTATTTAAATCATCTAGATTGCACAACAACTACCGGTCTTATTTTTTTCATTTCACAATGACCCAAATTGGTCTTTTCAATATCAATAATCATAATTCATCACTTTCACTTGCCGGTGTGAGTTTTGGCTACACTCTAATTTTCAATTTCAATTCACAAATTCACATGTTTGAGTTTGTCATACTCAATAACATTTCTCTTTTCCAATCACATGATTTACAAATTATTCATGACTCAATAACCATACATGAAGTTCAATTATCATGCATTTCATAGCTAACATGTATTTCCACATTAAAATCATTTCACAAATGTCTAATCATAGTGAATGTTCACAAACTCATTAATGTCACACTATTCTTCAACAAGAATAATTCATACATAACATATACTTTCTTTCTTCCAATTTCTAACATTTATCTCAATTTCTTTGTCACAACACATTTTTATGAAATTATACGAGTGTAAAAACTATAGTTCCAATTTCATTTTTACTTTCAAAAATATGCTTTATTTCATTCTAGTAACTCCCAATAATTTCTCATAAATTGTACTCATTTATACTAGGCCACAAGTCATATGAATTGTTTCACAAAAAGAGGCAGATTTACTTGAAAACTTCAGGAAAGTCGACTGTCGAAATGGTCAGTCGGCTGTTCTGCAATAATGCAAAACTTCAAAAAGAAGTCGACTGTTAAATGTATCAGTCGACTGGCCTGTGATATTTTTAATCTTGAAATCAATGATCAGAATAGTCGACTGTTGCACATAGCAGTCGACTGTACTGCGGGGTTTTTCAAAAATATAATTTTAATCTGTAACCTATTCTTTTCATAATTCATTTGACATTTCTTACACAACTCAACATTATTATTCCCTATATTAATTCCCTGTTTATCCTTCGTTTATAATCCCAAAAACATATCTTAATTTGTTCATTCTAACTCATATCATGAAAGTCCATCGAAGCACATAAAGCAACAATTTCATCTACTAGCATTTGCATTTAGGTTTGATGCTAATAACGAATTTTAATCCAAGCATTCCATAGCCATAACCAATTCACACACAACTTACAATTCATGATGGAATAACATGCAATCTATTTAGCATCAATTCAATCAACTAACAAACCATTTTTCCAATTAGGTGTACTCTTATTAATCTCTTTCATGCATTATCATTTCAATCAATCTTAGCATGCTATCTAATTAGAAACATGGAAAATAACCCACCTTAGCATGATATCTAATTAGAAATATGGAAAATAACCCACCTTAGCAGGAGAAAAATACAATTGCAACACCTCCTAAAAGTCCTTGCCAAAAGTGTGTTCCTCCTCCTCCTCGATGTGCATCCAAACCTTCCAAAATGCCAACCCGAGCTCCTTGATGCTGGCCTTCCTTTCTTGGTGCAAACACAACTCCTCACACACAACTCTCAATCTTTTAACTCACTTACTATACTACTAACAATGTATTTTATACTATAGGTTGTGGAGAAATAAAGAGTACAAAAATAACTAGGCTAGAGGGGGGTATTTATACTAAAATTTGGAGTGAATGGAAGGCTAGGATCAAACTAGGAGTTAGAAATAAAAGGCTAGGATTCAAGGGGGAGTTATGGTAACCAACCATGATCAAGCAACCACCACCCATGACTCCATTCAAATTTTCCTTTTCCCTCCATGTCAAAACCGGCCTCACATGGTGCATTTGCACGTGCATGCATTAGTCCTCCATTTAAAAAAAGTTGTATAATATATTTTCTATAAAAATAATCTTTAAAAGATGTTCTACATTACAAGTTGTAGTTAAAATAGAAATAACTCATGGGCTTTAATTAATGAGCCAAAATAATAGTTTTACAAATAATTTAGATTTGGGCTCAAAAAGAAAGGCTTATGTTCATTTGAAGAAAATGGGCTTTATAAAAATAATTAAAGAACACATATACATACATACATACATATATATATATATATATATATGTATATATATATATATATATATGTATATATATATATATATATATGTATATATATATATATATCCACACATCATCCATAATGAAAAATAATTACAAGATTTCATACTACAAAAATTGCACGTGCACAACACATGCAAAAATTAATAATTTTCATAAATGAAAATCGGGGCATTACACTGTGTCAGAACCAGTTGACGAGCTGGAGGAGGTGCTCTTTTTCGAGAAAGATTCGAACTGCCAGTTCTTCATCAGCAAGACCGTCCCCTCTGCCCTCTGTTCCGACATAGTCCAATGCATCAGGACAAACCATGACCTCTTTGCCTGGTCGGCTGCCGACATACTAGGGATTTTCGAGGACCTCCTTGTCCACCACCTAAGCATTGCTCCGGGGTCCAAACCTGTCTAACAGAAGATGCGCAAATTTGCCCCTGAGCGCTAGCAAGCTATAAAGGAAGAAGTGGACAAGCTCCTCAAAGCTCGATTCATACAAGAAGTCAATTATCCCGAGTGGCTTTCCAATGTTGTGATGGTTAAGAAGGCAAATGGGAGCTGGAGAATTTGCATCGACTTCACGGACCTGAACAAGGCGTTCCCCAAGGATCCTTTCCCTCTCTCCAGTATTGACACCTTGATCAACGCTACTTCGGGCCATGAGCTGCTGAGCTTCATGGATGCCTTCTCCGGATACAATTAAATTAGAATGTTCTCCCCGGATATCCCAAAAATGTTGTTTGTCACAGATCAAGGCCTCTATTGCTATCGGGTTATGCCCTTTGGGCTCAAAAATGCCGGTGCCACCTACCAGCGCCTCGTCAATAAGGTCTTCCAGAACCAGATCGGCCGAAATATGGAAGTGTACGTTAATGATATGCTAGTCAAGAGTATCCATGGGACCGACCATGTCACCGACCTAAAAGAAGCCTTTGACATGTTGAGGAAGTATAATATGAGACTAAACTCGAACAAGTGTGCGTTCGGGGTCTCGTCTGGTAAGTTCCTGGGCTTCATGGTCAGTCAAAGGGGGATTGAAGCGAACCCTGAGAAGATCAAGGCCATACTAGATATGGCTCCTCCCACAAATGTGAAAGAAGTTCAGAAGCTCACAGGTCGCCTCGCGGCCATAGGGCGCTTCCTGTCTAAGTCAGGGGAGAAGTGTCTTCCTTTCTTCAAAGCCCTCAAGGGGGCAAAGGGCTTCGAGTGGGGCCAACAGCAGCAAGAATTATTCGACCAGCTGAAAGCCTATCTGGTCAACCCCCCACTCCTCAGCAAGCCTATCCCCGGGAAAACACTCTACATCTACCTCACTGCCTCCGAGCAAACCCTCAGTGCTGTCCTAGTGAAGGAAGAAGACAAGGCTCAGAAGCCTATCTATTATGTGAGCAAGGTTCTCAGAGACGCCGAGCTTCGCTATCTGAGGTTGGAGAAGATAGCATACACCTTGGTTATGGCAGCCAGGAAGCTCCACCCCTATTTTCAATCCCACTCGGTGGTCGTTCTTACCGACTAGCCGCTCAAGCAAGTTCTGCACAAGCCCGAGACATCCGGGCATCTAATGAAGTGGTCGATCGAGCTGAGTCAACACGACTTATCTTATCAGCCTCGGACCGCAATCAAGGGTCAAGCCTTAGTTAAATTTATTGTAGAGAGCACCATCCCGGAAGTGAGTCAACCCGCAAATGGGCCACCCATCTGGACAATACACGTAGACGGGTCTTCTTGCGCCGAAGGGAGCTGAGCCGGGGTCATTTTGGCAGACCCAGATGACTTCGTTCTCTAATACTCCCTCCGCATCAATTTTAAAGCCTCCAACAACGAAGCTGAGTATGAAGCCCTAATAGCGGGCCTGGGTATGGCTCGCGAGGCAGGAGCAAAACAGATCCGAATATTCAGTGACTCGTAGCTGGTGGTGAATCAAGTCTTACGAGAGTACGAGGCGCGAGACGACCGAATGGCTAAGTACCTAGCTAAGGTCCAAAGTCTCATGGATTCATTTGAAGCGGCACTAATTCAGCGGATCCCTAGAGAAGAGAACTTCCAAGCAGATGCCCTCTCCAAACTGGCCTCCTCCTCCCTCCAAGGTCTCGAGCAGACCGTCCTCATCGAAGTACTCCTAAGACCGAGCATAGAAGAAGAAGCCCCCGACTTGATGGAGTTGCTGCCCGTCCAACTCCGGGACGACTGGATGAAGCCTTTGATAGAATTTCTCAGGTATGGGACCCTCCCCCAAGATCCAAAAGAGGCCCGTCGAATCCAAACGAGAGCGGAGCGGAACACCCTTGTTGAAGGAGTCTTGTACAAATGCTCCTATACCCAAGTAGACGACATACCCTACTTGAGATGCCTCTCCCGGAAGAAGCCTCGTACGCCTTGCAAGAACTCCACGAAGGCATAGGTGGAGCACATTCAGGATCCAGGTCCCTCACCAGGAAAGTTCTGAACTACGGGTATTTTTGGCCTACCCTACTTCGAGATGCCGAGCAACATGTCCGGCAATGCGGCCCTTGTAAGCAGTTCTCTAATATCCGCTACCTACCCCAAGCACAACTCACCTCTCTCTCTAGCCCGATTCCCTTCGCAATGTGGAGGATGGACTTGTTAGGCCTGTTCCCACTAGCTCCAGGCCAGCTCAAATTCCTAGTAGTGGCAATTGACTATTTCTTCAAGTGGATCGAGGCCGAGCCATTGGCTACCATTACTGAGAACAAAGTGCTGCAGTTCTTCTGGAGAAATATAATCTGTAGATTCGACATACCTCGGGTCCTGATAACAGATAATGGAATACAGTTTTCAGGGGCAGAGTTCCGATCTTTATGTGAAGACCTCGGCATTCAGCAACGCTTCTCCTCCGTCTCCCATCCTCAGTCCAATGGTTAAGTTGAGAACGCCAACAGGCAGATCCTCTCCGGCATCTAGAAAAGACTGGATAAGTTGGCCAAAGGCTTATGGGCAGAACAACTTCCCAACGTATTGTGGAACTACTGCACTACGAAAAGGACCCCCACAGGAGAGTCGCCCTTCAATCTCACCTATGGGTCTGAGGCTGTAATCCCCTTAGAAGTTGGTCTGCCTTCCCCCCACCTTATTGCCTATGACGAAGAGCAGAACGCAAGAGAGCTCCGAGCGAATTTGGACCTGATTGATGAGCTCCGTGAAAGAGCTTCAATTCACAAGCAAAATTACCGACGAAGAATTGAGCAGGCCTACAACAAAAGGGTCCGTCCCACTGATCTCAAGGAAGGGGACCTAGTACTCAGAAAGCTAGCTGTCTCGTTCCCCAGCCAAAAGAGTAAGCTAGCTCCGAATTGGGAAGGACCTTACAAGATCACCAAAGTAGTTCGGCCTGGAGCGTATAGTCTTGAAGACCTTGAAGGCAGAGAGATACCAAGAACTTGGAATGCCGACCATTTACTGAAGTACCAAGAGTGCGTCTGAACGCCTCTCCGAGTACCTTCAAATGTCAAGCCATTTATATCTTTTTATTTGTACTTGCTTCTTTATTTTCTCATTGTAATAATGGCTTGCAACTTAGAAGCAACCGATTAACAATTATCAATAAAGAAGTTCTTTCCCCTGATAATTCTCTTGTGATTGTTCTTATCTCTCTGTTTTAGGCCTTTAATTGCTCTTACTTAAACGACGTGTTCGGAGTCCAAGACTTGGCTCGATTCCGCTTTGCAAGATCGCTCTTAAGCGAGCTAGAAGTGGTTCACCATTCGGAATTGCTTCCACAACCGTTGAAATTTACTCAAACAACGTGTTCGGAGTCCAAAACTTGGCTCGATTCCACTTCGCAAGCTCGCTCTTAAGCAAGTTAGAAGTTGTTCGCCATTCGGAACTGCAGCCACAACCGTTGAAATTTACTCAAACAACGTGTTCGGAGTCCAAAACTTGGCTCGATTCCACTTCGCAAGCTCGCTCTTAAGCAAGTTAGAAGTTGTTCGCCATTCGGAACTGCAGCCACAACCGTTGAAATTTACTCGAACGACGTGTTCGGAGTCCAAAACTTGGCTCGATTCCTCTTCGCAAGCTCGCTCTTAAGCGAGTTAGAAGTGGTTCGCCATTCGGAACTGCTCCCACAACCGTTGAAACTTTCTCAAACCACAAGTTCGGAATCCAAATCACTTGGCTGGACCACTGAGTTCCTACCACTATACTAGGCATGGGGGAAGAGTACTTAGAAGAGCTAACCTTATGGTTCGTTTAAAGTTCAAATAATTCTTCTAGAGACTGCTCTCCACTGCAAGAAACTGGCTTCTCGCAGTGGCTCTCACATGAGGAAGGCTGCAAAAGCCATAGCACTACTTATCAATCTCAAGTTCATAAGGTTGACATTCCGTGCCTATAAGAAGGAAGACTTGCTTCTGATTTTAAGTAGTTGTCAAAAGTTGAAGATGTAATTCTCGCCTTGGGACCTCGGCATGCCTTGCCGAGCGCTCTGGGCACCGATGCCCAAACGTGAGAAAAAACTCTCCCGTTGGAACTTCGGCACGCCTTGCCGAGCACTCTTAGCACCGACGCCCAAACGTGAGAAAAAACTCTCGCGTTGGACTCTGGCACGCCTGGCACAGATGACTAACAAAACACACAAGTCCCGAATAGGAAACAAGTTTCGCTCCTATAAAGTTTGGGAACAAATCATTTACAAGATGGTACTTTGCTTTACAACGAAGTTACAAATCTAAAATTACAAGTACTTCTCTTTACAAGGAAGTTACAAGAGTTAAAAAGCAAAATTATAAGGCCGACTCCTCATACTTAGATGCAGATTCAAAACTTGGAAAACAAAAGACTGCCTCAATGCCTCCTAGGCACAGGGATGTTCCGCTTTAAAGACACCCGGGGGCGGCGGTGCCTAACCTCGGCGCTCGTCCCTAGACCGGTGAACTGAGATGTATCTTCTGCGCTACTTCTAACAGCCGCACCAACGGACGCTCCGCTAGACGAGACAGCCACCCCACTTTGGGCATCACTTGGACTTTGCCGAGCCACAGGTGAACGAGTCGTAAGCTCATAGAATGAAATCCCTCGCTCGCTCTCTTCACGGGTACACGAAGTGCTTCTGACGTTGATCGGCCCCGAATGGGGCTTGAGGTGAGAAACTTCCACCTCTAGCTCGACTATCTGTTGCTTCAGAGAGTCGTGCTTCACGGCTATGTTGAAGCGAGGGGGCGTGGCGGAGCCCGCGGCACCAGAGCTGTCAACAATAATTCGCGGAGCTGAGTAACTTCGATACTCTTGTCGACCGTAACCCTCTTCAACTCGTCGACCTCCGCTGTTAATTCGTCGTGCTCGGCCATCAACTTGTCCACCGCCGCTGTTAATTCTTCTTCCTCTGCCAAAAGCTCTTCTTCCACTATCTGCAAGTGGTGGATTTCAGCTAATAACTCGTCCCTCTCCATTGTCATCTTCGACAAAGAGTGGCGGAGACACTTAAGCCTCAAGCCAAGAGTAAAGGTCAGTGACGAGCCATCATCATCACCTTCGGGGGTCATCTTAGCAAGCCTCTTTCTAGTCTTCGAATCTCGATGTCTCAGCGGCCTACAATCTGCTGCAGGTGATTTCGTTCACTTTCGGCTCTGCGCAGCCCCAACTCAACTTCATAAAGGCGCTCTCGGCACCTAGCGAGGCACAACTTCGTCGCCCCTAAGCCGACCTCGAACCCTGACTCCTCCGTTGCATGAGTTGCTTCGACAAGTTGGGTCACCTCAACGAGCTGAAAAAATTAGCGAATTTGGTTAACACGAAAGACAACTCCTGAACAAGACAACGTGAACACTTAGCCAAATTTCAAGAACTTTTGTAAACTCATTAACATGGACTTACAAACATTTAGTCAAACTCAAGAAGATGGATTTTTCATTCATTCCAAAAAAAGTGCGGTGGCCAGTCTGCAATTAGGTAGTACATCTAAAGGTACAAAAGAAAGAAAAAACAGAAGAAGTCAGGGGGCGACCTCTTTCCCAGGGCAACGGGATTGGACGGGGTCGGATTCCCCCGAGGGTGGGACCATCGCTAGCGGAGTCACCTCGGACCCTTGGCGTTCGCCGACAACCTCGACCTCGACGTCCTCTTCATCATCCCCTCCTTCCCCTTCGGACCCGGCGTCGAAGCCATCGACGTGGTCGGGGAAGAGCCGCCATCCGGAGCAGTCGACCTCGGGATAACGCTCTGACACTTCCTCGATGGTGCGAGCATACGCCTTGGCCATGTTGGCCGCGAGGAAGCCCTGCGCCTTCCCCATAGTCGTAGATTCGGCCTCCTTCGTCGCTGCAACCTTGGCAGCTTCCACCGCCTCGACCTGCTGCTTGGCCGACTCCTCATTCTGCCGAAGCAGATCGCCCTCAAGCCTCGTAACAAGGCCTTCGAGGTATTTGAGCCTCGTGGTCTTCCCCTCGAAATCGACCTTCAATTTGTCAAGCTCATTGGTGAGTTGCGCTTTTTCAGCCCGAGCATGGTCCGCCTCCTGCTTGAGGTCCTTCTCGAGCTCCATCATCTTCTCTATGAGATGACCGAAGTGGATGGTTATCTGCAGCCGAACAAGAAAGAAAGAGGGGGGAATTTAGAAAAACAAACATCTAAGTTATCTACAAGGAAGGAATCGATACTCACCGATACCGCCGTGCAAGCGATCTCGAAGGCATCGTCGCCCGCGCTGCCGGCGTCCATGGCAGCACGATCCTTCGGCATCGCCAGGTGCTTCACCGCCTACATGCTCGACATCGAATCGCCGAGGAGCCATCATGTTTCCGAACCTGCTAGTCCGGAACAAAAAATCTTCTTGTGAGGAACACCTCGGTGTCCGCCGTCAGTGGAGATGCCTCCATCCCGAGCACAGTGGCTATCAGGAACTCGCCGGCCCCGGTCGATGGTGAGGCCGCTACTAGTGCCCTTCTCGGGGTCAAAATTGTCGAAGTCTCCGCCTCCGGAGCGGCAACATCGATAGTCTTCGGCTTCCCCTAGGCCAACTTCGTGGCGACCCTCTTGCGCTTCTTAGGCGCCTTGCTTCCGAGGGCTGCCCACTGCGCCAAGATTGCGTCATAGTCCATAGTCTCTGCAGTAAGAGAAGTTGGTTAAAACACAAGTTATGTTCGAAAACAAAAAAAAAACAGATATAGCCGTGTACTGGGGTCTACGGGACAGAGCCCTCCCCTGAAGAGCGCATCTTCGGTTAGATCCTTCCAGTCGAACTTTGGCCGGTCAAGAAGAGTCTGAACCGCCTCTTCCTCGTTGGGGTGGAGCACTAGCGACTCCCTCACCCTCTTCATCACCTCCTCCACCCAACCTGAGGGTATCGGCCATGCCTCGCGACTCCGAACTATGAAATACTTGTCTCGCTAGTGTTTTATCGAGTCAGGGCAGCTAACGAGCCGAGCACCATGCCTCGGAGCCAAGTAGTATCTGAACTCGGCCTTGTGCTGCTGATGAAGCCGATAGAGTGTCCGGAGCACCCTCACCTCCGGCTCGATCTTGGTTGCCTGGCAGTGGAGTGCGAACGCTTTGATGACCCTCAACGCATTCGGCATTAGTTGGATGGCACTGACCCCAAACCACCTAAGCACCTGAACTGCGAACGGGTGGAGAGGAAGCCGCACCCGGCGATGAAGGCATCGACCGGCCAGAAACACATGTTCACTGGCATCGACGAGTTGGCCCTCACCCCCGGGACCCGGCAGCATCAACTCGTACTCCTCCGGGATATGAAAGTGCTCCCGGATCGCTGCCAAGTTTGCCTCGTTGAGAATGGAGACTGTGTCGTCTGCCTCCGAGGTCTTTCTCGTTGCGTTCTCCTCAAAGCTTTGCCCCCTACCATGTACTATACGCTCGGCGTGCTCCTCCGGAAGTTCCCGAACCCTATGAAGCCCCGTCAGCACCCCTGGCAGTAAACCGAACTCCCCCATACGCTTCGGATCTTCCACTATGGTGTCTCGACCATCAACTCTCTTGCCCTTGTCGGTGCGAGGTCTCTGACTCGGAGACGACACTTCACCAGGAGAGGGGGAGGGCTCCGAAACAGGGGAAAGAGACATTTTTTCTACTTGAACTAAACTAAGTGTAAGTTACCTTGAAGTGACAGTTGCGGTCGGAATATTCTCCGGAAAACGGTCCACGATTGCCGGAAGCTCTCGGTAGTAAAAATCATCGCCTGAGTAAAAATTTGAGAAGTGAAGAAATGAGGGGGGGATTGAGTTTTATAGAAGCTGGCACATTAAACGAGGATGTTGGGCCTCAGAATACCAACAGTCAGGCCCATTTACGCAAAACAACAAAAGTTGTACCGTCACATTAATAACTAACGGTCAAAGTCGTCAAAAGATCAATGGTCAAAAGGCCAGCTGTCACCTCCAAGCTGTCATCCTCACTTTGGGACCTCGGCACGCCTTGCCGAGCGCTCTTGGCACCGACGCCCTAACTTGGAAAAAATCCTCACTTTGGGACCTCGACATGCCTTGCCGAGCGCTCTTGGCACCGATGCCCAAACGTGGAAAAAATCATCACTTTGGGACCTCGGCAAGCCTTGCCGAGCGCTCTTGGCACCGATGCCCAAACTTGGAAAAAACCCTTATTTTGGGACCTCGGCACGCCTTGCCGAGCGCTCTTGGCACCGACGCCCAAACTTGGAAAAAATTCTCACTTTGGAACCTCGGCACGCCTTGCCGAGCGCTCTTGGCACCGACGCCCAAACGTGAAAAAAATCCTCACTTTAGGACCTCGGCACGCCTTGCCAAGCGCTCTTGGCACCGACGCCCAAACTTGGAAAAAATCCTCACTTTGGGACCTCGGCACGCCTTGTCGAGTGCACTTGGCACCGATGCCCAAACGTGGAAAAATCCTTACTATTGGGACCTCGATATGCCTTGCCGAGCGCTCTTGGCACCGATGCCCAAACATGGAAAAAATTCTCACTTTGGGACCTCGGCACGCCTTGCCGAGCGCTCTTGGCACCGACGCCCAAACTTGGAAAAAAATCCTCACTTTGGGACCTCGGCACGCCTTGCCGAGCGCTCTTGGCACCGATGCCCAAACGTGGAAAAAATCCTCATTTTGGGACCTCGGCATGTCTTGCCGAGCGCTCTTGGCACCGACGCCCAAACATGAAAAAAAAATTTCACTTTGGGACCTCGGCATGCCTTGCCGAGCACTCTTGGCACCGATGCCCAAACATGAAAAAAATCCTCACTTTGGGACCTCAGCATGCCTTACCGAGCGCTCTTGGCACCGACGTCCAAACATGGAAAAAATCCTCACTTTGGGACCTCGGCAAGCCTTGCCGAGCACTCTTGGCACCGACGCTCAAACATGAAAAAAACCCACTCCGGACTTCGGCAAAGACTCGCCGAACCCCTTGTTTACACGTGTCACCGTGCCGAGGTATCCCTACACCTCGGCAAGAGATCCCGAACCCCCTAGACTTCGGCCTCCTTCCTAACACGTGTTTGGAGGGGATCGGCAACGTCGCCGAAGCGACTTGCCGCCGAATGAAGAGAATCACACCTTCGAGCTACCACAGGCCTTAGATCTCCCCAAAATTCGCACCCAATGCTGATGAAGAGCCCAGATCGTGCCACGTCATAAATAGAATTAAAAAATCTTTTTCTATTTATTTAATTCAAATTAGTTGTTTAAAAATTGCGAAAAAATAGTTTAAAATTCAGGAAAATTGATTAAAAATTCTAAAAAATAATTATAAATTCGAGAAAATATTTTTGAACCCCTGGACAAATAATTATTGCTTAGAATAATTAATTAGTGCTCCCGAAAAATAGAATACCACTCCGCAAAATTAAACAAATGGTCCAAAAAATCACCAAAAGCCCGGGAGAGCTCAAGAACAACTTTGAGCGCGCAACTAACTCTGAAAATCACCATAATACCTCATATAAAGATTCGCCCTTCATTCGGACTCCGATACAACTCCGCAAGCCATTAAAATAGTAAAACTACTCCTCAAAGGCTGATCAAACCCAGTCCTCGGGAGTGGGGAGCTCGTGATATGGCTAAAAATAAGGGTTAAATCGGAACCGTACAAATCGGGCACGAATCTTAAAGATCAGGGGTAAAATGGTAATTTCACCTACAAACGGGTCTGAAATGGGAACTGGATCTTTTTCCAAAGGCCCAATAATCCATAAATGGATCCATCTTACTGGGTGCGGGTTCCAACCTGCAAGAAACCCAGTCTAGCTGGATAGAAAATTAGAGTTTATGATTGTCCTCAATCAACGGTCCTGATCACTTCTATCCATCCACTGGGAAGTAGGGATTTGATCTTATCCCGAAACTGGTTCCTAAGGCGGCTATAAATACCCCACTATTATCAGGTAATCAATCTTTTGCTAATCAAAGCTTATTCATAATCTTTCTGATTACTGACTTGAGCATTGGAGGGTGCGTCGCCGGGATCAACCCCAGTCTTTCGCACTTTTTGTAGGTTAGCGGTAGGAGATCACGGTCAAACTCCGACGGAAAGGTATTTCAGTTTGACTTTTCAGCATCCCAAGAATTTACAAATCTATCTGTTTGCCCCCACACCGATTTCAGCGGCAACAATATACTATATGCATTTCATGTATATTCTATAGTATATGCATGTATAGCTGGGTGAGGCTTAGCGAAAAAAGGTATAGTTGGGTGAGGAAGAGCAGAGAATATATTAGAAGGGATTTTTTTGTGGCTGGGAGTCTACACCAACGTGAGTAGTGTGTCTGCCTCTCTGTGGGTGGATGGGATTTATGATATTCCTTTTATTAAGTGGGATTCTGTTTGTAAAAAGAAAGAGTTAAGTTGATTAGGGTAGCTAATCTAGGGGAGCTCAGTAAGGCTTTATTAACAAAATGGTGGTGGAAATTTTATGGGAAGCTAAATTGGATTTGGGCAAAGGGGACTAGAAATTATAGGGTGGGGAGAGCAATGAAATAAGGGGGAATTTGCAGGAGGGTAAGACCAACCCAGAGTGGAGGGCGATTGCAAAAATGGGGGGATTGTTTTATAGGAAGTCAGGAACTCACAATATGTGGGGGGAAGGAAGGCTTAGTGTGGGGAGGGCATGCCAGCATCAAGGTTTCCAAAATTGTATGAACGGTCGTCTCAACCTGATGTTTAGTTGGGGTTATGTTTGGGGAGAAAATAAATGGTCCAACTTTTTCCTGGGATGGAGGTCAGGATCTAGAGGAGATAGTTGCGAAGTTCAAAATGGAGAAAACTGGAATCTACTCGGTTAGGTCCTTGAATAAGATCCTTGATGATTGAGCGCTTAGGAAAGCATGTAGTAAAATCTTGTGGAAGACCTATGCACCTCTCATAAAATAAAACTCTTTGTATGTTTAGTTCTTAATGATGGTATTTTACAAACAATGTGGAACAAAACAGTGTGGAACACAGGCTGGTACACTAACCATTTATTCTTTGTATACAAGGAAGGGTTGGATTGTAATGTCAGCGAACTTCAATTTGAAGGACTCGCCGATGTTTGTTGGGTTTATGGGATGACTGAAAGAAAACAACGGAAAAAAGGAGCAGATGCGGTTGAATATTTGCAGTAATTTCAATAGCATTCATCCCGGTTCATCCCAATTGCTGAATAGGCCGGTTCATCCCGGTTCAGATAGTTTTTAAGAAAATCCCTGTTCTCTATCAAACCAATCCGGCTCATGGTTCGATTCCGGTGGGACCGACCGGTCCAGTCCAGCTTTTACAACACTGCTGCAAGGGGAGGATGAGAAAGCTACGAAGGTGAATATAACTGATATAAACTTAGCCCTAGACAGAGAATTTCCAAAAATATTAAAAAATTAAGTTTACCAACATGTAATACAGATAAGTCAGAAATTAAACTACTAATTGATTTGATGGATTTTCAATATATGAAATAGTTTAACAAGCCGCCCAACTAAAGATTCTAACCTAACAATCAATAAGTATGCCTAAACGTTCTTACCAAGTAAAATAGTCAATAATGATTCATATCCTACTTAGCAAGTGGAAGCACACACTCAATATTTGTGGACGACAGTAAATTTAGATAATTATCTAGAGATGATAAAGTAGTATTACGAATATTTGAGAAGATGAAAGAATTTACTGGGGTTACGGATAGAGGCTGTGGTGGAGGAAGATGGTCGGGGTGACTGCTGTGGGGGACTTTGGTGAGGCAGCAAGGAGATGGTGATGGGTTGCGGGATGCGGCACAGGAGAATAACAGCAACGAAGTATAGGGCTGGTTTTGGGCTTCGGGTGCAGCAAAGTCGAGCGGTGGGCCAGTGGTGATGAATGTTGGTGGTGTTGTCGGCGTTCAATGGTCGGGGCTGCAAGGGGCTCGGTGAAGAAGCGGTGGGGAGCTTGGTTGATGGTGGAGTGCGGGGTGAGGAGACGATTGATGGTGGAGGGATTGAAAGGAATTTGGGTGGAGAGGGCGGTGGGGTTCGGAGATGAGTAAGAGATGGGTGGTTGGATTTCAGAGTGTGGAAGAGGAAGAAGGTTTAGGGATAACAGTAATTTGGGGATTAGAGTTTGAGATTTGTATGAGATTTGAGTGTAGTTATAGAGTTTATCACATACCCTAATTTTCTCTCAATTGTCTCAAAAAAAAAGATGGATGAAAAGCAAAAAATCAATCACAATAATTTTAGTCAATTAAAAACATACCTTCTCATTATTCTCAAGGCCTATATATAGGCTCAAAACAAAATCTCAATACAAATCTCCAAAATATTCTAATGCAAAAAAATAAAGGGTGCAAATGGCAAAACTACTATATATGATTAAATCTCAAAATAAAACAAAACAAAACCGATGTCCTCATCAACCGAGAAGGGAGAAAGAGATAGCTGAGAGGGTTGATGTATTTCCCATTGTTGCCGCCTCCAATCATGTTGTTGTTGGCGTCGTCGACCTATCATCTGTGCTGTCCCAATCAATAAGAGAGAGGAAGAGACAAGAGTGGATGGGGAAATATGTAGAGCTAGAGTTATGTTTTAAGTGGCACGTCAGGCTCGACCTGTTCACTTTAATTGAAATCCTAACCCTACATATCATCTCATTCAATCATCACAAAAACCCAATAACAACAATAACAACTATAATAATCTACAACAACATGAAAAAGAAAACATGGCTCCCTCTCCCTCTCCTTGCCCCTCCCACCTGAACCCCATCACCGGAGCTTCTCCTTTCTTCTCCTCCTATCCCTGAGCTGCAACTTCTTCTTCGTCAAAAGTTATACAAACATTCAAACATACAATTGGTTGACTCAACTATTCCAACTTTTCAAAATTTCCCCTCCTTCTTCGCCAAGGGTCAATTCAGCCTTCTTCTCCTTCTTCTTCTTCACTGAGAGTATTCAACTTTCTAAAAATATGATATCTTTGGCACTATCGGAACTGGAACTGAGCAGTTGTGGGCCCAATGAGGTGGTCCTACACCATCTGCCTCCAACAGAGCATCACCCTCTTCCCCAAACCACTACAACAACTGCAACTGTGAACCCCCCTAGCTATGTGCAGCCACCCTCTACCATCGTGTTACCTTCTCCCCCCACCTCATTCTTTAACCCTGCTACCACCCACCACCATCACCACCACCCCAGCCACGTGGTATTCCCCCCCCCCCCCACCTGAAAAGGGTAATAGGAGGCTCAGACAGTCCACCACGCGTGCACACCACAGTGTGCATCAACGCTGGCATAAGGGAGACCTCAGTCATCATCGCCACCACTCACCACCCCCCAGAGGATGGGCCCATAAATGGGGTCCTTCTACAGGCTCTTTCGGCGTAAAAGAGACATCCACTCAGACCAGCATCGTTCTAGCGGAGAGATGTTCAACCACAGGCAGCGTAACCATTATGGGAAGGAGCATTCGCAACATTCTCAACGCCATCAACCCACAACTGCTAATCTTCAACAGAGTCACCCCCACCTTCACAGAGACCACCACATTCCTCCCAGACTTCAAATCCACCACAAACTTCCCCCCTACTGCCAACCATCACCAAAGCCACCAACAGCCAACACACCACCTACCCCTGCCTCCCAATCATCAAATACTCCCCAAACTCATTTCCCCTACTGCTGACCATCACCACAACCACCAGTCTCCTCCACCACCTCAAAGGAATGCTAAAGCTCCACTTAAATCCTCCATCGAGCGGGCCCAAGATGGGGATCCGCCAAATGAGATTATAGTGGAGTTAGATCCGGTTGATAATGGGGAACCGTGGGTTGAAGTGATCAGCAAAGCAAAGAAGAGACACAGCATTTCCCCCCTCCTCAGTTGGAAAACAAAAAGAAACAACGGAAAGGAAAACGCAAGCCAGTACCTTGCTTCAACTGCGGTGATTTGGGCCATAATCGGAAAGATTGAACGAAACAGGTTCGTTGCCTTAAATGTATGAAATGGGGGCATATGTCGTATGTTTGCACGAATGTCGTCGATACTAACAACGACGATGAACGCCCAGTGAGCAGAGGCAGATCACTGGATAGCCCAACTCTTATCCGGCTTGCAAATAGCCTGGACAAAATCAAGAACAAAGAAAAATGGCTCCGTTAAGAGTAAGGTCAGGGAGCCCTTCGGAGACCCATCTCATCCAAGCACTAAACTCAAAGTGTCCGATGAGGGCACACAGGGACTGGGTGGTAAAAAAAATGTGCCACCTACAGTTCCTGGTATCCTTCCCATCGCCGGAGACGATGGTCGAGGTCATCGACTTGGGCACAGTGGACTTTGGACATTTCAAGATGGAATTTTTCGCCATGGTCACCAAGTTTTGGAGCAGAGCTACCACAAGACTTATGGAAAAAGGAGGCATTGCAAGAGATCATCTCCAATTTTGGTACAATAGAAGATATCAACGAGAAGACGGTGCGTCGCTCGAAGATTGTATCTGCTAGGATACTGATCAGGAGTGCTGACATCTCTCTTATGCCGCGGTTTGCTAAAGTCTTCTCGTTCGAAGAGTCGTACCTCATTCATTTTGTTCTTGATAAGCCAGCGGAGACAAAGGCGGAGCTCCAGACCATCACTTCCCCCACTCCTCCACCATTAATCAGAGACGGTCACTCATACAAGAAGGTGGTCTCACCAATGTGGGACCTGACCTTAGATGGGGATCACGGAGTAGAGCGAGCGCACTGGGAAGTCATCAAAGTGGTAAGAGGGAAGGAGGCACGCCAGGAACAGGCGGTAGAGGGATCAGGAACAAAAAAATCTTCTTCGATCAATGGTGGTCGAGAACGAGGCTTGACCAATGGATCCAATGGCCCAGATGGACGACAGATAGTGGATTTGCACCCACTACAATATTTGGGTAGTTTGGATAATTCAGAACTGTTCGTTCGAAAGGGGGGCAAATGTAACGCCCCGAATTCCAAAATACACTGATTCGAGATTCCACAGGATCTTTACACTTCTTTCGTACAATTTTACAAAGAATTTAAAACTTTTCACCGTACATCAGAGTTTACAAGAAAACTTTACACTACATTTTATAGCGGAAGCAAATTTACAACATTTAAATAAATGTATATCAACATTTGAATAATCTCTAAGCATCTGTGCTTCTTTAATCTTTATCATGTCATTTACCCTGCATACAAAACTATGGGTACGTCAGTTTATTCAACCGACGAACATTATACACAGCCATCCTCTCTATGCCGGAAATAGTATAACTGATTTTTCATATTTAACAAACACAAACTTGTCACATACCAAACTAAAGGGAATACCCTTTTGATGTCGTGTTGTGATTGTGCACTTAGTCCTTAATGCAGTTATTTATATTATATGACACTAATGCACACTTGTTCGGATTCTATGCATCTCATACTACATAGGTCCGAGGGCAAGCCTCTTAATCGTTCTTCATCTTTGTAGGGTTCAATCCTTCGTCATGTCTTAATCTACTACTGTAACTATGGTAAGTATCCTAGATGATCTATCAGTACAAGCTCGTGTACAGAAAACCTGGAGGGGAATCCCACGCCATGTCTTGACTCATCAAGCATGCATTCTGTGGCAATTCAGCCTCCTTCATGGCACACGATCCTCTTGCAGTCACCAAACATCCCACAAGCGTCGCCAAGGTCCGATCATTCTGAGTAGTGCCCACGCCATGTCTTGACGCATCAAGCATGCATTCTGTGGCTCACCCCCGCATCGTAAACTCGAAGCTCTCATACTTGTGTTTTTCTCTCACTTTCATCACCTCTTCACTATGTACTAAATCCTTAAATTTGATAAAATCATGAACAAAACCAATCTATTAGAGTTAGCCCTCTCACTACTACCGGTCTCATTACTTTCATTTCACAATGACCCAACCTGGTCTTCTCAATTTCAATAATCATAATTATTCATCACTTTCACTTGCCGGTGTGAGTTTTGGCTACACTCTAATTTTCAATTTCAATTCATAATCTATATGTTTGAGTTTTTCATACTCAATAACATTTCTCTTTTCCAATCTCATGATTTCAAATTATTCATGAGTCCATAAACATACATAGAATTCAATTATTCCTTATGTATTTCATCAAATATCATTTTTACATTAAAATCACATCACTAGTTATATAGTCAAAATGAGTATTCACAACTCATAATTGTCACACTATTCTTCAATAAGAATAATTCATACTACTTCCCTTCATATAGTTTCTTTCTTTATTATATTTCCATTCTATCACTTTATTTCAAGTTCCTTTGCGAATTATAAACTCCACGAAATATAGATGTAGAACCATAGATCTATTTATACATTTGTTCTCACAAATGTACTCTATTTTATTTTGTTAACTCCCAAATTATTTTTCATAAGTCCCACATATTTTTAGAATAATAATCATAATTTTTTCATAATTTTTAATCATCAAAAACAACCCCCAAAAAAATATTACTTCCCCCAATTTAATATTGGCCGAGACCAGTATTCGAACCCACAACCAGAGGGAAACAAGCCACAGGCACAGACCACTAGGCCGATCGTGCCAGCGATATGAAGGAGGGCAGAGAGCTATAAATGCTCTCGGCTGTAACCTTATTATTTTTTAAATGTTCGAACAAAAATATATGGTGTCAACGGGATTCGATCCCTCAACCTCTGAGAAACCCACACGACACTGTAGCGATTTAGAGCATCCCGACCAATTGAGCTACAAGCTCAGGTTGTCATATTACAACTCGACCTCTAATTAAAATCAATTCTCTCTGTTTAATAGAACATTTCGATGTTCAAGAAGCTCTCATTGATTTTGCTTTTACTAAAACTTGCTGTAAATTTCCAGATTAATTATTCCCATCATAGTTTATACTCCAGTATATAAAAATAATTTTTTTCAATAATTAAACACATATTTTTATACAATTAGCTCAAATTATATGCTACTACTACCACATTCCTTTTTTTTCGACATTTCTAATCAAATTTTAACATCAATGATCTCTACATCAATTCTCTGTTTTTAATCATTTCACAAACCCACAAATTTCAAGTCATTCATTACCATATTATCACACAAGGTCCATTTAAGCATACAAAACTACATTGTCATCTACTAATTTTTTTTGCTTATAGTTCTTGATGCTAATAATAATTTTTTCTTCAAACAATCCATAGCTATAATCAATTTACACACAACTTAAATTAAATGATGGAAACGCATACAAGCCATTGATTAACATTCCAATCAATTAATAAGCCATTTCTTCCAATTAAAATGTACTCTTTATTAATCTTTTTCATGCATCATTAATTCAATTTAGTTCTAGCATGCTTCCTAATTAGAAATACGGAAAATCACCCACCTTAATTTGGAGAGAATACAATTAGCAACACCTCCTAAACAAATGTCCTTGCCAAGAGAGCGGTCCTCCTCCTCGTCGATGCGCACACGAGCTCCAAGATGCCAAACCCGAGCACTCCCTTGTTGCCGGCCTTCCTCTTCCTTGGTGCAAAGACAACCCTCACCCAACTCTCAATCTTTTAACTCACTTACTAACTACTAATAATGTATTTTATACTATAGGACTTGGAGAATAATTAGTACAAAAATAACTAGGCTGGGGGGAGGGGGGTATTTATACTAAAAATTTGGGTAAATAGAAGGCTAGGATTAAACTAGGAGTTAGAAACAAAAGGCTAGGATTCAAGGAGAAGTTACAATAACCAACCATGATCAAGTAACCACCACCCATGACTCCACTTAAATTTTCATTTCCCTCCATTGCCAAAACCGGCCATGCAAGGGTGCATTTGCACGTGTACGTGCAATGCACGTGCATGCACTTGTCTCCATTTAACAAAAGTTGTACATTTTATTTTTCATAAAAATAATCTTTAAAATGTGTTCTACATTACAAGTTGTATTTAAAATAGAACTAACTCATGGGCTTTTAGTTTATGGGCCAAAATAATAGTTTATAAAAAGATAATAAATAAAATTAATTTGCGCTTTAAAAAAGGAAAGGGCTTAAGTTTATTTGAAAAAGGCCTTTATAAAAATAATTAAAGAACACACATCATCCATAATAAAAATAATTATAAGATTTCATACTACAAAAATTGTACGTGCACACTACGTGCAAAATAAATAATTTTCATAAATGAAAATCGGGGCACTACAACACTCCCTCCTTAGAATAGTTCCGTCCCCGGAACTACAGTCAAGAGCGAGAAAACAAACACTCACAAGAAAAATACAAAAAATACAAATCAAGCAAAAAGCTCAGGATAGTCCTTCAGCATCCTCTCCTCCGACTCCCAAGTAGCCTCTTCAACCAAATGGTTTCTCCAGACTACCTTGACCATTAGTATCGTCTTATTCCTCAAGACTTTCTCTCGACGATCAACAATCTCGACAGGAGACTCGATGTAATTCAGATCCAACTGCAAACCTTCCGGCACTTCAGGCAAATGATGACTCGGATCTGGAATATAACCTCTCAGTATAGACACATGAAAGACATTGTGCACCTGAGATAACGCTTCCGGTAATTCAAGCCGGTAAGCAGTTTTCCCGATCCTTTTCAATATCTTGTATGGGCCTATAAACCTCGGGGCTAACTTTCCGCCTTTGCCAAATCGAATCACACCTTTACTGGGCGATACTTTCAGAAAGACGAAGTCACCTTCCTCAAACTCAAGGTCCCTTCTCCGATTATCTGCATAGCTTTTCTGCTTGCTCTGAGCTTCTACCAACCTTTTCCTGATCAGATCAATCTTCTCAGAGGTTTGCTGCACAAGCTCAGAACCAAACAACTGACGCTCCCCAACTTCAAACCAACAAACAGGCATTCTGCACTTCCTGCCATACAAAGCTTCGTACGGTGCCATCCCAATGCTAGCCTGAAAATTATTGTTGTAGGCAAACTCTACCAAAGGTAAATGCCTTTCCCAACTGCCTCCAAAGTCTATTACACAACACCGAAGCATATCCTCAAGAATACGATAGACTCTCTCGGTCTGCCCATCGGTTTGCGAATGAAAAGCAGTACTGAAATCCGTCTTGGTACCCAAAGCTGTCTGAAGACTCCTCCAGAAATGCGAAGTAAACTGTGCATCTCGATCAGACATAATAGTTGACGGAACACCATGAAGCCGGACGATCTCGCCAACATACAACTCAGCTAACTTGTCCATCGAAGCAGTCAGTTTCATCGCCAAAAAGTGAGCGGACTTGGTTAGTCGATCGACTATAATCCAAATCGCATCATTGCCTTTAGGACTCTTGGGCAATCCCGTAATGAAATCCATACTGATGTTATTCCACTTCCATTCTGGAATAGGTAACGGCTGTAATAGACCTCCGGGTCTCTGATTCTCGGCTTTGACTTGCTGACAAACCTCACACTTCGCCACAAATTCAGCCACATCCCGCTTCAAACCTAACCACTAGAAATGCGGTTTGATGTCTCTGTACATCTTAGTACCCCCAGGATGTACCGACAAAAGAGTATCATGTGCCTCCTGAAGAATACTCTTTTTTAGGTCCGCCTGATTTGGAACACATAGTCTATCTCGGAACCACAGCACTCCATCCTTGATTTGAAATCCGGGCAACCTGCCAGCACCAACCTGCTCCTTCATCTCCAAAATATCAGCATCAACCTCCTGACTTGCAATGATGCTTCCATTCAGAGTAGGCTGAAGCCTCAACTGAGCTAAAGATGCTCCCAATCCTTGCAGACAACTTCAATACCTGCTCGATCCAATTCCTCAATCAGATGCTTCTGAGTTGTAATCAAACTAGATAAACTGCTCTTGCGACTAAGTGCATCAGCAACAACATTAGCTTTCCCAGGATGATACTTGATCTCAGGTTGCATGTCCTCAAGCACTTCCAACCATCTTCACTGCCTCAAATTCAGATCCTTCTGCTGATATATGTACTTCAAACTCTTGTGATCCGTGTACATGTTCAATTTCTCACCGTACACGTAGTGCCTCCATTGCTTTAGGGCAAAGATAATCGCAGCCAACTCCAGATCACGAATTGGGTAATTCTTCTCATGCGGTCGTAGTTGCCTAGACCCATAAGCGATTACTCTTCCCTCTTGCATTAAGACACAACCAAGCCCACGATATGAAGCATCGCTGTAAACATCATACTCAACACCTGCTCTAGGCAAAGCCAAAATAGGTGCAGTAGTCAGCTTCTCTTTCAACTCCTGAAAGCTCGCCTCACATTGCTTAGTCCACTTGAAGTTCACATTCTTCTTGGTCAGACTAGTAAGCGGTACGGCTAACTGAGCATAACCTTGAATGAATCTCCTGTAGTATCCAGTCATTCCAAGAAAACTTCTGACTTTCTTTACTATAGTAGGCCTAGCCCAATCTCTCACTGCCTCTGTCTTCTGAGGGTCAGTTGACACTCCCTCCTTAGAAAGGATGTGACCTAGGAATGACACTTCAGATTTCCAGAAATCACACTTGGATAGCTTGGCATACAACTCCTGCTCTTCCAGCTTCTTCAAAACTGCTGCCAGATGCTCGGTGTGCTCCTCTTCTGACTTGGAGTACACGAGGATATCGTTGATAAACACCACGACGAAAGAATCAATGAACGGCCTCAGAACTCTGTTCATCAAATCCATGAAGATTGCGGGTGCATTCGAACCTCCAAATAGCATAACTAAGAATTCGTAATGCCCATGTCGAGTTCTAAATGTAGTTTTGTGCACATCTTCTGCTTTCACTCGAACTTGGTGATACCCTGATCGAAGATCTATTTTGGAGAAAACAGCTGCTTCTTGTAGACGATCGAACAAGTCATCAATTCGGGGAATAGGATACTTATTCTGAACAGTGACCTTATTCAGCTCTCGGTAATCGATGCACATTCTCATCGATCCATCCTTCTTCTTTACCAAAAGTACTGGTGCTCCCCAGGGTGACGCACTAGGTTGAATAAAGCCTTTCTCCAATAGTTCCTCAAACTGTCGTTTCACCTCATCCTGTTCCACTGGAGCCATCCTATACGGTGTCTTAGAAATGGGTGCACTTCCCGGTTGAACAGTGATGCTGAACTCTACATCACGATGCGGGGGTAACCCAGGGAAATCATCCAAGAACACAGTCGGATAGTCCCGAACCACAGGAATCCCTTGCACTTCTACAGGAATCTCTTCCTTGCGGATAGCTGCCACTAGCCTAGAACATTTCTTCTTCCCTTGGAAAGTGACTTCAGGTCCACCTGGAGCCTTCACTGTTACCGTCTTGGTCTTATACTCGATGCTTGCACTGTACACCGACATCCAATCAATGCCAATGATAACATCGACTCCCAAGATAGTCAGCTCGATCAGATCATTCCCAAAGATTCTATCCCCAGTCACAATCTCGCAATCAGCATAGTAACAATCAGTGGTTAAAGTTTGTCCTGATGGAGTAGCTACTGCTAAGATCTTGCCTGGAAAAATCTTCGGTTCAACTCCCAATACTTTAGCAAATTTAGGAGACACAAAAGTATGAGAGGATCCAGTATCGAACAACACAACAACTTTCATTCCATTTAAATAAAGTTCTCCTGTTACATAATACACACTCATTACGTAACAGTTCACTAAATAAGAGGGAAAAGAAACAATAGTCTAACTCCTACGGTTCCTCTTCGCTTCTCAAAGTTCTCCCCGTAGTTCATCAACTTCTTCCTTCAGCACATCAGTCATATTCTTCCTCTTCTCGAGTTCCCATACACGATGGCTGAGAACTACAAAGTCGTCCTTACGCTTTGCCAATTGAGCCTCCAATAATCCGACTCTCTCCCGCAGTGTTTCTACCTGCCTCTGAAGAGATATCACAAGACTATTCGGAACTGGTTCTTTTTCTTCGTCAGAATAGTCATCAGATGAATCCGGAGGTGGGGTAATCTCTCGGGATTCAGGCCATTCTTCCCCGTCAGAATCTGCTTGCCCTGGGTAGTACTCTTCCTCGGAATCTACTTGTCTAGGAAAATAATCTTCCTCGATGATATGCCAGTTGTCGTCTCCAGCAGGGTCGAAGTGGTCAACCATCTTAGAAAATAGCGAGGAAGAAGCATAAGTCATAGAGCAACACAAATGTAAGTAACTTACATTTAAATCTCTAGACTCAAACACACACTCTAATGTCCACTTCAAGGGTGTCATTCCTTATAAATTTGTACTAGTGTGAAGCGTGGCTCTGATACCACTCTGTAACGCACCGAATTCCAAAATACACTGAATTCGGGATTCCACAAGATCTTTACACTTCTTTTGTACAATTTTACAAGGAATTTAAAACTTTTCACTGTACATCAGAGTTTACATGAAAACTTTACACTTTACATTTTACAGCGGAAGCAAATTTACAATATTTAAATAAATGTACATCAACATTTGAATAATCAACATTTGAATAATCTCTAAGCATCTGTGCTTCTTTAATCTTTATCATGTCATTTACCCTGCATACAAAACTGTGGGTACGTCAGTTTATTCAACCGACGAACATTATACACGGCCATCCTCTCTATGCCGGAAATAGTATAACTGAATTTTCATATTTAACAAACACAAACTTGTCACCCAAACTAAAGGGAATACACTAATGCACACTTGTTCGGATTCTATGCATCTCATACTACATAGGTCCGAGAGCAAGCCTCTTAATCGTTCTTCATCTTTGTAGGGTTCAATCCCTCGTCATGTCTTAATCGACTACTGTAACTACGGTAAGTATCCTAGATGATCTATGAGTACAAGCTCGTGTACAGAAAACCTGGAGGGGAATCCCACGCCATGTCTTGACTCATCAAGCATGCATTCTGTGGCAATTCAGCCTCCTTCATGGCACACGATCCTCGTGCAGTCACCAAACATCCCACAAGCGTCGCCAAGGTCCGATCATTCTGAGTAGTGCCCACGCCATATCTTGACGCATCAAGCATGCATTCTGTGGCTCACCCCCGCATCGTAAACTCGAAGCTCTCATACTTGTGTTTTTCTATCACTTTCATCACCTCTTCACTATGTACTAAATCCTTAAATTTGATAAAATCATGAACAAAACCAATCTATTAGAGTTAGCCCTCTCACTACTACCGGTCTCATTACTTTCATTTCACAATGACCCAACCTGGTCTTCTCAATTTCAATAATCATAATTATTCATCACTTTCACTTGCCGGTGTGAGTTTTGGCTACACTCTAATTTTCAATTTAAATTCATAATCTATATGTTTGAGTTTTTCATACTCAATAACATTACTCTTTTCCAATCTCATGATTTCAAATTATTCATGTGTCCATCAACATACATAGAATTCAATTATTCCTTATGTATTTCATCAAACATCATCTTTACATTAAAATCACATCACTAGTTATATAGTCAAAATGAGTATTCACAACTCATAATTGTCACACTATTCTTCAATAAGAATAATTCATACTACTTCCCTTCATATAGTTTCTTTCTTTATTATATTTCCATTCTATCACTTTATTTCAAGTTCCTTTGCGAATTATAAACTCCACGAAATATAGATGTAGAATCATAGATCTATTTATACATTTGTTCTCACAAATGTACTCTATTTTATTTTGTTAACTCCAAAATTATTTTTCATCAGTCCCACATATTTTTAGAATAATAATCATAATTTTTTCATAATTTTTAATCATCAAAAACAACCCAAAAAAATATATTACTTCCCCCAATTTAATACTGGCCGAGACCAGTATTCGAACCCACAACCAGAGGGAAACAAGCCACAGGCACAGACCACTAGGCCGATCGTGCCAGCGATATGAAGGATGGCTGAGAGCTATAAATGCTCTCGACTGTAACCTTATTATTTTTTAAATGTTCGAACAAAAATATATGGTGTCAACGGGATTCGATCCCTCAACCTCTGAGAAACCCGAACGACACTGTAGCGATTTAGAGCATCCCGACCACTTGAGCTACAAGCTCAGGTTGTCATATTACAACTCGACGTCTAATTAAAATCAATTCTCTCTGTTTAATAGAACATTTCGATGTTCAAGAAGCTCTCATTGATTTTGCTTTTACTAAAACTTGCTGTAAATTTCCAGATTAATTATTCCCATCATAGTTTATACTCCATTATATAAAAATAATTTTTTTCAATAATTAAACACATATTTTTATACAATTAGCTCAAATTATATGCTACTACTACCACATTCCTTTTTTTTCCGACATTTCTTATCAAATTTTAACATCAACGATCTCTACATCAATTCTCTGTTTTTAATCATTTCACAAACCCACAAATTTCAAGTCATTCATTACCAAATTATCACACAAGGTCCATTTAAGCATACAAAACTACATTGTCATCTACTAATTTTTTTTGCTTATAGTTCTTGATGCTAATAATAATTTTTTCTTCAAACAATCCATAGCTATAATCAATTTACACACAACTTAAATTAAATGATGGAAACACATACAAGCCATTGATTAACATTCCAATCAATTAATAAGCCATTTCTTCCAATTAAAATGTACTCTTTATTAATCTTTTTCATGCATCATTAATTCAATTTAGGTCTAGCATGCTTCCTAATTAGAAATACGGAAAATCACCCACCTTAATTTGGAGAGAATACAATTAGCAACACCTCCTAAACAAATGTCCTTGCTAAGAGAGCGGTCCTCCTCCTCGTCGATGCGCACACGAGCTCCAAGATGCCAAACCCGAGCACTCCCTTGTTGCCGGCCTTCCTCTTCCTTGGTGCAAACACAACCCTCACCCAACTCTCAATCTTTTAACTCACTTACTAACTACTAATAATGTATTTTATACTATAGGACTTGGAGAATAATTAGTACAAAAATAACTAGGCTGGGGAGGGGGGGTATTTATAATAAAAATTTGGGTAAATGGAAGGCTAGGATTAAACTAGGAGTTAGAAACAAAAGGCTAGGATTCAAGGAGGAGTTACAATAACCAACCATGATCAAGTAACCACCACCCATGACTCCACTTAAATTTTTATTTCCCTCCATTGCCAAAACCGGCCATGCAAGGGTGTATTTGCACGTGTACGTGCATTGCACGTGCATGCACTTGTCTCCATTTAACAAAAGTTGTACATTTTATTTTTCATAAAAATAATCTTTAAAATGTGTTCTACATTACAAGTTGTATTTAAAATAGAAATAACTCATGGGCTTTTAGTTTATGGGCCAAAATAATAGTTTATAAAAAGATAATAAATAAAATTAATTTGGGCTTTAAAAAAAGAAAGGGCTTAAGTTTATTTGAAAAAGGCCTTTATAAAAATAATTAAAGAACACACATCATCCATAATAAAAATAATTATAAGATTTCATACTACAAAAATTGCACGTGCACACTACGTGCAAAATAAATAATTTTCATAAATGAAAATCGGGGCACTACAGCAAAAGAAAGCTCAAAGAGGAAGTAAACTCTTTGAAGTTGGTGGTGAGGTGTGGTGAGTGGAGCAGAGAGTGGTGTCAGGCCGTACAAGATCTAGAAATGGCAAGAGCCTCATGAGAGACGACATGCAAAGTCGATCTCGGGAAAAAGCTGATAGCTTTGGAATGAGAGTTGCTTCGAGAGGGTACCACTTTGGGGAAGACGACGAGCAAGGGGTTGCTTGTAGACAGAGATTCCAGCCCAAAAGAGATAAAAACAAGGTTAGGGGAAGAGGTTGAGGGAAAGGGGAAAGACGATTTGGGTAAAAACCCTAAGGGTAAAAGCTCGTATGATAGCAACAAAGCATCAAGAGCCCCAACTCAAACATCGTTTCTTATGCCAAACTCCTCGTCCTCTAAGCCCAAAGCTTCGGGAGCATCGCCAACCGCTCAAGAAGCGCCACTTGTCTCCAACCTTAACGAAGGCATCAGTTATCAGGGTATATTTCCCCGCAAGCAATTCAAAGCTTATCGTGTTCTGGATGAGGGGCTCAATGATCAGGTTGAGTTACTGGGTTTAGAGGGGATTTTTAATATGGGCCTTTTAAATGGGCCCAAAGAGGGGCCCATGTTGAACGAGAGGACAAGTCCAACTGATTTGGATAAGCCCATATGCACAAGTTTAACTATTTGTATCCCCGTCTCGCCTATTGACCTAGGGGTGCAATTTGGGGCACCTGTCTCCGAGGGTGGGAGCCACTTTGACGAAGACGATCGTGAGGATAGACTGAATCTCGAAGATGACTATGTATATTCGGAAATGGAGTCTTTTGATTCAGAGAGACTAGCTGACGAGCCAACTGGTATCTCCCTTGAATTTGTACCCTCCACATTCCCTCCACGCAACCAAAGGCTCCAGTTTCTTCTCAAGGCGGTACAGGTTTTAGGGTTCAGAAAGTCGCCAATAGGGATATTGAGGAATCCTTAGACGACTATTTGGGAATTATTGCAGCCGCTAAATCGGTGAAGACAAGCGACGGAGGTACGTGTTCCTTCCTAGCTTCTATTTTTAATTTCATGACTGATTCTGTGATTTTTAGTCTAATCAAAACCTGCGGTCTTGCGGTCAGCGATACTGATAGGAACGCTTTCCTCCTTAACAAAATTAGATGGTGGGAGTGCGAGAGAGTTAATCTCATTTCGAACACGTCTGCTAAAACGAGTCATGGTCCAACTTGTAACGGTAATTAATGGAAGCTCTATTCTGGAATGTTAGGGGTCTGGGTAGGCGGGTCAAACGGGAAATGGTAAAGGAGGTCATTGCTAAATCGAAAGTGAGCATTGTTGGTTTGCAGGAGACCAAACTCACCCATATTTCTAGACTAAGTAGGCTGGGAAGGTATCGCATCTCAGAATGGAAAATTTTCCCGTCGATTGGGGCCTCTAGGGGTATTGCCTCAGGTTTTAACCCAGAGGTGTTTGTTTGCCTAGATGAATTTCACGGCCAATTCTCGTTGTCGATCCTGCTCCAACATAAATGTGATCTGTGGACTCAGTCTATTACGGTGATTTATGGCTACACACTACTACAGCTAGGGTGGAATTCTGGAATGAACTACGAGCAATTCATGCTCAGTAGCCGCGCCCATCGGTGGTGGGGGAGATTTTAACATCACCAGGTTTGCCTCTGAACACAAGGGCAGAGGATCTAGCGAAGCGGACAGGGAAACCTTTAACGAGGTTATCGCGAACCTGGAACTGGTTGACATTCCCATCACTAATAGGCTATTCACCTTGTCAAATATGCAAGCGGCGCCTATTTTAGCCAAGCTTGATAGGATCTTGGTCTCTGCGGACTGGGAGGCCAAATTCCCTTTAATCTGGGCCAAAGCTCTCCCTAAACCAACCTCGGATCATGTCCCTATTATCCTCTCATCCGGAGAAGTGCATCCCAGGAAATCACCCAAGTTTAGATTTGAGAAAGTATGGCTGGAAATCCATGGTTTCCATCACATGGTATACGAGAACTGGTCCCTCCATACTAGAGGAACAAGCAACCGCAATCTGGTGCAAAAAAATTAGAAGACTAAGGGCCAAACTCAGGAAATGAAATCGGACCAGATTTACACGAATCTGGAAAGCAAAAGACTCCCTCCTTGAAGGTATTGAGGAGTTTAAAAAGACGGAGGAAACCATGGATCTGGTACAGGAGGAGCGGAATAGGTTGCTTCAGCTCTGAGAAGACATTCACCAAACTTATAGACTCGAAGAACTCAAATGGCAACAGTGTTCCAGAATTACATAGCTCAAAGAAGGAGATGTGAATATAGCATTCTTCCACCATGTTTCCAGTGCTTGACGTAGATCTAATCTCATCCATTCGCTACATTCGATGTCTAGAGAGATACAAGGGGACGAGGAGATCAGGATAGCGTTCCAATCCCACTTCAAGCATTTCTTTGGACAGAAGGCGGAGTTGAGAGTCCCTTTCCAATGCAAATTCTGGCAAGGGTCCACGAACGACCTTGTCCCCATGCTTAGACCCTTTGAATCTCCTTTTATGGAAAAGGAAATTTGGGGGGCGGTACAGCAACTCGGAAGGGACAAAGCCCCAGGTCCAGACGGTTTCCCTGTCCTTTTCTACTAGGTGTTCTGGGAGGAAATCAAGGACGATCTGATTAAGTTGTTCGCTGATCTCTATAAACATAAACTTAAGTTAGGTAGAATCAATTTTGCTGAGGTGGTGTTGATCCCCAAGAAAGAAGACCACCTGCGGGTGGGAGATTTTTTCCTAATTAGTCTCCTCAACTGTTCAGTTAAGATAATAACCAAGACTCTGGCCAATAGGTTGAGTAAGGTGATGGACGAAATCATTAGTAACGAACGAACGAGGTTCATTAAAGGATGGTGTATTCAGGACAGTATGGTCACGGCTGAAGAAACCATCCATCGCTGCCACAAGTCAAATGCGAAGAGCTATCTCCTGAAATTAGACTTTGAGAAAGCTTACGACTCGGTTGAATGAGAATGTCTCCTGGAAGCACTGGCTGGAAGAGGATTTGGGTCTAGATGGATCCACACATGCCTCATCACTAGCAGAACTGCTATTTTAGTGAACGGGGTGCCGGGTCACCCTTTCTTGTGTAAATGAGGCCTAAGATAAGGCGACCCGCTCTCCCCTCTCCTCTTCACCATTGTGACTAACGTGTTGAGGACCATGATGGCTAACTACAGTAGGGCTAGCTGGACAACGTCGGTGGCTAGTGGGGTCAATCGCCAAGGGTGCACTATCTTCCAGTATGCAGACGATACCCAACTATTTGGGAATGGCAATCGCGGGGAAACTACCGCTTTCAAAGGAATTCTATATTGTTTTGAAGCTTAGTCGGGTCTTAGGGTCAACTTCCACAAAAGTGCTCTTATTCCCATTGCTATTACTACAGAGGAGGCACAAAAGCATGCCACGATTCTCAATTACTCCATTGAGAACTTCCCCATTACTTACTTGGGGTTACCGCTGAGGCCGAGGAAGCTTAAGAAGGTGGACTGGTTACCAATCATTGACCGGGTGGAAAACCGCCTTGCTGGATGGAAAAGAAAAGCTTTATCCTTGGGAGGAAGAGTCATGCTTATCAATGCAGTTCTCTCAAATCTTCCTACATATTATTTGTCCTTCTTCGAAATGCTATGATAGGTTATCTAGAGAATTGACCGTACACGTAAATGATTTCTTTGGAAGGGGGCAAGCCCTGATAAAGGAGGATATCACCTTATCAGATGGAAAAAAGCTTGCATGAAAAAAGATTCACGGGGGGCTAGGTATTATTGATCTGCGAGATATGAACCTGGCCCTCTTGGGAAAATGGTGGTGGAAAGTCTTCCACCTCAATGGAGAAGGATGGTATGATTTCGTTCAGACATATCTACATGGGAATAGGACGAGGAACATGGGTTTCAGGGTAGGCCCATGCATTTCCTGGTTCTGGAGAGGTATCGCCAAGGCTTACGTTCCCTTCATTAGCTGTGTGACGTCGTATATCGAGAATGGCATACTCACCAGATTCTGGTGGGATAGGTGGTGTGGTGATCACACACTTAGGGCCTTGTTTCCTGATTTATATAACCAAGCATCACAATCGCACTGCACGGTGGCTGCAGCCCAGAGAAGAAGCTCCTAGAAACCGGCCTTTATACACCCCCTTGACCTGGGCTCCCAGCATAGGCTCACGGAACTTCAGACCTATATCGCCAGCATTGGTATAATATGCTCACAGGGCCCCGATAGGAAATCTTGGGGGCTAGAAAGGAATGACACCTTCACTGTTTGGTCCCTTTATAACCGCATTCCGATTAGGGGATGTAGCCCGTGTTGGTCGGGAGTAGTGTGGAAGGAGAAAACCTCGCTGAAAGTTAAAGGTTTGCTCTGGCTAGTGCTGAATGATGCTATATCGACTAGAGAGAACCTAGCGAAACGTCAACCGAATTTAGACTCTACATGTGGGTTCTGCAATATTGTCCCTGAAACTGGAGACCATCTTTTTCTGGTATGCCCCAGGAGAAAAGCAGTCATTGTGTAGGTACTTAGCGCCTTGGGACGTATGAGTACCCTACTAAGTATAAGGAGCTGTGGGTAGGACCAAAGTTCGCTACATAGAGACGAACGATGAGAGAAGCTTGGTTTATCGCTATCACCGCTACGACCTGGGGTCTTTGGCTAGACAGGAATAATTGGTACTTCTGTGGGACATGTAATAGTATTTCTAGTAATTTGACTCACATTATGCATCTTATTTCCTTTTGGGCAAATGTGGCCGCTGCAGGACCTAGAGGGAGGATAGCGAGCGTCGTCCAGGTGGAGGAGTACAATGATGATGACGTAAAGATTGGACCGATGCTGGACTGAGGGAGGTGCCTGGCACATCAGGGTTGTGTTGTTGATTGATCCCCACTACCCCAGGGTTTTGTTGGGGAAAGTAGATGCTTAGAGGTTTTTGTTTGTTATGTTGTATGGAGGTTGGTACCATCTTCTGCCCCACCCCCCATGTTTTTGGGGTGGATTTATGTTCTTTTGTTGTTTCTTAGTTATTGTACTTGGCTCAGTACTCTGAGTTTGTTTTATTAAATCCTTATTAATGAAATAGGGTAGCAATACTCTACCTTTTCTTTCAAAAAAAAAAAAAACTGCGATGGTGGCGAATGATGTGAATGGCGTGATCCTGTGATCAACAACAAGATGATGGCAATGCGGAAATGGACACAAATCTTGAGCTTTCTTCTTTCTCTCCGCAATTTGTTTTTGTTTTTGTTTTTCTAATTTTTTCCATGCAACTGCTTCGAATCACAGCTCCACGACAAAAAATAGTGGACCACTTTCTGTTTGCACTTAAGCGGGCACTTCAAGCAATTCTACAAACACTGGATACTTATGTTGCTACAATGCTACTAACATTTAGGCTATTTGGCTTGACCAGAAAAATTGTGTTTCAAAAAAATCTTTCCTTTTGTGTGGTACTAAATCAAAATTTCATTTTCATGATGTATTAGGCATGCCTCACTCGAACAAAGAAGAAGGCAGCAAGAGGACCATCATTTGATTCCACCAACAATGCAGGTTATAAATACAGTTGAGGGAGATCATGAAGAATGGGCGCGGAGTCCATCATATGTTTTTTTTTTTGAGGTAAAAGGTGGAATAAAGCCACCCTGTTTCATTAATAAGAAGTTAATAAAACAACCCCGGTGTACCGGGAGAAACAAAAGTACAGAGCAAGAAATAAAATGCAGTATAGGAAATAAAACATAAACCCCCAACAAAACCCTGGGGGGTGGGTATAATCCTCCATACATCAAAACCAATCAGAAGTACAGTAGGCCAGAAATGAACTCGCAGAGACTGTAGCTATTGGGATTCTGATGAATATGGGTGGTGCCGTCCCTCAATCAAGTGTCGGCCCAAAGTCTACCTCATCATCATCAAAATCCTCCACCTGGAAGACTCTGGCAATCCTCCCTCTCGCTCCTGTGGCGGCAGCTGTAGCCCAAAAAGAGATAAGATGCATGATATGAGTAAGGTTACCAGAAATAGTACTACATGAAGCACGAAAATAAAAGTTATTTCTGTCTCGCATAAGACCCATGTAGTTGCCGCAATGGCAATGTATCACGCATCCTTCATTTCGTGGCGAAGCGAGGCAAATTTGGGACCGATCCACAAGTCCTCATAAACATTGGGGTAGTCACTCGTACCTAGGGCTCTTAAAACCTCTACCATAGTCGCTTTACTCCTTGGACAGTGAATAAAAAGGTGATTCAAGGTTTCCGTATGCATGTTACAGAACCTACAGTCAGTCGCAATCTGGGGTTGTCTTTTGGCCAGGTTCTCTCTCGTGAGGATTGCATTATTGAGCACTAGCCAGAGGGAGACTTTGACCTTCAGTGGTGTTTTCGCCTTCCACAACACCTGTGCCCAGCTGGGTCAGCATCCCTGAAAGTGAATACGATGGTACAGGGATCTGACCGTGAAAGCTCCCTTGGTCTCTAATCCCCATCGCAGCTGGTCTGGTCCTTGGGCGCACATCGTCCCGGTCTGTGTGATGTTGTAATCCTAGGGTAAGAGCTCCTCGAAACGTCGGTCTCCAATTTTCTCTCTTCCAGGTCTCTGCCACAGAGATATTAGGTCGATTCGTTTTGGCAAACAGCTCTGGGAAAGTTTCTTTTAGTGTATGACCACCACACCACTTATCCCACCAAAATTTGGTGGACCGTCCATCTCCGATATTCGACGTAACTGCTGAATTGAACGGTCCACTTGCTTTGGTAATTCCTTTCCAAAATCGGGAGACCTTAGCCCCTACTCGAAAGCCCAGGCTTCTCGTACCTTTTCCCCGTAGGTACGGTTGAATGAAATCCTGCCAACCTTCCCCACCGTGGTGGAAAACCTTCCATCGCCATTTCCCCAGGAGGGCAAGATTCATGTCTCTAAGGTCGATGATGCCTAGTCCTCCATGTTTCTTCTTCATGCAGGCATTACTCCATTTGATCAGGTGGTAGCCTCCCCTATTCGAATCTGCCCCTTTCCAAAGGAATCTTTTTCGGACTCGGTCAATCCTTTGGATAACCCACTTTGGAAGCTCAAAAAAAGACATGTAGTAAATGGGCAGATTAGACAATACTGAGTTAATGAGTATCACTCTGTCTCCTAGTGACAACGATTTTCCTTTCCAACCAGACAGTCTGTCCTCCACCCTATCTATTATCAGCAACCAGTCCGACTTAGTGAGTTTCCCCGGTCTGAGTGGGAGCTCTAAATATTTGATTGGGAACTCATTCGTCATACAGTTTAGTATGGTGGCATGTTCCCGGGCTTCTTCATCAGAAAGAGAATTGGATTCAGTGCACTCTTGTAAAAATTTATCCTGAGACCTGACCAGGCTTCAAAAAAGTAGAGGGCCCCTTTAAAGCAGACTGTTTCTGACCTGGTCCCATTCCCAAATAGTAAGGTGTCATCTGCATACTGGAGAATCGTGCATCCTTGATTGGAGGTGCTGCTAGCCACCGGCTTAATCCAACCTTTTCTCCGACAATTTTCTAGTATTCCCCTTAGCACATCTGCTACAATAGTGAATAAAAGTGGGGATAATGGATCCCCTTGCCGGAGACCCTTCTTGCAAGGAAACGACGGACCAGGCCGCCCATTCACCGATATTGCCGTTTTACTAGTCTGTAAATATTGTTTGATCCATCTTACCCATTTTTCCCCAAATTCTCTTCCTCTGAGAGCTTCCAACAAACATTCCCAGTCGACAGAGTCGTATGCTTTCTCAAAATCCAATTTTAGAAGGAAGTTCTTAGAATTGCTCGTATGACAGTGGTGGATCACTTGTTCAGTAGTGGCCACACATTCCAGGATACATCTACCCTTGATGAAGCCCGTCTGTGTTTTGCTGATTATGCTATCCATTATACTCCCCAGGCGGATGGCCAGGACCTTTGTGATGAACTTCACCGAGCAATTAATGAGGCTAATCGGTCTGAAATCCCCCCCGCGCTTAGCCTCCTCCCGTTTGGGTATCAGGACAACTTCCGCAAAATTGAACATGCCCAATCTGAGATTGTTATGGAAAAATTCCTTCATCAATGCCATAATGTCCCCTTTAATTTCTTTCCATAACACTTGGAAGAACATCATTGGGAAGCCGTCGGGCCCAAGTGACTTGTCTACGCCCATTTGGTTGATGGCCTTTTTCACCTCCATTTCCGAAAACGGTTCCTCCAAATTGGAGAAAGTTTGTGCTGAATCATTCTGGTATGCCTGCCAGTAATCCTCCCTCAAAGGGATCTTGAAATCATTCTTTCTTCCAAAGAGGCCCTTATAGTACTTCTGAAAGGTTGTGGAGATCACCTTTTCGTCATGTGATGTTCCCGACTCCGTCTGAATTGATAGGACGAGATTGGATCTACGTCTAGCGCTCGCCACTCGGTGGAAGTAGGTCGTATTCGCATCTCCCTCTTTGAGCCACGAAATCCTTGATCTTTGTTGCCATTTGATCTCTTCCAACCTATAAAGATTGGCGACATTTTTTCGGAGCTCTAATAGCCTATTTCTTTCTTCTTGGGACAAGACTCTCGTCTCTTCCACCCTTTTTAGTTCATCAATTCCTTCCAAAAAGGAATCTTTTGTACGCCAGATGGTCGAGAACCTAGACCGGTTCCATCTTCGCAGTCGCTTTCTCAATCTGCAGATTTTTTCACACCATCGAGAAGCCACATCCCTGCCTGCAGTTGGGAGTGCCCAATTTTCCATTACCATGTGATGAAACTCCTGAATTTCCAGCCAGGCCTTCTCAAATATAAATTTTCGTGTCCTCCACGCGCCGTGTACCCCCACATCGAGCAGGATCGGGGTATGGTCCGACGTGGGTCTAGGAATTGATCGAGCTGTAGCTAATGGGAATTTAGCTTCCCATTCCATCGAAACTAGAATCCTATCCAACTTGGCCATAACCGGAGCCGCTTGCATATTAGACCATGTGTATAGTTTGTCGTTAATTGGGATATCTATCAGCTCTAGTTCCGTTATCACCCTATTGAACTCCTCTTTGTGTCTATCGCTGGAGCCTCTTCCCTTGTGCTCGAAGGCAAATCTGGTGATGTTAAAGTCCCCCCAACAATCCAAGCTCCAGACCAACGACGTCGAATGTTGACAAGCTCTTGCCAAAAGGCATCTCGCTCCGAAGCCACATTCGGCCCGTAAACAACAGTCACCGACTGCACCCAATCATCAGACCTTCATTTCAGTCGCGTGGTCAAGGAGAACGTTCCACTGTATACCTCGATGCAGGTGAGAATATCCGAATTGAACCCAATAGCAATCCCTCTTGAGGCTCCTGCTGATGGGCGTAACACCCATTCCTTGATTCTGCTACCCCCGATTCTATTGAGTTTGAGCCCGTGCTGAAGTTTGGACTCCTGCAGTCCTACCACTTCTGCCTTGGAATTGCTAATAACGTCCCTAACCATATCTCTCTTTCCTCTATCCCCCAGCCCCCTAACATTCCAGAATAGTGTATTCATTGGGGGACTGTGTCAGGGGTGATCGTTAGTGTGGGGGTGGGGCCGGTTTCATCCTCGGGGATGTCTGTCGACCCAACGCTATCTCCTAGAGCGTTCTCATAACAAGTCTTAACCCATTATGTTTCCCAACCCCTAATTTTATTGAGTAGTAAAGCATTGCGCTCTATGTCACACACCTTTAACCCACATGTTTTAGCTAGAAAAAAAAAATTCAGAGTCTGACATGAAATTTAATATAGTAGCTAAAAAACTAGTCGTACCTCCGTTGTCGAATTTAGCAGCTTTGGCTGCCGCCGCTACCTCGAGATAGTCATCCAAGGACTCTACATGAGCCATCTTAGGTGATCGGTGAACTCTGAACCCAACCGTCCTATGCGACGTTCCAGAACTATCTCCGGGTGCTGACTCTGGAAGTGTGGACAAGACCATCTCAGGCGAGATCTCCCTCTGGGTGTTAGCGATGAACTCTAGATTCTCTGACTCCTCATCTGTGAATGAGAATTCTTCATCTAGATATAGCCGCCCTTCTGGTCCTCCTCACTATCTGTGTGTTGAATTTCCCATTGTAGAGTAGGCACTCTCATTACGGACTCCTCATTAAGCCCACAGATTGGCGAATCAATAATAATAGTGGTGTTCTCCATTGCGGTCCCCTCGGTGGGCCCGCTACCAACCTGACAATGTGTCTGATTGTTCGAAACTATAGTGCTACTAGTCCCCGAGACAATAAGATGCATTTTGGACCCCTCTTTGGGCCCATTAACGCCTATAAAAATGCGCACCAACCAGCCCACCACAGTTAACCTCGTTTGCGGAGTAACACATTGCTCCTCCACGGTTCATCACACCGCTACCCTCGAAAACAACAATTGCCGCGTGCTTTAATGGGGTGGTAATCTTACCGCTCTTGCCAACTGGCATCGAGCGATTAGGGGGGATTTCAGTGGAGTCAGACCGTAGCGTTGGAATCAAGGACTGAGGCATTATAATCGAAGGGTTGAAGTTTATTTCTTCTTCCTCCTTCCTCACTATGGTCCTTCCTTCTCTTCCGTTGTCTTCTTTACTACTTTTACCTTTCCTCAAAAGCGAAGCTTCGCTACCCACTCCCTCAGCGGCAATCTCGCTCGCCATAGTGCTCTTTTCTCTGTGGTTGAGCAGATCCGTGCTCGTCGCTTTCCCCAACATGGCCTCTGCCTCCTGATCCCCCTGCTCCAAAAAAGCACCTTTTTCCTTATCTAGTGAAAACCATTGCTTGGTCACCCACTCTTTGGTCGAAAGAGTTCTTTCGCTTGTCTTCTTTCCCATACTGGTGTTTTCCTTCACCAACCCCAGTCTAGAGGCCTGCATGTTGTTGTAGAGAGGAGTTTTGCCATTTTGGGGGTCTGCCAGCCCTGTCCCTCTCCTCTGTGCCACAACGCACTCCTCCTCTGTCGCATGTAGGGCTAGACCATCACTCTAGGCAAAACTTTTGACTCCTTTTTTGTGTTTGGTAACTGTCCCTTCCAAATTAGGGGGGTTGAGGCAGTCTACCGTTCGATCTGCCGAGTTGGAGGTTCTTGCGAACTTTTGACCGCTGGATCTGACGGAGAGGCCCTTGGCTCGACCGAGCACTTCCGCCGGTGTACCCTGGCGCTGCTCCTACCCTATTGCTGCCTTGATGATCTCCCTGTGAGCCCTCTCCACTTCATGGGAACCATCGATAGTCAGATCCTTTCTGGCGACACCACTTGTCGGTAGGATCTGTTGTCTCTGAAGGCTGATGTTGGTGAGGGGGAGGTGATGGCTGCCTGTCCCGTTTGTGCTTCTTGTTTCTTCTCAAGCACAAATCTGATGAAATATGCTTCCTCGAAGGAAAACACCTTGGCGAAGCGTGGCATCAAAGATATGTCAGTGCTTCTGATGAGCAATCTCGCTGAGACTATCTCTGATCGTCGCACCGTCTTCTCATCAATGTCAACCACCATCCCGAACTCCGCTACTATCTCTTGAAGTGCTTCTTTCTTCCAAAAGTGTAGAGGGACGTTGTGGATCCAAATCCAGTATTGTTCTCCCTGTGGTAGCTCCGCTCCAAACGTCGGAGTCCATGCGCTGAATTCAAGCTTGAAATGTCCAAAATCAACATTCCCCAACCTTACCACTTCTGAGACCTTCTCCAGCAAAGGGAATGATACTAGGAATTGCATATGGCATAACTTCTTGGCGACCCAATCTCCATGAGCTCTCATAGGCCATCTTTCGGTGAGTGCTTGCATTACATGTACCTCCAAAGGCCTCCCAGTAGTGACTTTGGCAATGGCACACCATTGCCGCAGCCACCGTTCTTCACTTTTGATAGTATCCAAGCTCTTTGCCAATCTAATCACCGTGGGGTTGTCTGGGGACTTCCCCCGTCTCACTGGGCGCTCTTCGTCGCTGTGAGTCTCCACCACATTGGTGCAAACATAGGAGAGATGCCCCCACTTCATGCATTTGAGGCAACGCACTTCTTTGGTGCATTCACTCCTGTAGTGACCTAGATCCCAGCAGTTGAAACACGGCGCCGGCTTCCGCTTGCCCTTCCTCTATTTCTTATTGTGTATGGCCTGATCAGCTTGAAGGTTGGTGAGACTATCTCGACTCTTGTTTTTCTTTCCCCTGACCTGAACCCACTGCCCCTCCCTTTCCACATCTCCAGAGACCCCTTCTACCGTAGTCCCATCTAGCACAGCTCCTTCATGGGCTTGCTTGGTGTGAAATATTGATGGATGGTGCTCCAGTGTTGTTGGAATTGCAAGCTGATAGGTGGTGGGATTGGGGAAGGGGGGGGAGTTGTTTGTAGTTGTTCATGGGTCTCCCTGTATTTGTGGTGGTGATGGGGAGGGTTAGAGCCCCTGGGGAGTTCCTCAGAGGGTTTATGAGGGCATTGTATAGTGGGTTGTTGAGGTTGATGATGTGGTTGAAAACGTGGACTGGTGTTGGTGTTGGAAGGAGGATGTTGTTCCCTGTGTGCACCATTATCGAATTGAAAACTTGGTTTGGAGTTGGTGTTGGGAGGGGGTGGTGTTCATGCCTGCGTGCAACAACTTCGTGTGCTCTCCGAGATTGTCCCCTGGGTTGGAATAGACGGGGCTCTGGTGGTGGGGTTTTCTTCCGCCTGTAATGGCCAGGAGGGGGATCCCATCGTTGGGCCCTTCCATCGTAAAAATCCTCATGTCGGCGTTGATACCCATGGCCTCTGGTGGAGCCCTCTCCGGAGCTATGATGAACGTAGTTCCTCCCCTCGCGACGTTAATGTGCACGTTGGTGTGCACGCATCGGGGAGCGAACACATCTGCGCTCTCGACTCCCTCTCTCTTCGGGGAGTGGGTTCAATGGTGAGGCAGCCATCGTTGGTGCTGTAGGGACAATCGCTGCAGCAGGGGGAGAGGGGAGGGTTTGCATTGTGGAGCCATTCGAGGGAGGTGTGGGTGGAAGAAGCTGATGCTGGGTTGTGAACATAGCAGGGGTTGACTCCACAGTTGATGCTTGAGCTGGTGCTTGAGCTGGTGCTGGTGTCGGTGGGTGGCGGACCCTCTCATTGGGCCCACACCCATTAAGCTTTTTGAGCAGAGAGGTCGATAGAACGGTGGGGATAGAGGAAAGAGTCGGAAGTAGAGGGGAGAGTGTTTTGGTGGGATTTGGGTTGAGAAGGGAATCGGTAACGAAAAAGAGGAAGAAGAGGCTGTTGACGGAGAAGGAGGTCGCCGGTGATGCACAAGGAAGAGGAAGAAGAAGAGGGGATAGGTAGGAGCTTCATATTGCTTTCAATGCACGAACTTGAGTCCATCATATGTTACGTAATTGATTGTTTCTATGGCTTTTGATTTTATTTATTAGTTTGTACTTTCATTTGGTGTTAAAGAGTGCATTTTATACCTAAGAACTCTTGCACGGTGGCATTTTCCATCTTTGAATCAAAATAAAATAAAATAAAATAAAATAATCTCTCAAACTAGACACAGAAATAATGGCTAAAAATGCAACAGTACACCAAAGTCTTCTCGATTATTCTCCTACCTGATCTACCAATTGCCTACAAACTTAGATTCCACAGATCCAAAAGTTGAACAAAGAAAACCGAAAGTAAGCAATTAAAGTCCCAGATCTTAGGAAAAGAAAGGGAAAAAATAAGCACAAAAATCCTTGACATATTTTTGTTTGCTGATCGATGAACAACAATCCTAATAATTAAGAAATTGATTAACTCTTTGATAAAACACTGCAAAACCATGGCTAAAAGAAAATTCATTTCAAATCGTAAAGCAAGCTACAACTTGAACAAGATGGCAGTATGACAGTACTTACAAGGTAACAGCCACATAATAAGGGTGCTCTGTTCTCTAATACTGATGCGAGGTATGGATTCGGCAACAACTGAAGGGATCACCTGTTCACATCTTACTCTTGGTTGAGTGAGGAGGAGTTTTGGCTTTTGTAGTAATTATGTTGTGAACCTTATTTAGCTGCTGTTGTTTTGAGACTTTTGAGAAGTGTAAGTTTATGCATTTCAGTTGTATTTCTTGTAATGGACGAGACTTTTTTATGAGAATCTGGGGCAATTTTGTTGACTTTTATTTCAAAAAAAAAAAAAAAAACAGCCACATAATAAGATGGTCGTTCCAATGCTCACTATAAATGCATTCATCCCTAGCCAGCTGAACACTGACCAAAAAAACCAAAAAATCAGGCTATAGGTGGTCATCTAACATCTGAATAGTATAATGATTTCATTCCGCACCAGAATTAGCAAAAAATTATAGTGTGGGACTAAACTTCATACCAGATCTAAAACAATAAGGCCTTATGTTGAACAAACTAAATAGTAATGAATGCATCCCACGGTAAAATCACCAAAATAAATAGTGCAGGACAGAACATATTTTAGCTTATGCTATCCGGACTGCTCTATTTGGAAACCTTATTCTGCTGCCTCATGTTTGACTTTGACATGCTTATCTGACACAATACTGTTTATTTCAACATAGTATATCAGAATTTGTGTACCACTTTGTCGTGTTACTTCAGGTCAATGACTCAGTGTGTCCATTTGGGTGCATCTTCATTTCCTCACGTTAATTTTATTTTTCTTTATTTATTTTTATTTTTTTTTAATGTATACAAAATTCTGAATCCAGCTGAAAATTGTCTGCTAAAAACTTGACGTAGCTGACTAAGAAAACAAACTGGGGGGCTTAAAATTTCATTACTTTCATCAACACAACATTTAAACAAATGAGTAAACTAAATGGGATTCATGAGTGGAATGTGGGCAGTTTCTGTATAGCTAGACTGTGTGAGTGGGTGAAAGATAGCCATGATTATTAAGGATTCAGGTTGATTAGGGTTGGATGAATACATACTTCATATACAAGAAAATTTTATGGGGTGGCAGCCGCCACCTATGAAGCACGGATACGGGTACGGGGTGCGGGTACGATACGACACGGGTACGGGGATACGTGATTTTACAAAAAAGTAGGATACGGGTGCGTTGTGGGTACGTTAAATATAAAATAATTTATATTATATTTATAGATACAAAAATATTTTTCTTGTTAAAAATGCAAGCATTTAAACCATTTCATAAAACTACAAGAATACATTATAATTATGAGCATTTTAAAGAAAAATAATAATCTAACTATCAAATCTTTGGGTAGTCTTGTTTTGTGTTTGAGCATAATTGTAAACAACAAACTTTTGCAATTACTCTAGGACCCCATGCATTTATCTAAATATAATTATGTCTAAAAGTTGTGAAAAATGCATTTAAAAAATTGGGTGCTCCTTGGGTACGCACCCGAGAGTACCCAAGGAGTATCGGCACCCGATACGCACCCGACACGGGTACGTCGACCATTTGGAAGTATCCGTGCTTCCTAGGCCGCCACTGCACACCACCCCCTACAACTATCAAGGCTGGCCATTTTATGTAAACTTAATTAGATATGTCTAAACTGTAGTGTCTACCTCTGAAGTACACATGTTCAACGGTTACTAGGGATGGGAAATTTCAGTTATAATCAGAACCAGAGCCAAAAATATAATTGAAGTTACATTTTTTGGGGGTATTTTCGATCCGTTTAGGATTCCAGTAAAAAATGATTTAATATGTAAAATCGACAGGTAAAAAATGAATATTTAATATATATTAGTTATTAGTTATGATGTGTATGCTCACTATTTAGATTTATATAGTGAATAACCATTATATAAGGTGCAAATTCATAGTAAATGTAGCAGATTGCCCAGGTGATTTGATCTCTAATCCTACCAAGAGAAGTGGGAATTGTATGTTAGGTCAGTAAAATTTAATATCTAACTAAATAGCTTGTAAAAAAGAAAAAGATGAAGAAAAAAATTGAACATGTTAACTTAAGTATCGACAGCATACATAATGAATGGTATAAATAGCAGGTTGAAGCATCATTTTTTTGGCACATGATGCACAAGAAATAAAGTTCAGTAACAACTAAAAACTTGTTTATAAGTGTTTAAATGTGTTAAAGTAGTTTTAAGTTTAGACCCACATCTGAAATAAACTCAGATTAGTGTGTGTACTCTTGTCTATATAGGAGGTAGTATATTCAGTTATAATCATCCAATAAAGTAATTTTTTTCGGTCTATATACTAATGATTAACATGGTATCAGAGCTAGAAAATAAACACAAAAAATAGGGTTTCTCTCTCTCTCTTTAAAAAAAAAGGGGGAAAACAAAACAGAATGATATTTCTTTCTTCTTCTTCTTGAGAGAAACCCAGCATTCCAAAAACCCTAAACCTAATTCTCTCCTCATCTACCTCCCGCCGCCACCACTCCACGCCGCCGCTACTCTACTGCCCCACCCGACGCAGCCCTTCGCTACTCTCGATCCCACTGCTACACTGCTCCCGTTCCAACCGCCACTCTCCCCTTCCCTCCAAGCCGCCGCCGTCTCCATACCACCACCTCTCCTCATCCCCTCCAGATCCCACCCTAACCCAACCCGAAAACCTTCTCTTCATTTTTTTGTTCCCAGATCTGGTCCCATCTACTGTCGCCACCCTCCCTCTCTGCCAGCCGTCGCCGACCTCCTCTCCTCTCCAACCCTGATCCTCCCTTTCCTCTCCAAACCTAAACCCTAATCCACAACCCGAAACCAGGCACCCCCTCTATTTCTTCAAGTTTTTTTTCAAAAAAAACCTCGTCATGCGCACTGTTCTGTTCTGTAATGTGTGCCATTGTTTGATGCCCTCTTCAATCACCATCTATCATTCTCAACCGTTTTCTCCTTCAGATCTAATCTAGTTCTGCTCCTATGACAACCTCCAATACTTCAACGGTGACCTCTCCTCCTCTACAAATGGCGACTCCCTCTCCTCAAACGACGGCTGATCCTCCTTCTCTATTGAAGGCCGAACACATGACCACCAAGAATCTCTCTGATCACAGCAACTTCATGGCATGGTCTTGTCATGCGTTTCCTTTAAAGGGCGCGATATGGACCATCACCTCACTGGGCCAGCTCCTCTGTCTACAGATCCCACATTCAAAGTATGAGATCACGATGATAACTTGATTGTCAATATGACGATCAATTGCATGAACCGGGACATCTACATGGACTGAGTCATCTACAGCTCCATCACATTCCCCGACACAGTCAAAGAGATCGGGGATACCCTTCATCACATGTACTCCTCTTCCAACAACATGCAGCGCCTGTATGACATCTTTCGTGATGCGATAGAGATTAAACAAGGTGACGACATTCATGCTTTTCTCTCCCATTTTAATCAGTTCTTAGAAGATTGAAAGATTTATCACCAACACTGCTGATTTTGCTGTCCAACAGCAGCAATGTGAGGCCTACTCACCGTTCATGCCTTGAGCAATATTTGTCCATATCTTGAAGGTGTTCGTTGTCATATCCTTGCTACCAATGTCAGTCCCTCTCTTCGTGATCTCAATGTTCAGCTACCCTGAGTACCCCCTCCTACTCTTATTGACATCCCACCATGGTCTGCAATCGTCTTTGGCAATGGTTGTGGTTTTTCTAAACACTCGCAACAGTTTCCTTTATCTTCCAGGGGTCGTAGTTCTTATTCTTCACGCGGCTATAGTGATCGTGGTCGTGGCCATGGTGACAGTCATCACAATACTAAGTATTGTATCTATTATCAGGGCATGTCACATCAGTTTGCGAAATGTTGGAAGCGCATTGGTCGTCATCATGCTGCTCTTCATTCACTGTTTTAAATTTTGGCCGAAATTCCTTTCAGCTATCTTACCGATACGAAATCACTGATTTTATACTCCATATAGTTTTGGACCGAAATATTTAGATTTCTGCCAAAATTGCCGAAATATCGGCCGAAATCGACACGCTAATGTTATTGTGAATTTATAATTTTTTTGTTTTAATTTTTGCATGTCTTTCAATATTATGACCTTAAGTTAAGATAGTGTGAGAATTTTGTGTCTCTATTATTTATGTATATGCAAAGTCAAGTCTATTAACTATTATATTTTTTCTAATCAACACAAATTCAATTTAGTTATATACTAAATAATACATTTTTTTTATATTGTTGTTAAATTCTGTGAATATTTACCGTGATTGATTTATGTCATTAATTATATTATATAATATTTTATATGATAAATGACATGTAGAACATATAATATCTTATTTAGTAACAAAAAAATATGTTTATTGAGTGTCCAAAATGAACATCCGAGATGATCAAATTTCCCCCAAAATCTTTGATATCTCCGATCCGAGACGAAACACCCCTTGCCGAGATGAGTTAAAAATCCATGATTTAAAATATTGTCATCAATCTTCCACTGTGGAATCTTCTTCTCTCACTTCTACCCCTACAGATGTGCCCACCTCCTCGCAGTATACCTTCTACGCTGAAGAGCATCAGACATTCTACAATTTGCTGTCTCATCCTCCTAGCAATTCTGTTCACTCAAGTACTACTTGTCATGTTTCTTCACATCAATAGATTATTGATTCAGGTGTTTCTGAACATATGTCTCTTTTACCACTTTCTTCTTTTCTTTGCTTTCCAATTATCATGTGCGTATTGCTAATGGATCTCCTGTCTCTGTTTAAAGGAAGGGCGATATCTCCCCTTATCCAGATCTCTCTCTTACATTTGTTTTACGTGTTCCTAGATTTTCTAATAGCTTGTTAAAGATTCCTAAAATTTCTAAGGATTTAAACTGTTCTGTAACCCCATTCCCGCAAATAAGTATTTTCCGTGTATTTTTGATAATTTGATTTTTATAAATGTATTTTGTGCTAAATTCTGTTCGGATCTTTTATTAAAGTAATTTCTACACAAAAATTTTATTTATTTCGAATAATGGTGTGTTTTGATCTTACTTCATATTTCTTATTGATCGGATATTTATATGAGTCTAAAGCATATATATTATTATTACTGGATCATTTTAATCTTATTATTATTGTTATTACTTTAATTGTGGTTATTATCTTTATTATCATTATTATTATTATTATTATTGGTATTGTTATAAATATTAATATTTTTGTTACTATTATTATTGTAATTAGTAATAATATTGTTCTTATTGTCATTATTATTATTATTATTATTATTATTATTATTATTATTTGTAAAGCCCAAATATACTTATTTATTTGTATTTTATTATTCGATTTAATGTATGTTTGTATGTATATATTTTTAAAAAACCCTATAGTGTATTTTCTTATTGGATTTAAACCCAATATCCAAACCCGTTTACCTATTAACCCACAACCTAACTAACCCATATATATACTAACCTAACCTACCCAAAGCCTAACCCTAACCTAACCCCCAATACCCTAGCCGCCAACCTACCCCATTACTGTGCAGACTCGTCTTCTTCAACCTCCCCTCTCTCTCTGTTTCCCCTGAACCCAAATCGTCAGCCATCCTCGTCTTCCACCTTCCACCGCCATCCACTCCTCGTCGAACCCATCTCATCATCCTCTCCATCATCCTCTCTTCATCGTCTTTCCCCACCGCTCGAACCTACTGTCATCGCCGTCTTCCACCCTCGTTGCTGCTCATCATTGCATCCCGCTCGACCGTGCCTCTCCCTCCTCGTTGCGTCCCTTCGCCATCATCACCACCATCCCGCCACCTCATCCCATCGTCTTCCCGTCAAACCAAACCCATCATTGTCATCCACAGCACCGCTCGAACCCATCCTCCTCTTCCACCGCCCCGTCGATCCCTCGTCGCCTTCCGCCTACCTCGACCACCTCGATCCTCCCCTGCAACCACCGAAAATCCCTCGCCCCTCGTCGTCGTCGAACGCCCAGAGCCCCGCCATTCCACTTCCTCTGTTTCGGTGCGAAACAGAGTGTCGCTCGACGCCGTCGCCTCGCCGCTGCGTCGCTTCTCGACCGCAGTGCCTGTGCCGCCTTCAGCACCCCCGAACGCCCTCGCCGTGGGCTGTCGCTGCCGCCAGTCTCCGTCACAGCTGCCGTCTCCCGCTGTTCTCTTTCTCTGTCGCGGTTGTGAGGAAGAAGAGAGAAGGGATCTGGTTTTGTGTGTTGTGAGTTTGTTGTTTTGTGATGGAGTAGAGTTGGTGTTTGGTGTTTTGTGGAGGTGAGATCCCGATCTCGTGTACCGGTGTTTGCTATTTGGAGAGTATGGATTGGATTTCGTTGTTGTTGTTGTTCGTGTAGTGGATCCGCTGTGTGCACGTGCTTGCATGCGTGAGTTCGTGATTTCGTTGCTTCGGGATTCTCATCTCGTTATTCTTAGTATTCGTTTTCACTGTTTATAAGGCAAGTCAGCGTCCTCTTGAATTGTACATCGTATCAAATTCAAGTTTTATTAAAATTTCTGCAAGTAGATCTTATTCGTTATCATATCACTGTATTGTTCATCTTCGTTCGGTTTATTGAGGGTTTACATGAGCTAACCCCAATCTTCTTAACATCGTGTCACTTTTGACTCTAAAGTTTGGATCTTTCATGAATGCATATAGAATTGATAATAGGGCCGTTCACATAATCGTCACACAAATAAATTATTGTAGAGACAGTTGATAGGTTGTATGTTGTTTGATCGATTGATGATTGATTGATGATAAATTGATGTATGAGCGTGTTCTAATTTTATTTATCATGTTTTGACACCCTTTATGCTGATTATATAGTTTATCGATTAATAGAATTGATACCTATCGTGTCTAATTAAATTATTTCAAGAAAACTACCGAAAATCATGTATATTGCTTGCTGGCCTGTATGTAGACTGCTGTTTTTGAACCAGTAATAGGCTCTGTTTGGTTCAAAGGAGGGGAGGGGAGGGGAGAGATTTTATGGAGGGGAGGGAAAGGGAGGGGAGGGATTTTAATGAAGACTCTGTTTGGTTCAAAGGAGTGGAGGGGAGGGGAGGGAAAATAATTATCTTCTTGTTTGGTTCAGAAGGGGAGAGAATGAATTTTATAATAAAATTACTTTTATATTCTCTTACATTTGAGTTTAGAACAAATACATATCGTACAAGAGTAAGAGCTGTTCCTCGGTACAATCTCACCTTCAACACCCTTTAGGTCCTTAATTCATTATAACTCCATTCTTTTTTGACACGTATATTTCACTTTTAAAAGGGCCCTTGAGGAGCTAGTAGATTTTCACTTTTAACCATGTTCACAATTAAAGTAGTGAACGTTTGCATTTCATCCTGAAAATATCTCTACTACTATAATGGGAGAAGGCCTTAGTGTAATTTGTCCTTAACCCAACCCGTGCAACGCACGTGTTGGTAGATTTTTTTTTTTGCCCTTTTCATTTCCCCAATTTTCTCCACGTGCACAGCACGTGTATAATACTAGTAAAAATAAATTAGATTTGATATAAATTAAATTCTGTTAACAAAATGAATCAAATCTAAAAATAAATTAGATTTGATTATAAAGAAATCAATGAATGTATAAAATTACTTGAGGGGTGCTTCTAGGGTAATGAATGGAACCAGCGCATGAACGTTTGCATTTTGGATAAGTGGAAATAATGACAGTATGCATATTTTTAGAAAATTAGTTAATTATGTTGAATTAGTCTAGTGTATAAAGTTTAACTTTGACTTGGTTGGAGTAGAATTACTTGCCTAGAATTACTCCGATGCTCAAAGCCGTCGTCTTCAACTAGTCCGACGGACCATAGAGTGCAACACATCGATTCAAAAACAAACATCTGTCATATTAAAATATCTTCGATTGCGGACACATAGAGTGCAACCTCAACTGCGGACAGTGGAGACGAGGGCGACTGCGGACGGCGGAGACGATGGACGAAGACGAGAAGGCGACGAGGAGAGGGAGAAAGAGAGAGCGCGAGTGGGAGAGAGACAGTCGGGAGAGAGATTAGGTTTTTTATTAGGATTTAGATTTAAAAGGGCAATTTAGTCCTCACTTTAAAAAATTAGACCTAATTTCTCTCCCCTCCAAATCCCCCCAATATTGGAGGGGAGCCAAAATTGGCTTAGGAAGGGTTTTGCACCCCCCCCCCCCCCCCCCCCCCACCACATTTCCCTCCCCTCCTGATCCACACATGAAAAGTTTTAAAAAATCCCTCCCCTCCCCTCTATTCCCCTCCAACCAAACACTCCCTAAATGATCTTAAAATGAATTACTTTCTGAATATGAATTGTATCCTTATCTTTCTAGTATTCAGAACATCTTGAATTTTTTAATTTCGAGTTGTGTAGCAAAAGTTATGCCCGTTTTACTACAGCTGTGTTTTTTTACTTTCAGATTTTCAGATTCTTGTATCTTGCATGCTAAAACAGTAAAAATGCTGATCAAATGATAAAATTTTACTCTGAAAATTTCCAGATTGTTGCTTAACATGTTTAGGAGTCTAGAAAATATTTTTAATGAATTTATTATTGAGTTTTTACTATTTCCAAAATTAAAACAACATGATATCGAAATTCTGCCTGAACATGAAATCTATAAAGAACAATGTGATTGACCTAACTACTGTTATCAGATTTTGAACTTTAAATATGTGTTGGAACCGTGTGAAAGTCTAGTTTCTAGAATTTCTGACAGATTCAGTTTTCGAGTTCTAAAACAGCGGGAAACTGTATTTTTGTACAGACTACTCTTGTTGTCCAGGATTTTATATTCCAGTTTTTGATAGTTTAATTATTCTATATCGTAGTATTGTATGAATTAATCTGTGTATGTTGCATTTGCATGATTCCAATGAGTTATTGCCATCGTTCTAATTGTCCAATTCAAGTTATCATCATATTGTCTCCCTATTGTTAACATCGTTCATCTCATGTCTCAAATTGCATATTGTATTGCTGTATTGATAAAATAATTAATAAGCCGGGATTAAGGGATTGACTAGAGTAGTTGATGGTATAGTGACTGTACTCGGAGGAGGGGCCCAGGTTTTCCTATTTATTGGTCTATCGGTCTATCGGTTTATTGGTCTATTGGTCATATCGGTCATCGATTAATTGTAGATTACTGACTACAGTATCTCGATTGATTTGGTCATCGGTCATTATTGAATATAGTTGCCAAGTACATGAACTATAGAATCTTTTACTTAGGTCTAAACGACATTAATTGCATGCATCGAACCTGTAGTATGGGATGCAGTAGTACATGCATTAGTTAGGATTAAAATAATTAATAGACTTAAGAATTGATACCATATCGACATTGCATATTGTTCGTTATTGTTCCTATTGATATCGATTATTGGCTAAGTGTTACCGTTATTGATCATTGATTATTGTTACCGAATATTGAATCAATGTTTATAGCCATTGTATCGACTATCATGATATTGATTATTGTTATTGTCCCGTATTATTGATTCCTATTGATCCATTGATTCATTGTTATACCATTATTCCATTGTTCCCTGCTTTCTCTACTTCTTATCCATGATTTGCTCTAAGGACTTCTCATCTTTTAGATGAAGTGTTTACAGGTGTTGATAGAGAATTGTCTGATGTATTGGGAGAACAATATTGGTGAAGGAATTGATAGCATCGCCGATTAATAAATTATTGTTTTGCTATGAAGTCTTAATTATTAGACTATTATTATTTCATTGTATTGTGGGCTTTTGACCCGAATATTGTTATTTTTGTTTCCAGATGTTGGATTATTATTGTATTTGAATATTTTATATTATTTATTCCAAGTATTATTATTCATGAGATTATTATTATTGCCTGCGCAATTGTTCTGTATTGATTATATTGTTGAGTTGATCGGATAAACAACTTATGGATGACATTAGTCATTCGCTTGGCCAATGTCATATACTCGTATTCTGTATTTTTGGGAAGCGGGGCGTGACATGTTCAGTAACATTTTTTCCTTCACGTGTGTTTCAGAATGCTATGACGAGGAAGGTGATTGACATCGGTCGTAAACAACATGGGTTATACATCTTAGATTGTTCAGTCTCGGCTTTTCGTTCCCCTACTAATCCCGTATTGTAGCACTGGCGACTGGAACATCCCTCCTTTACTACTCTCAAGCACTTGGTTTCCGGTTGTGAGTCATCTTTTTAGTTATCTCGTGAGTTATGAGTTAGGTAAACATCATCGAGTTCCCTACCCAGGAAGCGTCAATAAATATAGTGAACATTTATTTGATTTAGTGCATTTCGATGTTTGATGACCTATTGGTTTTCCCATGTTGAATAAATATCGTTATTTTCTTACATTTATTGATTAATTTTCTTGCATGACATGATTGTTTCTCTTAAAAGATCATTCTAAAGTGTTTAAAGTTTTTCAAGAATTTTTCTTTGAGATACAAAACACAATTTGACACTGCTCTTAAATATTTTCATTATGATAATGCTAAAGAATGTGAGTTACGATTTTCAACATTTTTTTTCTCAACATGGAATAATACACCAAACCTCTTGCACATATACTCTTCAACAAAATGGAGTGGCACAGATGAACGACTCAAAGCTCGTCTTGTTGCTAAAGGTTATACGCAGAAATTTGGGGTTGATTATGCAAAGACCTTCTCCATTTGCGATTTTCTCCAGTTGCGAAACTCACGTTTGTTCTAGTTCTTATCTCTCTTACATCAGATTGATCTTACCCTCTTCATCAGCTTGATGTTAAGAATGCATTCCTGAATGACGACTTGAAAGAGGTAGTGTATATGCAGCAACCTCCTGATTTTGAGCGACAGAGAAAGAATCTTGTATATACGCTTAAAGTCTTTTATGGACTCAAACAGTCTCCTCGTACTTAGTTTGAAAAGTTCGGCAAAGCGTGTGCTCTTATGAGTTCTCTAGAAGTAAGGAAGATCATTCTCAATTCACAAACAAGGAAAGCAAAAACATTGTTATTCTGTTAGTCTACGTTGAGGATATTATTATCACAAGCAGTGACATGCAAGGTATTACAGACATCAAGCACCAGTTAGCTCAAACCTTTCAAACAAAGGATCTTGGTATGTTCTTGATATTCTTACTAAGACAGCAATGTTGGGATGTTACCACAGTAACACGCCTATGGATCCCAATATTAAGTTGTCCTCCTTCTCCAATGATGCATTGTTTTCTGATTCAGGACGATATCACAGGCTAGTTGACGCACTTATATATCTCTAAGTGACTACGTCAGATAAAGCCTTTGCAGTTAGTCGAGTCAGTCAGTTTATGTATGCACCGGACATCACTCATTAGGAAGTAGTGGTTCACATTCTTCGCTATCTTAAAAAAGCCTCAGGACAAGGACTTCTCTTCAGGCCTGCTGATTCTTTCTTTACGAGGATATTCTGATGCTGACTGAGCAGGATCGGTTGATGATAGCCGCTCAACTAGTTGGTACTTTGTATTCTTTGGAGAAAGTCTCGTATCTTGAAAAAGTAAGAAACAACCCGTGGTAACTAAATCAAGTGCAGAGTTTGAATATCGAGCCATTGGGCATTTGATTTCTGAAATTTTATGGCTCAAATCTCTTCTTCATGACTTGGCAATCCCGTTCTTATCTCTAATTTCTCTTCACTGTGACAACAAGGCTGCTATTCATATTTCTGAAAATCCAGTGTTTCATGAGCGCATAAAACATATCGAAGTTGATTGTCACTTTGTTCGAGATAAGTGGGAGAAGGTAATTTCTTTATCATATGACTGGTCCGGTGAACAACTTACTGATATCCTAACTAAAGCACTACCTCCTAAGTTTTTTCAAACTTTCTTGAGCAAGCTTGACTCCGACAATATCTACGCACTAGCTTGAGGGAGTGTTAAAGTAGTTTTAAGTTCAGTCTCACATCTGAAATAAACTCAGATAAGTCTGTATACTCTCCTATATATAGGAGGCAGTGTGTTTAGTTATAATCATCCAATAATGTATTATTTTCAGTCTCTATACTATCGATTAACAAAAAGTAATAGATCACATCTGTAAGGTTGGAATTTTGTATTTTGATGCTCAAACATATATGTTCCACTTGGTAAGATGAGAGCTCAATTCCTACTGGTTGGAGCCTAGTCAATCTCGCACATGTATGTGAAATACATGCCAATCAAATTGAAAAAACACATTAAAATATATGTACTGTTTTGAATAATTAATTAAAATTACAATGTAATTGAAATTTTCAGTTCGGATTTTTTCTCATAAATTTCCGATTCTACTTGGTTTGTCAAAAGAATAAAAAAACTGACTTAATTGGTTTGAATTTAATTTAATTATCAAATAATTAGTTATTAGACATACCTAATAAGAACATGAAACAAAACTCATGTTGCTACATTAAAGAGTTTCTCTTTTTAGAATCCTCTTTGTGAAATTTAAGACGATGAAGTTTGTTTTGTTTTTTTGTTTTTTTTTTTTTTTTGAAGGAAAAAGTGAAGTATAGGCATCCTGTTTCATTAAGAAGTTCATAATACAAACTGTACTTAGCCAGGTACAAAGTCTACAGAAGTTTACATCATAAATATTGATTCAGAGCAGAAATATTGTGCTTCCCTTGAGTTTAATTAAGAGGATTACATGCAACAACTAAACAATAAACAACGAGTTAACACTTTTAGATTAAAAGTAAAGAAGTATCATGCATACTTCACATGCTTCGTAAATTGGGGAAAAGGAAGTCTCCATCACTCTACAGTCTAAACTCCAAAGTATTCATTTACATGATACTTCACATACCAAGCACCAAGTTGTGTTTGATATAGAGTTGCTGATTATATATAGAAAACGTCAACACTAGTTATCCGATAACGTATCTTATATGAATTTGAAGGATTAAGAAAGGAAGTCTTACATGACAGAACTGCAAAGAAAGCTGTATAGAATATTGACTGTGCATGTGATGATGGCATCCCAGGATCAGATCTCAAAGCAGAGGCAGGTCTCTCATGATTTAGTCTCCGCTTCAAAGTAACTGAAATCCCTGAATTTACAACTGAACCCATTGCTGCCCATAAAGCCTCTACATCATGTTTCCATAGAATGACAATGCCGAAAAGAGCAGCTACAAGCCATTTGCTGTGAAACCCATATTGTTCACCAAAACAACAAAATAAAAAATAAAAAAAAATGATCCAAGATAAGATAATGGTTACTTTAGACAATGGTAACAAAGGACAGTATCGTATCTAAAGTCCGATAAGCATTGGCAGTTGTAAACATGACTAACATGCCTGAAATGGTAATCATTTTAAACAAATATAAAAAACATTAATGTGATACACAAGAACAAAAAGATATTAAATAAATAAGAACATATCCACAATTTATACCAGAACCTAAATAAATTAGGAACTATAAATCCAAATTTTGAGGGATTGATAATTTTAAAAAAAACCTTTAATGCTCATATAGTTAGAGAATGATAAAGGCAAGAGGTCCAAAACCAATGCTGAAGGTCAACTAACAGTATCTACATCAAATTAGTTATCTAACTACGACTAAGCTAGAAAACTCATAAGACAGTTTGGCCATGTTTGGGATTATAGCTCCTGACCAGCTTAGGCTGAAAAGGCTGAAGTCAATTTGAAGCATCAAAATGTAGTAGACACCTTATAAATATCATGTGCTACGGAACTCTTAATATGCTAGGTGAAAACGATAAAGAAGTTTTTGGTTAAATGAATGGGAAAAAAAAACAAAAAAACCTCTAAAAGGAGAAAGGCATGGCTCCTACTAGGGAGCTTAGCTCATTTGCCTAGAAACAGCAAGCCAAATCTTAAGATTAAACTCTATACCTGTTTAACACATTAGTATTTCTATGATTCTATCTCAAGGGCACATAGAAGCCAATATTTCATTTAAGAAGATTAAGCAAACCATCAGTAAAAGTCAGAGCAGAATACAATGAAGCTCCTACCAACTCCCAACCCCCTCTACCCCTTCCTCTCCCTCCTCCAAACCTGTCTCCCGCCGGAATCCGGCTGAAGACCTTTCCCTACCCTCTCCTTCTAGCCCAACCCCTTATCCCTTGACCCTCTCTTCTTTCAACACCTTTGACCTCTCTCTTTTCTTGCATCAGCAAAGCTTTACCCCCCCCCCTCCCCCTTGCTGAAGATGTTATCTGTTCTTAAACTCAGTGGGTGCGGGCCTAACGAGAGGGTCCGCCACCCACCCACACCACCCCTTCCTCCCACTAATGAACCCCCGAATGAACCCACCGAGGCTCCGGCACAATCGCCAATCCCCCACCAACTCTCCGACACAGAACATAACCCTCCACCGAGCCATGCCGCATCGAGGGAGGGGGGTTCCAATCGGCTCAGGTCATCGCACTCCCTGGTGCGTGCACGAAGCGACACACTACGGGAAGGGAATGGCGGTCATCATCGCCGAGATGGGCCACATTGGGGACGGGCCCACCGAGAGGGTCCTCCTACAGGCCAAGTGTGGCATGAGAAGACCCCCCCCCCCCCCCCCCCCCCCCCCCCCCCCGCAGGCCAGCGTCGCCTATATGGAGAGGGAATGGACCAGGGTGCAAGGGACCACTCGAGGCAAGAGGGTCAATAGATTTCACTCCCAAACAGACACCACTACAAACAAGAAAGAAACCAACACCTTCACCAAGACACTTTCCGCCATCAGCATTGGCAGCGCCAAAATTCTCCACCATAACAGTTGTATCCTCTGCCAGCGCATAAATCCAGCACCGAACGGGCCACTGGAAGAGCACCGCATGGTGGGATTACAATAGCGGCGAAGCGACATCTCGATGAGGAGGATTGGACGCTAATCACAAACAAAAAAAGCAAGAGTCATGCCTACTCACCTTCCAAGTATACTACTGCTCCTACCCACCATCACAACCATTCTCATTCCCTTCACAAACGCCACTCTCCGCAACTTCAACGACACCATAGGACTGCTCCGGCAGCCACCGTTGAGCGGGCCCACGAGGGGGAGCCGCACAACGGGGTTACAATGGAGGCAGGGGTGTCTGTACACAAGGAAATTGGAACTCAGGGGGCTTACCAGAATGCCACAAGACAGTCCAACTCCACCACCACCACTTCCGAACACAAGAAGAAAAATCGAAGAGGGAAGTGCAAGCCAATTCCGTGTTTCAATTGTGGAGATATGGGCCATTACCGGAAAGACTGCACCAAGGACGTCAGATGCCTCAAATGCATGAAGTGGGGACACTTATCGTACGTTTGCACCAACGTCGTTCAATCTAATTAGGACGATGAGCGCCCGGTCTGCAGGGGTAGATCCCCAGAGAGCCCAACCTCTATCCGACTTGCTAACAGTCTGGAGATCATCAGGGGTGAGGAGAAATGGCTGCGCCAATGGTGCGCTATAGCCAAAGTTAAGGTGGGTAGTCCCTCAGAGACACACTTGCTCCAAGCATTAAGTACAAAATGGCCTATGAAAGCTCATCGAGACTGGGTGGTGAAGAAGCTATGCCATCTCCAGTTTTTGGTCTCCTTCCCGTCACCAGAGAAGGTGAGGGAAGTCACTGAGATGGGCGCCATTGATTTTGGTCACTTCCGAGTGGAGTTTGCCGCATGGTCTCCTAGATTTGGAGTGGTGCTGCCACAGGGGGAGAAGTTTTGGATATGGATTCACAATGTTCCACTTCATTTTTGGAAACGAGAAGCCTTACAAGAAATTGTTGCTGAATTTGGGTCTATCGAAGAAATTGACGAGAAGACAGTTTGCCGCTCGGAGATTGTCTTCGTCAGGGTTCTTATTAGGAGTACCGACATAGCGTTGACGCCTCACTTCGCGAAGGTATACTCCTATGAGGAAGCCTACTTGATCAGATTCATTCTCGACAGGCGTGCGGAGCTGGAGGTGGAAACAGCGACCGTCACGACCCCCACTCTCCCCTCGGCGCTCAGAGATAGCCGCTCCTACCGAGAAGTGGAGGATACGAGGTGGGACCTTACCATAAATGGGGCCCACGAGGTGGAGCGCGCTCACAGAGAGATCATCAAGGCAGCGAAGGGAGCAGACCACGGCCAGGGGTTCACGTCGGGGGGATCAGGTCCAAGAGTGGGTTCTCCGATCAACGGTGGTCATCACAGAGGCATGTCCATCAGACCCAACGAACCAGATCCAATGCCTCCAAAAGGGACAACACCCCAGACAGATCCAACGGTGGATCTACACAACACGCCGGATTTGGAAGGCCTGGGTTTCCATAGAGATGAACTAAGAAAGGAGATGCAAGAAACCCCCAAAAATGGCAGTCAACTCTGTGAAGTTGGTGGTGGAAAGCGACGCCCAGAGACAGGCTGCAGTAAAGCTAGGAAGGGCAGCTCTCCTCTGAAAAGCAGCTCCAAAACGGCATGCAAGCTCGGGGTCAGAAAGGACAAGAGTTGGTGGAGTTGGGAGTTGGGAGTAGGCAAAAGACCCCCACTTTGTGGAAGAAGAAGACAAGCGTCAGAGGGCGCAACCCAAAAGAAGGCTTTGCAGGTGGGGAGAGGGTGGAGCAGGAGCAAGAGAGAGCTCATTTTAGTAAGGAGCGGAAGAATGGCAGAAGCGAAGTGGAAGAGGGACAGGGGTTTGGTCAGAGTAAAGAAAAAGGGAGGGTGGGTGAGATAGCAGATGGCGCCTTGGTTCTATCGAAGAGCGCTTCGTTTGCTGCGCTGTCTACCAGCACCGAAGAGGTTGCCACTCACAAGGGGCCACGTGGCGAGAGGGGTGAGCTCACCCCCCTGTTTTTGAAAGAAGTGAATTAGGTTTCCAATGCAAGCGGTTTGATGCACCGCACTGACATTGTATCTAAAAGTGCTCCTTTACATCTGTTGAGTGGGAATCAGAATGTGGAATTTATAGACGTTATTGGGCCCATAGAGGGGCCCAAAATGCTTCTTAATGCATCCAAGGCAAATGCATCTGTTGAGTTGCTCAATCAGGCTCATTTACTGACGCACAGTAGGCCCATTGAGGGGTCTACGACAGGTAGATCGATCACTCTCTTAGACTCATCTTCTTTTGGTGGGCTCACCAAGGAGTCCGCAAAACTTCAATTGGATACCCAGCAGGAAGATAGTGATGAGGATCTGGAAGGACGCTTGAATCTCGACAAAGAATTCACTTTTACTGACGAGGATTCAGAGGAGTTTGAGTTTATCGCTGAGACACGGAGGGAGACTTCTCTAGAGATGGTCTTGTCCACACTTCCAGTATCAGCACCAGGAGACAGTACTGGGACTTCTAGCAGGACGATAGGGTTCAGAGTTCAGCGGCCATCTAAGAGGGCTCACGTGGAGTCCTTGGATGACTATCTGGAGGTAGCGGCTGCTGCCAAAGCTGCTAAATTCAAAGACGGCGGTACGATAACTTTTTTAGCTAATATTTTAAATTTCATGTCTGATTCTGAAGTTATCTTCCTTGCTAAAACATGTGGGCTAGAAATGTGTGACCCGGAACGTATTGCTTTACTGCTTAATAAGATTAGGGGTTGGGAAAAGGAAAGGATTAGGTCTAGCTTTCAGAATGACCCAGGATCCGGGACTGGGTTGATACAGGCGGGCGAGGATGAACCCTGTCCCGCGCCTACACACATGATCAACCCAAACACGGTCTCCCAATGAATACTCTATTTTGGAATGTTAGAGGGCTGGGAGATAGGGGAAACGAGATATGGTCAGGAACATCATTAACAACTCCAAGGCGGAAGTGGTTGGGTTGCAGGAGACCAAACTTGCTCACGGGTTCAAACTCAAAAGGTTAGGGGGCAACAGAATTAAGGAATGGGTGTTACGCCCTTCCGCTGGAGCATCGGAGGGGATTGATATTGGATTCAACCCGGATATTCTGACCTATGCCGAGGTTTGCAGTGGTAGGTTTTCCCTAATTGTTCGGCTAAAACAACATTCTGATAACTGGGAGCAGACTATAACTGTCGTTTACGGACCAAATGTGGCTTCAGAACGAGATGCCTTTTGGCAAGAGCTGATCGATATCCGCAGTCGGTGGTCAGGAGCTTGGGTTGTTGGGGGGGACTTCAACATTACCAGATTTGCTTTTGAGCACAAGGGAAGAGGCTCCAGTGACAGGCATAGAGAAGAGTTCAATAGGGTGATCACGGAGCTGGAGTTGATCGATATCTCGATTAATGACAGGCTATTTACATGGTCTAACATGCAAGCTACTCCGATTATGGCTAAATTGGACAAGATTCTTGTATCGATGGATTGGGAGTCTAAGTTTCCATTAGCAACCGCTAGAGTGATCCCTAGACCCACGTCAGATCATACCCCGATCCTTCTTGACGCAGGGGCCTGAAGGCCAAGAAAATTCAGGTTTGAGAAGGCCTGGCTAGAAATTTAAGGTTTTCACCACATGGTTATGGAAAATTGGGCGCTCCCAACTACTGGTACGGATGCTGCATCCCGTTGGTCCGAAAAAATCCGTAGGTTGAGAAAGCGGCTATGTAGATGGAATCGCTCCAGATTCTCGACCATCTGGGGGGCAAAAGACTCCTTTCTGGAAGGTATTGATGAGCTAGAAAGGTTGGAAAAAATGAGAGTCCTATCGCAAGAAGAAAGGAACAGGCTTTTAGAGCTCCATGGAAATATTGCCAATCTGTATAGGTTGGAAAAGATCAAATGGCGACAAAGATCCAGAATCTCGTGGCTCAAAGAGGGGGACGCGAATGGTGCAAGTGCAAGACGTAGATTCAATCTAATTCTGTCAATTCAAACGGATACTGGGACATCGCAAGATGAAAATGTGATCTCCACAACCTTTCAAAACTACTATAAGGGCCTTTTTAGGAAGAAGAATGATTTTAGGATCCCACTTAGGGATGAGTACTGGCAGGCATACCAGAACGAGTCAGCGCTAAATTTATCCACTTTGGAAGCACCTTTCTCGGAAGCGGAGGTAAAAATGGCTATCACTCAAATGGGAGCAGACAAATCACCTGGGCCAGACAGATTTCCAATGATTTTCTTCCAAGTGTTCCGGGAAGAAATTAAAGGGGACGTTATGGCATTGATGGATGAATTTTTCCACAACTCTCTCAGATTGGGCATGTTCAACTTTGCAGAAGTTATTCTCATACCCAAAAGGGAGGAGTCCACAAGAGTGGGGGATTATAGGCCGATTAGCCTCATTAACTGCTCGGTTAAGATCATCACTAAGGTCCTGGCCATCCACCTGGGAGGTATAATGGACAGCTTAATCAGCAAAACCCAGACGGGTTTCATCAAGGGCAAGTGTATCTTAGACTGTGTGGCCACCGCTGAACAAGTTATCCACCACTGCCATAAGAGCAACTCTAAGAACTTCCTCCTAAAACTTGACTTTGAGAAAGCATACGACTCCGTCGACTGGGAGTGCTTGCTGGAAGCACTCAGAGGCAGAGGATTCGGGGATAAGTGGGTTAGATGGATCAAGCACTGTCTACAAACTAGTAAAACGACAATCTCAGTGAATGGACGGTCAGGGATGCTGTTCTCGTGCAAGAAGGGCCTACAGCAGGGGGATCCACTTTTCCCACTCTTATTCACTCTCGTAGCGGATGTATTGAGAGGTATGCTAGAGAACTGTCGGAGGCAAGGATGGTTAACACCCGTGGCCAGCAGCACCTCTAGCCAAGGGTGCACGATCCTACAGTATGCCGATGACACCCTCCTCTTCGGTAATGGGATCAGATCAGAAATAGTTTGCTTCAAAGGGGCCCTCTACTATTTTGAAGCCTGGTCAGGCCTTAGGATTAATTTCCACAAGTGCGCTCTAACTCCAATCACATTATCTGAGGTAGAAGCAAGAGAACACAGTACCATACTAAACTGTATGACTGATGACTTCCAAATCAAATACCTGGGGCTCCCACTTAGACCAGGGAAGCTCACTAAGGCGGATTGGCTGCCCATCATTGATAGGGTGGAGGACAGACTGTCCGGCTGGAAAGGAAAATTGCTTTCACTCGGGGGCAGAGTGGTACTTATCCACTCAGTGTTGTCTAACCTGCCCATTTACTAAATGTCTTTCTTTGAATTACCCAAATGGGTCATCCATAGGATTGACCGAATCCGCAAGTGTTTCCTTTGGAAAGGAGCAGACTCGAATAGGGGGAAATACCACCTGATCAAGTGGGATATCGCATGCATGGAGAAGAGACATGGAGGGCTAGGCATCATCGACCTGAGAGATATGAACCGTGCTCTATTGGGAAAATGGTGGTGGAAGGTCTTTCACCCCAGCGGAGAAGGGTGGCAGGACTTCATTCAACCATACCTCTGGGGAAAAGGTACTAGAAGCTTGGGCTTCTGGGTAGAGCCCAGAGTTTCTCACTTCTGGAAAGGTATTGCCAAAGCGAGCGAACCCTTCAAATCTGCAGTTGCTTCAACAATTGGGAATGGACGGTCCACCAGATTCTAGTGGGATAAATGGTGTGGGGCCCATACCCTTAAGAAGCGCTTCCCAGAGCTGTATGAGAAAACAACTTGCCCGAATGTCTCTGTGGCTGAGACATGGAAGAGGGGCAACTGGAGACCGCCTTTTAGAGGGCGCCTGAACTGAGGTCTACAACTGCAACTACATGACCTACAATCACACATCGCATAGTACGGGGTAGGCTGCACACAAGGTCCAGATCAATTGCGTTGGGGATTAGAGGCCAAAAGGAGTTTTCACGGTTAGATCCCTGTACCATCGAATTCACTTCCGAGGATGCAGACCCAGCTGGGCTCAGGTGTTATGGAGGGTCAAAACACCACTTGAAGTAAGGGTTTTCCTCTGGCTAGTGCTCAATAATGCCATCCTCACTAGAGAAAACCTTGCCAAAAGGCAGCCCCACATAGCGACCAACTGCGGCTTCTGTAACACACATAAGGAGGATCTGAATCACCTATTCATTCACTGCCATAGGAGTAAGGCGATGATGGTAGAGGTATTACGGGCCTTAGGGACAAGTGTCTACCCCAACGAATACGAGAATTTGTGGATTGGCCCCAAATTTGAGTCAATACGATGCGAAATGATGGATGCTTGGTACATTACCATTGCGGCAACCACTTGAGTGTTATGGCTAGACAGAAATAATTTTTATTTTCGTGCTTCATGTAATAGTATTTCTGGTAACCTTACTCATATCATGCATCTTATCTTTTTTTGGGCTACAGCTGCTGCCACTGGAGCGAGAGGGAGGATTGCCAGAGTCTTCCAGGTGAAAGAATTTGATGATGAGGAGGTAGAGTTTGGGCCCACATTGGACTGAGGGATTGGCGCTCTCCATACTCAGCAGTGTTTCTTTACCCGCAGTCTCCGCCACTTGGCATTTTGTATCGACCTATTGTACTTTTGGTTGTTGGATGTTTGGATAATTTGACCCACCCCCCAGGGTTTTGTTGGGGGCTTATGTTTTATTTCCTGCTCTGTACTTTTGTATTCTCCCGGTTAGCCGGGTTTATTTTATTAACGCCTTATTAATGAAACAAGGTGGTGTTATTCCACCTTTTCCCTTAAAAAAAAGATTAAGCAAACCTGCATACAAGAAGACTTTGATGACTAGGGCAAATTTTCTTAATACTTGCTTCTCTCCTCACTGGGCCTCTACTTGATTGGGAGCTACCACTTGTGTGGATCCATTGCTGTAACAAAAGCCATCTAAGGGCTTCCGCTTGGTCCTCGTTTCTGCTAATAGATTAAAAGTAAATACTTCCTTTCAGGGTTTCTTTTTATAGACATCCTATAAATTTCAAGTATTTATTTTATAGATTTTTTTTGTTAGTAATGAACTTTCCCCAAGGAAATATTACTACTATTTTTACTCCTTTAAAATTTCTTGTTCAAGTAATTTTAGCCACGGTTATACAAACGGAAACAGGGTTTTTTTTCTCCATTTAAATGGGATTTTAAAGGGAAAATGGAACGGTCGACTCAACATTTGTTTAAATTGACCGTTTGCATAGGGTTTTTACCGTTGTTTAGAACTATGATTTTAGTGGCTATTACCATAAAAGTCCTATTTTCCCACTATACTTTACTTTCTGCTTTCCACAACACTGTCTCTGTAAATTGTTTGTATTTGCAAGCAAGGGCCGGGTCTGTACTTAATGTCAACTTTTCTACTTTATTTTAGACCCTAATCAACAAGACATTGTGTCAATACTCTGTTATTTTGTGTGTCACGCTCCACTTCCCAAAATACGGGAATACCAGTACATAACGAGGGCCCAGCGAATGATGTAAACACTATCCATAAGCTGTATCTATCTAACTCAACAATATGAATAGTATTCACAACCACGCAAGAAACAATAACCATATGAACAATTAATGAATTTCAAAAAATTCATGAAATAAACTCATAAAGCAATGTCCAACGTCTAAGAGATAAACAAATTCGGGTCATAAAGCCTAAACAAAGTACAATAATGATAACAATAATCAAAAGGAAATAGCGAAAATAGAAAATCAAGCAATCTATTCTTGAGCTCCATTTAGAAGTGTTGCTCACCAATTCCTTCGGGTATTCTTCCGTGTGTACCTGCAACCTCGTGATCTAAAGTAGAAAATATTGTTCGTTAGAGAAAGTTCCAGACTGCAAGTAATGAAAGCAGAGAGCAAGAAAAACATGATATATCAAGATAATGAACTAGATCAAGTCAAAGAGCAATAACAAAGGTCGATAATGTGATCGAGGGTCTATAATTAATCATGCAAGAATCAATGGTTACAATAAGTGATCAAGATCAATGACAATATTCAACATCAAGAATGCAAGTGTCAATCTATAGGTTTATTAGTCTTTTATTAATCTATCTAATGCACGTAATACTTTATTCCATACCACGGGTTCGGTGCATGTAAACAATGATTGTTTTAGACTGTGATGGTGAACTCTACAGATCATGTACTCGGCGTCGATAACAATAATTAACAATCGATACTCCACCTTCCATGACAATAATCAATATAAATAATAAGGCCCTTACTGAGTACAGTCTTCGATTATTCACTACCAAGTCAACCTTTAATACCCCGGCTTGTTAATATCTTATTACATCCTAATGTGAGCATGAAAGAAGATATCAAGGTTGTGTCATGCAAGGTGTGAGTAATTCTACTCGTTAAATGTAAGCTCAACACGTTAATATTAAATCAATACAAAGACATATTTCTGGACAGCAAGACGACAGAGATTCCCATTTCTACGGGCAAGAAAATCAAGATTCGTCAGGAGTTCTATAGACTAGACTCGTTGTCGATTGTGACGCATATACACATGACATATGATAAATACGGAAACTGGGTGTAAAATCTTATTCTTTACTGCTTTTATGTTAAGGCAGAAATTTAGAGTCATCTTTACATGTACATATTGGGTCTGCATATTCATCAATTAATTTCACAAAAATTCAGAGTGACTCCTAATCATGTCTAGTTGCAGCCAAATTAATTTCAAATTTTAATTCTTTTGTTACCATTTCCTTTCAATTATTAATTCACAATGATATGCATGTAAACAGCAAATCTGGAAGTCTAGACCTATCAGCATTAAAAGACTGATAACTTGCAGGTTATATATTGGAATTTAAATCTGTCAAGTGTTCTTACAGTAATTGTTATTTACAAGGTTAAATTAAATTCTTACAGCAGCTGGTTCAAAAGTTTAATGCAATATTGAGTAGACAACAGGTCAACAAGTTAATTGATATGAATTGGCGATGATTTAAACATGCAAACATATAATCTCATGGCGAATAATTAACAGGAAATTCTACTTAATATTAGGATGAAATTCTACCATAAACAGAGCAAGATAATGATAATCATGGCATGAAACCTTGTGAATCTCAATACGACTTCACATCCAGTCAAAAGCATCCGATTATCATTCTATTTAATCATGTTTCTAGTTTGTATCTAAGTAGTATGCATATGATGATGTGCAATCAAGTTTGGGTTTGAAGGGATGGCAAATGGGCCAAGTTGACCCGCGACCTGCCCGCAACCCGTACGCTCCAGCCCGGCCCGCAGGATTACGGTTCGGGTCCGGGTCGAACCGCGAGTCTAAGTGGGTCGACCCGGGTCATCGAAATTGAAGATCCGACCCGCTCAACCTGGCTCACTCGACCCGGTTAAAACACCCAACCCGCCTGCCAACCTGTGGGTTGACCCACGGGCTTCGAACCGTTTGATGTAAGGGTAAGAGTAAATTCGATGATGCCACATTTAATTTACTTGCACAAATTCAATCAAAAAAACCTAGGACTAATCAACTAAATGAATTACATTGGTATAATCAACAAGATTCTGAAAGTTGTACTTCTACACTTGATATTTTACAATGGTAGAAAGACTATGAACATACTTATAGTATTCTTAAATATATGGCTAAAGATCTACTAACTCCTCCTGCCTCTACAGTTGCTTCAGAAAGTGCATTTTCTACAAGTGGTAGGTTCTAACTGATTACCGGAATCGCTTTAAGCTCCAATTGTTGGAGATGCTCGTCTGCACGGAAGACTGGATGAAGGCCGAAGATAGGACTCAAGGAATAGGATTTGACACATCTACAAGTGGAAGCAACTTGTCGGAAGAACAACAACAACAACAAAAGCAACCAACATGAAGAATTGAAGACCAACAACAACAACAACAAATTGAAGACCAACAAATTGAAGAAAATTGAAATTGTATAGAAAAAAATTGTTATTGTATAGAACAGATTTGTATAAATCTTTGTTTCTTATAAAAAATTTGTAGAAAATCATATGAATAATATATGCATTTTTTTAATGCAATTTCACTCTTTGATTCTTATTATTATTATTATTTCATTTTTTAGTTCTTATTATTATAATTACATTTTTTTAAGTTAAAAAAAAATAGTTGGAATCGACGGGCCAACCTGCGAACCAACCCGACCCGACCTGACCCGGGTTGGTCCCAAATGGGTTCGCGGGTTGGCCGGGTCGAGATTTTGCTAATCCAATCCGCCCGGCCCGGCCCGGTTAATACTCCGACCTGACCCGAACCCACCCTATTTCGGTTCCAACTCGGGCAGGTTCGACCCGACCCGGCCTAGTCGACCCGATTGCCAACCCTAGGTTTGAGTCAAAGATAATGGCACAAATAGAAAGTTATCACTTGGTTTCGCCGATGAATCCGTAATAACCTCTTTAACAAATATGAAGCAAATAAATTGGATAATTAAAATATGAACTACTTGCGGGGATCAAACGATCTTGAATTATAATAACAACGGTGTTCAAGAAGACTTGCCCTTATATGATTAATCCGAGGTAATAGAATAATGGGATTAGGATCCCGATAGCAACGATGCACCTGCAAATAACGGAGTAGCGGTGATAATTGTGAAACATGTGCAAGAGTCCACAGCAACAATAGTAAGGGCAGCAACACAGTAAGTTCAACAATAGCAAACAGCAAGATCGACACCGGTAACAGCAATGGGGACAACGGTGCAGGTCGGGGTCGTGGTCGACTTCGGTGGTGGCACTCGACGAAAGGATGACAACAGTAACAAGATCACCAACAGAGAGAATAGCAAGACAGCGGCAACAATGTCGAGGATCAGCAACGGTGAAGTGGAGGACCAGGTGTCGAGCGACGATAGCAATGGCACTGTGGGGATCGCTGGCGATGGGTTTCGGCGACTTTGAGCTGGAGTGAGGGGGTCGAGGAGGTGCAGGTCGATGGGTTCAGTGCGAAACCAGAGGATGAAGATGATTGGGGTAGGGGATTTAGGCAGTCGGCAATGGTGGTTCGGTTGCACGCAGAGGATGACAACGAGGCGGCGGTCGTGGGCTTTGGTCGATGATGCTTATGATGATGATGCTTGGTTGACGGGGTGAGGGAGGTGAGGGCGAGGGGTGAGTCGAGCGGTGGTGGTGGTCGCGGTCAGGAAGCAACGGTGACGGGAGCTGGGGCAGGTCGAGGATGACGGGGATGATGGAGGAAGAGGTGAAGGGTTATGAGGGTTGAACAGTATTGGGGAGATGAAAAGCTGTGTTGGGTTTTAACAGTAGGGAGATGATGGGTTTGATTAATAGGGAAGTAAGGGAATTAGTTAGAGAAAGTGGGGTAGGTAATAGGGATTAGTTTCTGATTAGCAGGAGATTGTGGGGGATGTGAGCGTGGAGAGATTTTGGATTGGCTATTAGTAGGAGTAGGGTAGGTGGGTTTGGGTTTAAGATTCAATAAGATATGGGTTTGGAACCAATAAGATATGGGTTTGGGTTGAGTTAGAATTCAATAGGAGATGGGCTTGGATTGGGCTCAGATTGTGATCTCAATAAAATAATATGAGATAAGAAAATAGGATTTGGCTTGGAAAGAATTTGGGCCTAATTTCAGACACAGATCACAATAATAAGGAAAAAGAATAACTAGAATATGAGTTCAAAATAATAGTGGAATGATAGATACAATTTGGTGTTCAAGAAATGACAAAAAAAATAATAGAAAATCAAAATCCAATAATACAGTAAGAGAAAGAAGAAAAAACAACAATATAATACGACACATCGGACATGGGGGTTACAATCCTACCCACCTTACAAGAAGAATTTCATCCTCGAAATTCCTTCAAGCGGGTCGTAGGGTAACCCAAAAGAAAAGAAAAGAAAACTACTAGAACAGATGAGGGGACTTCTTCTGAATCTCCTCCTCAAGTTCAACTACTTGAACAGATGAGAGAACTTCTCCTGAATCTCCTCCTCAAGTTCCCAAGTCGACACACTGGGCGAATGAGGACTCCATGAGACCCAAACAAGCGTGATGACTTTATTCTTCAGGATTTTCTCACGTCTGTCCAAGATGGAGATGGGTTGGACTTCGCATGATAAGTCTGGTCTCACGGACAATTCTGAGTAGTCAAAAACATGACTATTATCCTTGATGTACTTCCTGAGCTGAGAGACATGGAATACATCATGGACTCCAGCTAAAGCTCATGGCAGCGCGAGCATGTAGGCTACCTTGCCTACTCGTTCCACGATGTCGAATGGACCGATAAATCGGGGACTTAGCTTGCCCCCACCACGAAAGCGGATAACACAGTTCCATGGCAAAACCTTCAGGAAAACATGATCATCTTCCTCAAAATCCAGAGGCCTTCGATGACAGTCAGTCCACTTCCTATACCTTAACTGAGCTGCCTGCAAGTGCCTCCTGATCTGAGCCACTACATCAACAGTCCTTATGATCAACTTAAGCCCTAAGAGTTTCCTCTCGCCAATGTCATCCCAACAAAATGCTGATCGACATTTGCAACCATAGAGCGCCTCGTACGAAGCTGCCTTGAGGCTCGCCTGATAGTTGTTATTGTACGAGAACTCAACTAGGTTCAGATGATCTTCCCAAGAACCACCAAACTGAAGAACACAAGACCACAACATGTTCTCCAGTGTTTGGATCGTTCTCTCGGACTACCCATCTGTCTGTGGGTGAAAAGCGGTGCTATAGCTCAACTTAATGCCCAAACTTCTCTAAAGACTCTCCAGAACTGAGACCTAAACTTCGTATCTCTGTTCGATACGATGCTAACAGGAACTCCATGCAGTCTCACAACCTCCTGAACATACTTCTTAGTCAAGCTCTCAGTGGAATGACCCACTCTGAATGGAATGAAGTGGACACTCTTCGTCAACCGATCTACTATCACCCAGATAGCATTGTGACCCTTGGGACTTCTCGGCAAAGCTGTCACAAAATCCATCATGATGTTCTCCCATTTTCACTCTGGGATTGGCAGAGGTTGCAAAAGTCCTGTGGTCCTCTATGTTCTGACTTCACTTGCTGATAGGTCAAACATTGGGACACGAATCTTACCACAGCTCTCTTCATACTGGGCCACCAAAAGTTCTGTTTCAGATCCCTATACATCTTCGTACCTTCAGGATGAATAGAATAGGGAGATTGATGAGGTTCTGCAAGTAGCCTCTGCCTGACTTCTCCTCTAGGTACACACAGTCTGGCACCAAAACGAAGCGATCCATCGGCTTGAATCACCAAGTCAATTCTCAAGCCCGCTTCCACTTCACTTCGGAATTTCTACAACTGCTGATCACTTGCCTGGGCTTCCTTAAGCTGCTCTACCAGTGAAGAATGTAATTGAAACATCATGCACTGCTGTGCAGAACCAGCAAGTATCACATCCAATTCCAATCGCCTCATATCCTCTAAAATCTCCTTCTGCTTGGTAAGAAGCATAGCAGCAGGCCTCCTACTCAAGGCACTGGAAAGTATCACTGATTCTGACCATTGGATATGAGGAGATTGAAATGAGTGTCTCTCATTCATTTGGATTAATTAATTGAGAACCTGGTTTTTTTCCTACACATCTATTAAAAAAACAAAAAAACAAAAAACAATTGAAAATTCTATGCGGGCCCCACCCCTTTCTCCTCCATTCGCCTCTCTTCTTCATCCTATCACTCTCGCTTTCTAAATCAAATCGAGATTCGAATTGACCGGATCTGCAAATGGAGCTGGATGAGATCCCAAACACTTTCAAAGTCTTTTAAGATGTTTAGACTAGTCATGAAAACTGAAAGAGTTCATGAGACTCACTTATACGAAAGTGAATGTCTCAAGTTTAATCAGTAATTTTGACCATCTGCAATGAATTAATACTCTTAACATTCAACAACAACAAAAGAAAAATATTGTCTAGCGTTGCCTAAATGAGTCCATGTTGTCCGATGTTGATAAGAAAAAGTTTGAGGATGCAATGGCAAAGACGATTTGTTGGATGGAAGGCAACCTACTGGCCGATGTTGGCGAGTTTGAATGCAACATAAAGGATCTGGAGAGTATCTTTAACCACATCACTCCCAAGGTCTGAAGATTGAAGAGGCTGATTATGTAATTTTCATCTGGTTAGTAGTTTGCATAAGTTTCATCTGGTTAGTAGTTTTGCATATTAATTTTTAGATAGTATGAAGCTAAATTTATCAAATATGCCCTGTTTTATTAAAATGGACATGTGATATTGGCCAAAAAAATATTTTCCTTTGGATTGGGTGGTCGAAACTCACAAGGTTGTCTTGATGTCTATGTTGATTTTATAATAATTTTGATCTATTTCAGTACTTTTAAGGAAGTTCGTATTACCTCATCACTTGTTCATACTGTCTCTGTTCCGTGAAAATAACCATGATCTTGGAATTTCGTATTAAGTCTACAATGCAACTTGAGTAGTTGTGTCATGCCCCGCTTTCCAAAAACACAGAATACGAGCGCGTGAGAAAGCCCAACGAATGATTTTCATCATTCATGAGCTGTAGGATTGACTCAGCATCATAACAAGAATATAACAAAATGTACACAACCACGCATGCATGAATAATTTATTAAGCAACATAAAACAATTGAAACAAATAATAATATCCCAAATAGTTTTTAACTCTGGATCAAAAGATAAAAACTCGGGACTATAAGCCCGTTACAAGGTTCAAGTAGCAACAAAATGAAATAAACTCAAATACAAGATAATTATAGAAAGTTTTCCCAAGCGAAGCCTAGAACGTTTGTTCACTAATTCCAACAGGCAATTCGTCTCCAAAGTCTGTATATATAAATATAAAAAGGAAAAGAATAAAGAAAATAAGATAAACGCCCTTAGTGTAAGTTAGGGTCGCAAATAGTAAAAAAAAGTACAAGAATATGGAACAAGATTTGGAATCAAGAATGTGATAGGGATGCAACAAGTAGTGGGGATTCAAGAAATTAGCTAGTAAGAAAGACAACTCGAGTGACAAGATTGGGTAACAAGTACTAGTAGTAGAACAAGTGGCAAGTGAACATGTAATGGTATCAAGCATCAAGTAATAAGTATCACGTACAAGTGTCAAGTAACAAGTAACAAGTCTAATGTGTCAAGTTGCCCAGTATAAGTATCAAGTAGCAAGTGTTAAGTATTATGCTCAAGTATCAAGTCTCATGTATCATGTCATCAAGTATCAAGTAAGCATGTATCATGTTCCATTATCATGTATCAAGTCTTGTAGTTATTACTATCTAGATAGCACTTCATGTGCCATATTTTTATCACATGGTTGCTACAGTCAATGCAATTTCGTTTAGGCCTAGTGGTGGAGTTTATAGGGCGGTGTACTCAGGCATCAAGTATCAAGTAAGCATGGTTCATGAATCGAAAAATAAAATAACAAGTTCGTGAATTCACTAACAAGTTCAAGAACCGCACAGTGGGTTCATGAATCCAAAAAGTTCATGAGCCAAGTAATGAATCCATGAATCCATCAAAATACAACAAGTTCATGAACCAAGTATTGGGAAACACGGGCCCCCTTCCGAGTACACTTGCCTATATTGTCCACTACAATAGTCTTTCCCTTAAATCTCGGCTTGTTATTTATTATTATCATCAAGCAAGCATAAAAGTGTGCGAAACAAGTCAAAAAAACATAATCAAAATATGGAACAAGTCTAGGCTAGGTAGGGTGCATGTTCGAGGGTCAAAACAAATCAAAGTATCAAGAACAACGAGAATCTCAAATCTGGACAGCATGACGTTGCTGCACCAAAACTGCGATTTCCGTTGCTACAAGATAGAAAATGTGGATCCGTCAAAAGGTCTAGAAACTAGACTCCTGCCCGGTTCCAGTGCATATAATTAAGGTACATAAAAATTGTGGTAGCATGTGTCAAAATAGCAAACTATACAGCATTTGTGTCCAGTCAGAATTTGTAGAACTGAGTTTATACATATGAAACAGGTTTGAAACTTCATTAATTAATTCTAAGAAAATTAAGAAATGTTCTCTAGGGTGTCCAGTATCAGCATGCAAAATTTCAAGTCATTTACTTACTGGTAGCATAGTTGAATTAATTGTAAACTAAATTGATACAGCAGTTTTTGTGAATCTGCGACTACCGACACAGCAGCAGTAAAACTATGATATCTCCTAGACCGTAACTCGGAATTCAAAAATTCTGGAGATTATTGACAACTAGACACTTAGGGCTACATTTCATATTCAGGACTCAAGTTCAAATTCTAGTTTTATCGGGGTCGAAACAGCAAGCCAAGACAGGACAGAAATCCAATAAAACACTTTTTGTATGAAATGAATCAAAATTTTACTAGTTGTGAACAAGTGTATCAACGAAGGGTTGTGAATCTTAGATCATGTAATAGATAAGGTGAAACATGAGATCATCAACGATAAACAAAGAGGAAGCACAACTACGATCTATTTGCAGTATTTTTTATTAAATGCTTGTACTAGAACAATAATTTGTACAAGAAGAATACTTGAGGTATATACGATGAATCCGACGAAGGAATAACGGGAATGGATCTCGGACGACGAGCACGATCGGCACAGATCTCGATAATGATCAAGATCAAGATGAAGATCAAGCAAATCCAATGGTCGAGATCAAAAGTAAAACATATAAGAATTAGAAGAGTACTAAAAGAGTAACAATACCATGACTGACAATTGATGAATAAGAACAAAAGGTGGATCAAATATTTAACTCACCAAGTAGAAGACGAACGTGATGATCAAGGGCCGAGATCAAGTGTGATTGGTCGATCAGACAGTTGAGATCGAAGATCAAGATCAAGATCAAGATGATGATCACGATCGAGATGATCAAAAGAGATCCGACAGTCGAGATCAACTAGCTTGATGATGATGATGATGATGATCAATGCAAATTCAATGGCCACGATCGACGGATCAAGAAACGATCACGATCGCAATGATCAACGATCGGACGACCTAGATCCAATGGCTTGGTGATGATCAATGGAGAATCGGACGGTCCAGATCAAGATCGAGATGGTCAAGATGATCACGGCGATCGATGGCTAGGATTCAATGTGATCAAAACACACCCACTGGCTTCGGCTTTGGTTGGCTTCGACGACGGGCGGCGGCGCTCAGGGCTAGGCTGACGGCGGATAGAGACTACGGGAGGAGCAGCACGACGGTCGCTGTTGCTGGATTTCTGCTGTCGAGGTGTCGAAGGCCAGGAGTCGCGAGAGGGTGTACGGTGCACAGGCGGCAGTAGGCGGCTGACGAAGCTGTTGTTGCTGTAGAGGGGTGCATCGGAGCTATGCTGTTGCTGCAGTGGTCGTGACGGCGGAGCACAGGGGGGTCGACCAGGGGGGTCGCGGCGCAGGGAAGGTTGCCGAGGCTACTGCAGGGCACGGTGCGTCAGGACAGGGAGGACGTGCATAGGGTGGCTGTTGGGCTAGGCTGAGATGGGGTGGTTGATCAGGAGTAGAGTTCGGGGAAGAAGGAGATGAATAGGAGGTGAAGAGGCGGTTGTAGGTTTGGTGTATTACGGTTAAACAAGTATCTATATATTAGGGTATAAAATTAATGGGTATTGGGTTTAGGAGATAACGGGTCTGGGCTTAGGGATAATATTGGGTTTGGGTATAAGTTTTTTAAAATGGGTTTTGGGTATTTCCTTTAAAATTTAATAAGGGAAATAGGGTTTTAAATTAAAATAATAAATAAATAATAAATTAATAATACCATGGTATACATGAACCCAATAGTAATAAAATCCAATAAGGAGATAAAATAACTAATACAAAGTAGGATTATATAACAAAAATATATTTGTTCTACAAATATGAAAATTATTTGAATACTGCAATACAATTATCGATAGAGATAGGTTTTAAATTAAGAATCAAGGGTAAAAGATAATAATAATAATAATAATAATAATAATCATAACTTAAACATAATAATCAAAGTAATAATTAAAAGATTTGTATTATAACAAAATATCATTGGGAACTAGTTATAAATAAAACTATTGATTAAAAATAGATTTTTAGAGATCCAAAAATACATTTTATCAAAAAGAATTAGAAAGCGGAAAAATGATTTACAAAAATTGTAAATACAGAAAATACATGGAAAAAGAAAATACACTCAAAATACAAGAAATGGGAAATAGGGGTTACAAGTTGAGTTTCATCATATCTTCCAGTTTGTGCTCCATATTATTCCCAGTTTTTAATTGGTTTGAACTGGTTTCTTTTTGGTTTTTTTTAATAGATGTGTGGAAAAAAACTGGGTTCTCAATTAATTAATCCAAATGAATGAGAGCCGCTCATTTCAATCTCCTCGTATCCAATGGTCAGAATCAATGTTTCTCATTTTCTCATTTAAGAATGTTTCTTATTGGATCACTTATATATATATATATATATATATATAGGGTTTGTGGATCCAAATACACGATATTGGGGTTGGAGAAGATAGACGAGAAGAAGAGTCAAAGATGAAGCAAGCAACTCAGAACAGCCAGTAGCTGCAGGCAAGTTGCGGTCGATCGCACTTGGACAGTCGACCGCACAAGTACAGGAAAATGTATGGTTGGCTGTGTAGTCGATCGTCTCTCTCTCTGTTGGACCCTGCAATCTTGAAGGAATGACCGGTCGACCGGGCAGTCGATCAACCCACTCTCTGTTAAACCCTGTACAGTCGAAGACATGAACCGGTCGACCGCCACTATTGTGCGGTTGACCATCGCGATGCTGATTAATGAGCGGCTGAGATTTAAAGTTGTGTAAACCTATATATATTGTATTGTGTACGATTTTAGGGTTAAGTGAAAAGAAAAGAATGATCTAATAGCAGTCATTGAGAGGGAGGGAGATAGAAAGAAACCCTACACCTTGGTGGTGAGTTCTTGAGAGATTTATAAACTTGTTCTTCATATTTCTAGTGGAAATCGCATGAGTGCCTCTGCGCGGGAAGTAGTCATTGCATTGGGTAAACCTCAAAAAAATCTCGTGTGTTCTTGTGTATTGCTTTTGGGTGTTCTTTATTCTCTTATTTTTGATTCTATTGTTCTTGCATCTTTGTTGGTGAGTTATTCCACAGTTAAAACTCAAAAAAGTGGTATCAGAGCACCAGGTTGGTAGCGTTGATTAAGATGGGGGACAAAAGTAGAGTCAAGGAGTTCGATGGAATGAATTTCACAATGTGGAAGATCCAATAATTGCATATCTCCGACAGAAGGATCTAGATGATCCATTGTTTGGCGTGAAGCCAGAAGGGGCGGAGGTCGATCTGGTTGCATTGGTGGCTTGGAATATATTGGATCAGAAAGCACTTGGACATATTCAGTTGTCGCTGAGTAGGAAGTCTCTATTTCACATTGAGAAGGCAAATACTACGAAGGAGGCAATAGAGATCTTGATAGATATGTAACGCCCCGAATCCCAAATACAACTGAATTCGAGAGTTCTACAGGATCTTTTCACTTCATTTAGTACAATTTTACAAGGAAATTTGAACTTTTCACTTTACATCAGAGTTTACATAAAACTTTACACTTTACATTGCACAGCGGAAGTAAAATTTACAGCAATTAAATAAATGTACGACAACATTGTATAATCTTTAAGCATCTGTTTCGCTTTAATCTTTATCATGTCACTTACCTGCATATAAGACTGTGGGTACGTCAGTTTATTCAACCGACGAACATTATACACGGCCATCCTCTCTATGCCAGAAATAGTATAACTTATTTTCCATATTTAACAAACACAAACTTGTCACATATCAAACTAAAGGGAATACCCTATTGATGTCGTAATGTGATTGTGCACTTAGTCCTTAATGCAATTATTTATATTACATGACACTAATGCACACTTGTTCGGATTCTATGCATCCCATACTACATAGGTCCGAGGGCAAGCCTCTTAGTCGTTCTTCATCTTTGTAGGATTCAATCCCTCGCCATGACCTAATCTACTACTGTAACTACGGTGAGTATCCTAGATGATCTATGAGTACAAGCACGTGCACCGGACCCTGGAAGGGAATTCCACGCCATGTCTTGACTCATCAAGCATGCATTCTGTGACAATTCAGCCTCCTCCCTGAACACGATCCTCTTGCAGTCACCAAACATCCCACAAGCGTTGCTAAAGTCCGATCATTACTGAGTTGTGCCCATGCCATGTCTTGACTCATCAAGCATGCATTATGTGGCTCACACACCCGCACCGTAAACTCTAACTCTCATACTTGTGTTTTTCTCTCACTTTCATCACGTCTTCACTATGCATTATTCCTTAGTTTATATTAGAATCATGAACAAATTCAAATATCTATAGTTAGCCTCTCCACTAAACCGGACTTATTCATTCATTCAAACATGACCAACCTTGGTCTTTCATTTCAAATTTCATTTCTTTCCAAATGCCGGGGGAGACTTAGCTACTCATTTGTTTCAATTCCAATTCACATTTTCTAAAGTTGAGCGTTTCCAACTCATAAGTTCACACGTTGAGTTATCATACTCAATAGTATTTCTCTTTTCCAATCATGATTTCTAAATCGTTCAATAGTCCATAATTATACATTAAATTCAACTATCCATCATGTAATTCATGAAATGTTATTTTCACATTAAAAACCACATCACTAGTTATTCAATCAAAGATGAATATTTACACATCATAATTTGTCACACCATTCTCCAATGAGAATAATTCACATCGCTTCATATAATTCCTTTTTATTCGTATTTCTTTTCTAATATTCCATTTTAAGTCTTTTGTAAAATACAACTTATACAAATGCAAATGTAGGACTTATAGTTCTAAATTATGCTTTTATTCTCTAAACATACACCACTTCATGCAAATAGTTCTCAAATCAATTTTCGTAAACTCCACATATTTTTAAGATAGTAATCATATTTTTTCCATATTTTTTTGATCATTAAAACTCCCAAAAAAAATGTTTTTACCACAACATAAACCACAGCCGAAGGCCAGAGTCGAACCAGCGACCACAGGGAAGCCAACCGAAGTCACAAGCCGCTAGGCCGAGTGCTACTCGCGCTTAGAAGAGAGGGCGAGAGCATTAAGTGCTCTCGGCCGCTGCTCTATATATTTTTTAGAAATGAAAAAAATAAAAGTATGGCAGCCCGGGGATTCGAACCAGCGACCTGGGGCTCCGAACACCCACTGTAGCATACAGAGCCGTCCCAACCACTTGAGCTATGCGCTCGGGTTGTCAATGGTACAACTCTAAGTTTACTTAAATCAATCCTTTCTGTTATCAAAACGTTTCGATGTTCAACTAGTCCTCATTTCATTTTGCCTTTATAAAAATTACTGTAAAATTCCAGATTGATTCTTCCTCACATAATTTACACACCAGTATGTAAAAATAATTTTTTTAACAATAAAAACATATTTTTCATAAAATTAATTCGAATTCTACATTATAACTACCACATTTCTTCCTTTCGACATTTCTTAACAATTAACATCTCAAATCTCTTTACTAGCAATTCTTCATATTAATTTATGTTTTTAATCGTTTACCAAACATACAAATCTATATTTTAATTTATTCATTTCAATAAAACACAAAGATTCATTTAACACATAAAGTAGCATTGTTAATCTACTAACTTTTGTGTACATAATTTGTGATGTAGATAATGAAACTTCTCCAATAATTTTTGGCTATAATCGATTCACACACAATTTTGCCTTTACTAATGGAACCACATACAATTGCACATCCATATGTCAATCAATCAATAAGTCATTTTTCAATTAAATGTGTACTCTTATTAATCTTTTTCATGCTTCATTCATTCAATTTAATCTAGCATACATTCCTAATTGAAAACATGGAAAATTTACCCACCTTATTGAAGAAAAGCATAATTAGCAACCTCCTAAACGAATGTCCTTACAACGAGAGCGATTCCCCTCCTCGTCGACGCGCACAAGCCAACCCGAGTACTCCACAAAGCCAAACCGAGAGCACCTTCCCTTGATAGTCGACCTCTCCCCTTCTTGATGCAAGCGAAAATCCCACACAATCTCTCAATCTTTTACTCTCTTACTAACTACTAGATACTTGTATTTTAACTATAGGTTTGGAAGAATTAATTTGCACAAGAATACTAGCCAGGGGGGGTATTTATACTAAAAAAATAGGAGAATGGATGGCTAGGATTGAAGTAGGAGTTAGGAACAAATGACTTAGATTTAAGGAGGAGTTACACTAACTACCCATGATCAAATAACCATCACCCCATGACTCCACTCAAAAATTTCATTTCCCTCCAAAAGATGCAATCTGGCCTACCTAGGATGGTGCACATTGCACGTATACGTGCAATGTGCACCATCCTAGGTAGGCCAGATTGCATCTTTTGGAGGGAAATGAAATTTTTGAGTGGAGTCATGGGGTGATGGTTATTATACGTGCAATGCACGTGCATGCAATTTGGTCACCAAAATTTTGTACATTACATTTTATATAAAAATACCCTTTAAAATGTATTCTACATTACAAGTTGTATTTAAAAATAAATTAACTCATGGGTTTTAGTTTATGGGCCAAAATAATAATTTTAAAATAAAATAAATGAATTAAATTTTGGGCTTTAAGAAAAAGGCTTTTTGTCTAATTGAAAGAAGGCTTTGTGTAAAAATAATTAAAAAGCACATATTTAAATATCTATACTCATCACAATGAATTTAATTATCAAAATATTGTACGTGCACACTACGTGCAAAAATAAATAATTTTTCATTAAATGAAAAATCGGGGCATTACAAGATATGTTTGAGAAACCGAATGCAGCGAACCAGATCCTACACCTAAAGAAGTTGGTTAACTCGAAGTTGTCGAAAAGGGGTTCGGTTGCAGAGCACATCAACAATTTCTGTATGGTTTACAATCAAATGAAATCATCAGGTTTAAATTTTAAGGAAATGGCACAATCGTTGTTGTTGCTATCCAGTCTTCCCGATAGTTACGACACAGTAGAGCAGACTGGTACAAGCACCATGACTGATATGAAAACTCTAAAGGATGTTATTAGCAGCATTATGAATGAGGATTCAAGGAGAAAGAGACATGGAGAGACTTTGGTGTCATATCCCTGCAATGCCGTGCTGTCAATTGATAACCGTGGTAGAAGTAACAATAGAGAAAAGTTGCAAAACCGGAATCACAAGTCCAAGTCAAGAACCGGACATCGCAAAGGTGAGTGTTGGTACTTCAAGAAGCTGGGACACAGAAGAGACCAATGCAAGGAGTATAAGAAAGCACATGCAGGGTCACAGGTAGCCAATGTGGTAAGTATTGAATCCCGTCTAGATGAATTGTATCTGCTGGATTTAATATTATGCAAGATGATTGGTGTATAGACTTAGGTGCTTCTTATCATTGTACACCCATGAGGGGTGTTTTTGAGGATTACAGGACAGGTAATTTTGGTGCAGTCTCAGTTGGCAATGGGCAAATATGTTCAGTTGTAGGTAGAGGCACAATGAGAGTGAAGGCTCGCAATGGTGGGCAATTGGTCTTGAATGAAACAAGACATATTCCAAGTTTGAAGAAGAACTTAATCTCAACTAGTAAACTAGAAAAAGAAGGATTCACAATAACTTTTGGGCATGGAGAATTAAATGTGACTACAGGTGCCAGGTTGGTGACAAAAAAAAGTGTGGTGACACATTGTACTTACTCAGAGGATGTGATTCAGGTGATATCATTACTACAACATCAACAAGTAGTTCCTTTTCGATTTTATGGCATGCCAGGTTGGGGCACCTTGATGAAAAGGGTGTCAAACAGCTTTGTTTTAGGGATCTTTTGTCGGGGCTTAAGAAGGTTGAGATGGAATTCTGTGAAAATTGCGTAATGGGCAAACAGAAGACAGTTAGCTTTCAGTTGAGTGGGTGTGAGAAGAAGCTTAGGAAGCGAGAGTTGGTACAAACAAATGTGTGTGGTCCAGCTCAGAAATACTCTTATGGTGGTAAGAGATACTTCGTTACATTCATTGATGATGCTACAAGAAAAGTTTGGGTTCAAGCAATTCGTGAGAAATCAGAGGTGTTTGATGCATTCAAAGCTTGGAAGGTCAAAGTTGAGAATGAGACGGGTTGCAAAGTGAAAGATATAAAGTTAGACAATGGAGGTGAGTACACAAGCAAAGAGTTTGTTGACTATCTGGCAAAGGAAGGTATCAAAGGAATCAAGATAGTTCTTAAGACTCTACATGAGAATGGTGTAGCAGAAAGAATGAATCGCACGATAATGGAAAGGGTGAGATGCATGGGACTTCATGCGGGTCTTCCGGTCCATCTTTGGGCCGCTACAATGGATACAACTGTGTACTTGATTAAATGTTGCCCGTCTAGTGCCCTTGATAGGGCCATTCCGCAAAAAACTATGGTTAGATAAAAATTGTCAATTATTCGCATTTGAAAGTTTATGGTTGTATTGTATATTCACTAAATGATAGAGAAGAAAGGAAGAAACTGGACTATAAGTTCAGGAGGTGTGTATTCATTATCTATGGTGGCGATCAGTATGGTTACAGATTTTGGGATTTTTTGGATAACAAGGTCATTCACAGCAGGAATGTAGTACTCAATGAAGAGGTCCTATACAAGGACAGGCACACAGGTCAAGATAGTACAACCAGTTCAGAGTTAGATTGTAGTTCAGACTCAGATTCAAATTTAGATTCTGAAGGTGGTCCTAATGGAGGGGGCCCTACAGTGCAACAGCAGGTACATGTACCACAGGCAGCACAGGACGCTCATGGTGAGCCTATTGAGAATGAGCAGGTTATCCAAGATGAATAGGTACAGCCAGAACAGTTCGGGGAACCTGAATAGGTCGGTGAACTGGTACCCACATTAAGGAGATCGACACGAGAGAGAAGGCCAACCAAGATATTTGATCCATCAGCTAGTATTGTTCACGAGCATGTTCTGTACACGGATTCATGGGAGCCAGAGACTCATGAGGAGGCTTTGAGGGATGAGGCTCGAATTCAGTGGGAGTTAGCCATAAGGGATGAGATGAACTCTTTGGAATAGAACCAAACTTGGGAGTTGACCAAGTTACCTGCAGGAAAACGGACTCTTATGAACAAATAGATTTTTAGAGTCAAGGATGAGGCAGATGGCAGTAAGAGGTGTAATGCCCCGAATTCCAAATACAACTGAATTCGAGATTCCACGGGATCTTTACACTTCTTTCGTACAATTTTACAAGGAATTTAAAACTTTTCTTTCATCAGAGTTACATTTACACTTGTACATTATCACAGCGGAAGCAATATTACAATAAATTACATGAAACAATATTTAACTCAATCTTGCGCAGCATGTATACTTCAATAGTCAAGCATCTTTATCCTGCATATAAAACTGTAGGCGCGTCAGTTCATTCAACTGACGAAATATTATACACGGCCATTCTCTCTATGTCGAAAACAGTATAACAATTCTCATTTCTTGACAAACACAAACTTGTCACAAACAAAACTAAAGGGACTATCCTATTGATGTCGTGCTGTGAAAGTGCACTTAGTCCTTAATGCAATTATTTATATTATATGACACTAATGCGCACTTGTTCGGATTCTATGCATCCCATACTACATAGGTCCGTGGGCAAGCCCTTAATCGTTCTTCATCTTATAGGGTTCAATCTCTCGCCATGACTTAATCTACTACTGTAACTACGGTAAGTATCCTAGATGTTTTATGAGTTACAAGCTCATGTCCAGACAGCCTGGAGGGGAATCCCACGTCATGTCACGACGCATCATGAAGACAGTCTGTGGTCAATTCAGCCTCCGTCATGGGACATGATACCACCCGTAGTCACCAAACATCCCACGAGCGTCGCCACCGGGATGGTACTCTGGAGTAGTATCCATGTCATGTCACGACGCATCGTGAAGACAGCCTGTGAATACTCTCACGCCGCCAATCCAATGACCCTCATACTCAATGTTTTTCTCTTACTTTCATCACATCTTCACTATGTATCTAATCCTCAGTTTAATTGAATCATGAATAAAATTAATCTCTTAGAATGTAGCACTTCCACTATACCAGTCTTAACCATTTATTCAACATGACCCAAATCTTGGTCTTTTCATTTCAAATTTGATTTCAATTCATTTCTCTGCCGGTATAAGGCTTGGCTATACCCTAATTTCTCAATTTCAACTCATAATTACAATGTCATACCCATAAGAGCTTTTCATGATTAACCACCATTCATGTTTCAAAAACATAGTATTCATGTATTCACATTTTTCATAACTCATCACAATCAATAATTCAATGCATATATACTTGGGAACTGAAATTCTTCAAACATGTCGCATTCACTAATTTATAAGCTCACATAATTCTATTTCAATCCATTCCAAATCCACAGTTCACATTTTCAATTGTTTCACAATTCACACCTTTCAAATTTCTCATTACCCAAAATCTCATTTTAACTTCTTAAACGATCCATTCGAAATTTCGTAAAGAAACAAATTAAGTTAATAATCAAAAAGAGTTCCTTTTGTAAAAACAGTCTCACTTATACAAAGCCTCAGGTCATAGAGATTTTCTCCCACAACACAGATATTATTTAAAACTTCAGGGCAGTCGACTGTTAACCAAGACCAGTCGGCTGTTCTGCGAGTTTCTAAAGCTCGAGAATAAATTAATCAGAGGAGTCGACTGTCTCATATGGATAGTCGGCTGTACCGTTATGATTTTTAAATTCAAAAATAAACGATCAGGCCAGCCGACTGTTAAATGTGATCAGTCGGCTGCTCTGCGCTGTTTTTCAACTCAAAATCAAAATGACCAAGACAGTCGACTGTTACATATAGTCAGTCGGCTGTGCTGCGGGGTTTTCCAAGTCTAAAAAATATATTTTCTTCTCTTTTTGAAACATAACTTCCCAGATTACAATCTACTTAAAAATTTAAAGTAAACCCGTATTTCACAATGATCATGTGCTTTATAAAAACTTCTGTTTTATTAATTAATTACACATGATGCATTCAATCATTTGTTTGCAAAAAATGCATTCTTTTTCATTCATTCTAATGGCATAAGTAGCAATGGGGAATTTCATGACATCTATTACCAATCATTTCTTAATAATTTATTCTATCAATTCATCTTAAACACACCATTCTACTTTAGCACTTCAATCCATAATCATGATGTTAGTCTTTTACTAGTTAAACAACATAGTTCACATTTAGGGCATATTTTGCATACTAACATTAGAAATAACGAGAACATTCACTTTACTCATAATTAATAAATATAGTAATCGATCAACACATATTTGCTAATTTCTCAATTCCCTTCTATTTAGGCAAGCATGCATTTCATTTCAACTGGTATTTCATAATAACAATTCAATTTCATTCCCTAACATGATTTCTACTTTAGAAGTCATGAGAAACACCCACCTTTTTGAAGAAAACCCAATTAAGAAATATTCCCTAGAGCCTCCTAGATTGCAATGCATGCCTCCTCCTTACCAACACCGAAAGCTCCAAGATGGGAAAAGTAGCCGGCCTCCAATAGGGGAATACTCACACTCACACTCACAATATATATCTCCTATATAATTTCCTCTTTCAATAGCTTATTAGTGTAGAATACAAGTAGATTGGAGGGGTATTTATACTAATTCTAAGATAGATTGGAGGGCTAGGATTTAATGGATAGTTATAGAATGAATGGCTAGGATAGGAGTAGGAGTTATAGCAACCACCCACACACAAATAACTACCCATGCACACTCACCCACTCTCCCATTCCTTCCAATGCACAACCGGCCCAAAATAAAGTGTGCATTGCACACTACGTGCTTTGCACGTGCCACCTAGTACCCCTATTTATAGGTTGTACAATTTAATTAATCAAAATGTTCATCGATTATCTCTGCATCACAAGTGTGACCATTTAATTAATTAATTAGATTGGTGGGCTTCATAAATAGTGGGCTTAGGCTTGTGGGCCAAACAACAAAATAGTAATAAATTAAAGTGGGCTAAAACAATTAATTAGTGTTTAGGCTTTTGGAAATAGGCTTTTTAGAAAAATAAAGGAAAATAATTGTTCAAAAAATGAGATTTCATACAAAATAAATAAATGAGTTACACATGAAGTTTGCACGTGCACAACACGTGAAAAATAATGTTTTTATAAAAATGAAGTTTTAGAGTATTACAACACTCCCTCCTTAGAATAGTTCCGTCCCCGGAACTACAATTAAAAGGTGAGAAAACCGAAATACAACAAAAAGAAAGAAAAATACAAATCAAACAAAGAGCTCGGGATGATCCTTCATCATCCTCTCCTCAGATTTCCAAGTAGCCTCTTCAACCAATTGGTTTCTCCAAACTACCTTGACCATCGGTATCGTCTTATTCCTCAAGACTTTCTCCCGACGATCAACAATCTCAACTGGGAACTCAATGTAACTCCGATCCAACTGCAAACCCTCTGGCACTTCGGGCAAATGATGACTTGGATCTGGAATGTAACCTCTCAGCATAGACACATGAAAGACATTGTGCACCTGAGACAACTCTTCCGGTAAGTCAAGCCGGTCAGCAATTTTTCCAATTCTTTTCAATATCTTATACGGGCCTATGAATCTCGGGGCTAACTTTCCACCCTTACTGAATCGGATCACGCCTTTGCTGGGCGATACCTTCAGAAAGACAAAGTCACCAACCTCAAACTCAAGGTCCCTTCTCCGGTTGTCTGCATAGCTCTTCTGCCTACTCTGAGCATCCACCAACCTTTTCCTGATCAGATCAATCTTTTCAGAGGTCTGCCGCACAATCTCAGGCCCAAACATCTGACGCTCCCCAACTTCAAACCAACAAACAGGCGTCCTGCACTTCCTGCCATATAAAGCTTCGTACGGCGCCATCCTGATACTGGTCTGAAAATTGTTGTTGTAGGCAAACTCTACCAAAGGTAAATGCCTTTCCCAACTGCGTCCAAAGTCTAGTACACAACACCAAAGCATATCCTCAAGAATACGGTTGACTCTCTCGGTCTGCCCATCGGTCTGGGGGTAAAAAGCAGTGCTGAAATCCGTCTTGGTACCCAAAGCTGTCTGAAGACTCCTCCAAAAATACGAAGTAAACCGTGCATCTTGATCAGACACAATGTTCAACGGAACGCCATGAAGCCTGGCTATCTCACCCACATACATCTCAGCTAACTTGTCCATCGAAGCAGTGAGTTTCATTGCTAAAAAGTGAGCAGACTTGGTTAGTCGATCGACTATGACCCAGATCGCATCATTGCCTTTAGGACTCTTGGGCAATCCCGTAATGAAATCCATACTGATATTATCCCACTTCCATTCTGGAATAGGTAACGGCTGTAATACACCTCCAGATCTCTGATTCTCGGCTTTTGACTTGTTGACAAATCTCACACCTCGACACAAATTCAGCCACATCCCGTTTGAAACCTGACCACCAGAAATGCTGTTTAATGTCTCTGTACATCTTAGTACTCCCAGGATGTACCGACAAAAGAGTAGCATGTGCCTCTTGAAGAATACTTTCTTTCAGGTCCGACTGATCCGGAACACACAGCCTCTCACCAAACCACAGCACTTCATCCCTGATTTGAAATCCGGGCAACTTGCCAGCACCAACCTGCTCCTTCATCTTCAGACTCTCTACATCTTCCTTCTGACTTGCAATAATCCTTTCGTTCAGTGTTGATTGAAGCCTCAACTGAGCTAAAGATGATCCCAAGCCTTGCAGAACAACTTCAATACCAGCCCGATCCAACTCCTCTGCCAACTGCCTCTGAGTTGTAATCAAACTCGCCAAACTGCTCTTGCGGCTAAGTGCATCAGCAACAACATTAGCCTTCCCAGGGTGATACTTAATCTCCGGACGAATGTCCTCAAGTACCTCTAGCCATCTCCTTTGCCTCAGGTTCAGATCTTTCTGCTGATAGATGTACTTCAAGTTCTTATGGTCTGTGTACATGTTCAATTTCCCATCATACACGTAGTGTCACCATTGCTTTAAGGCAAAGATAATCGCAGCCAACTCCAGATCATGAGTCGAGTAATTCTTCTCATGCGGTCGTAGTTGCCTAGACCCATAAGCGATTACTCTTCTTTTTTGCATTAAGACACACCCAAGCCCACGATGTGAAGCATCACTGTAGACATCATATTCAACACTTGCTCTAGGCAAAGCCAAAATGGGTGCAGTAGTCAGTTTCTCTTTCAACTCCTGAAAGCTTGCCTCGCACTGCTCGGTCTACTTGAAATTCACATTCTTCTTGGTCAAACCAGTGAGCGGCACGGCTATCTTAGCGTAGCCCTGGATAAATCTCCTGTAATATCCAGTCAATGCAAGAAAACTCCTGACTTCCTTTACTGTAGTAGGCCTTGCCCAATCTCTCACTGCCTCTATCTTCTGAGGATCAGTTGCCACTCCTTCCTTAGAAAGGATGTGACCTAGGAATGCCACTTCAGATTTCCAGAAATCACACTTGGACATTTTGGCATACAACTCATGCTCAATGCCACTTCAGATTTCCAGAAATCACACTTGGACATTTTGGCATACAACTCGTGCTCCTGAAGCTTCCTTAAAACTACTACCAGATGCTCCGTGTGCTCCTCTTCCGACTTGGAGTACACAAGAATATCGTCGATAAACACCACGATGAAAGAATCAATGAACGGCCTCAGAACTCTGTTCATCATGTCCATGAAGATTGCAGGTGCATTCGTTACTCCAAACGGCATAACTAAGTACTCGTAATGCCCATGTCGAGTTCTAAATGCAGTTTTGTGCACATCCTCAGCTTTTACTCGAACTTGATGATATCCTAATCGAAAATCTATTTTGGAGAAAACAGCGTCTCCTTGTAGACGATCGAACAAGTCATCAATTCTTGGAATCGGATATTTTCTTGGAATCGGATATTTATTCTGAACAGTGACCTTATTCAGCTCTCAGTAATCGATGCACATCCTCATCGAACTATCCTTCTTCTTTACCAAAAGCACCGGCACTCCCCAAGGTGACGCACTCGGTTGAATAAAGCCTTCCACCAATTGTTCCTCAATCTACCGTTTGATCTCATCCTGCTCCACAGGTGCCATCCTATACGGTGCCTTGGAAATAGGTTCACTCCCTGCCTGAATAGTGATGCCGAACTCTACATCACGATGCGGAGGTAACCCAGGCAAATCTTCCAAGAACACAATCGGATAATCCCGAACCACAGGAATCTGCTGTACCTCTGCAGGAATCCCCTTCTTCTGGCTAATGGCAGCAACCAACTCCGAACATCCCCTCTTCCCTTGGAAAGTGACTTCAGGTCCTCCTGGAGCCTTCACTGTTACTGTCTTGGTCTTGCACTCGATATTCGCATTGTATACCGACATCCAATCAATGCCAATGATAACATCAGCTCACAAAACATTCAGCTCGATCAGATCGATTCGGAAGATTCGATCTCCAATCACGATCTCGCAGTCACCATAATACCGATCAGTGGTTAAAGTCTCCCCTGATGGAGTAGCTACTGCTAAAATCTTGCCTGGAAAGGTTTTCGGTTCAACTCCCAGAACTTTAGCAAATTTAGGTGAGACAAAAGTATGAGAGGATCCAGTATCGAACAGAACAACATCTTTCATTCCATTTTCTGATGTAAAAGATCCATTAAATTTGAAGTATAAAACATGAATTTTAAATCAACTTTTCATTTCATTGAATTTCAAACTTTATACATTCGACTTAAAACATTTCTTGACATCAGAATGAAAGCAGTAGAAGCTACAACAGTCTAACTCCTACGATTTCTCTTCGCGTCACGAAGCTCTCCCCGTAGTTCTTCAACTTCCTCCTTCAGTACATCGGTCATATTTTTCCTCTTCTCGAGTTCCCATACACGATGACTGAGAACCGTGAAATCATCCTTGCACTTCGCCAACTGAGCCTCTAATAGTCCGACTCTCTCCCGCAGAGTCTCAACCTGCCTCTGAAGAGATATCACAAGACTACTTGGAACTGGTTCCTCTTCGTCAGAAGAGTCATCAGATGAGTCCGGAGGTGGTGTGATCTCTCGGGACTCAGGCCATTCCTCTCCGTCGGAGTCTGCTTGCCCTGGGTAGTATTCTTCCTCGGAATCTGCTTGTCCAGGATAATAATCTTCCTCTATGATATGCCAATTGTCATCTCCAGCAGGATCGAAGTGATCAGCCATCTTAGAAATAGAGAGGAAGAAGCATGAATCATAGAGCAACACAAATGTAAGTAACTTACATTTAAATCTCTAGACTCAACACACACTCTAATGTCCACTTCTAGGGTGTCGCTCCTTATAAATTTGTACTAGTGTGAAGCGTGGTTCTGATACCACTCTGTAACGCCCCGAATTCCAAATACAACTGAATTCGAGATTCCACAGGATCTTTAAGCTTCTTTCGTACAATTTTATAAGGAATTTAAAACTTTTATTTCATCAGAGTTACATTTACATTTGTATATTATCACAGCAGAAGCAATATTACAATAAATTACATGAAACAGTATTTAACTCAATCCTGCGCAGCATGTATACTTCAATAGCCAAGCATTTTTATCCTGCATATAAAACTGTGGGCGCGTCAGTTCATTCAACTGACGAAATATTATACATGGCCATCCTCTCTATGCCGGAAACAGTATAACGATTCTCATTTCTTGACAAACGCAAACTTGTCACAAACAAAACTAAAGGGATTATCCTATTGATGTCGTGTTGTGAATGTGCACTTAGTTCTTAATGCAATTATTTATATTATATGACACTAATGCGCACTTATTCGGATTCTATGCATCCCATACTACATAGGTCTGAGGGCAAGCCCTTAATCGTTCTTCATCTTGTAAGGTTCAATCCCTCACCATGACTTAATCTACTACTGTAACTACGGTAAGTATCCTAGATGTTCTATGAGTTACGAGCTCATGTCCAGACAGCCTGGAGGGGAATCCCACGTCATGTCACGACGCATCTTGAAGAAAGCCTGTGGTCAATTCAGCCTTCGTCATGGGATATGACACCACCCGTAGTCACCAAACATCCTACGAGCGTCGCCACCGAGACGGTACTCTAGAGCAGTATCCATGTCATATCACGACGCATCGTGAAGACAGCCTGTGAATACTCTCACGCCGCCAATTCAATGGCCCTCATACTCAATATTTTTCTCTTACTTTCATCACATGTTCACTATGTATCTAATCCTTAGTTTAATTGAATCATGAATAAAATTAATCTCTTAGAATGTAGCACTTCCACTATACCGGTATTAACCATTTATTCAACATGACCCAAATCTTGGTCTTTTCATTTCAAATTTCATTTCAATTCATTTCTCTGCCGGTATAAGGCTTGGCTATACCCTAATTTCTCAATTTCAACTCATAATTACAATGTCATACCCATAAGAGCTTTTCATGATTAACCACCATTCATGTTTTAAAAGCATAGTATTCATGTATTCACATTTTTCATAACTCATCACAATCAATAATTCAATGTATATATACTTGGGAACTGAAATTCTTCAAACATGTCGCATTCACTAATTTATAAGCTCACATAATTCTATTTCAATCCATTCCAAATCCACAGTTCACATTTTCAATTGTTTCACAATTCACACCTTTCAAATTTCTCATTACCCAAAATCTCATTTTAACTTCTTAAACGATCCATTCGAAATTTCTTAAAGAAACAAATTAAGTTAATAATCAAAAAGAGTTCCTTTTGTAAAAACAGTCTCACTTATACAAAGCCTCATGTCATAGAGATTTTCTCCCACAACACAGATATTATTTGAAACTTCAGGGCAGTCGACTGTTAACCATGACCAGTCGGCTGTTCTGCGAGTTTCTAAAGCTTGAGAATAAATTAATCAAAGGAGTCGACTGTCTCATATGGATAGTCGGCTGTTCCGTTATGATTTTTAAATTCAAAAATAAACGATCAGGCCAGTCGACTGTTAAATGTGATCAGTCGGCTGCTCTGCGATGTTTTTCGACTCGAAATCAAAATGACCAGGACAGTCGACTGTTACATATAGTCACTCGACTGTGCTGTGGGGTTTTTCAAGTCTAAAAATATATTTTTTTCTCTTTTTGAAACATAACTTCCCAGATTACATTCTACTTAAAAATTTACAGTAAACCCGTATTTCACAATGATCATGTGCTTTATAAAAACTTCTGTTTTATTAATTAATTACACATGATGCATTCAATCATTTGTTTGCAAAAAATGCATTCTTTTTCATTCATTCTAATGGCATAAGTAGCAATGGGGAATTTCATGACATCTATTACCAATCATTTCTTAATAATTTATTCTATCAATTCATCTTAAATACACCATTCTACTTTAGCACTTTAATCCATAAACATGATGTTAGTCTTTTACTAGTTAAACCACATAGTTCACATTTAGGGCATATTTTACATACTAACATTAGAAATAACGAGAACATTCACTTTACTCATAATTAATAAATATAGTAATCGATCAACACATATTTGCTAATTTCTCAATTCCCTTCTATTTAGGCAAGCATGCATTTCATTTCAACTGTTATTTCATAATAACAATTCAATTTCATTCTCTAGCATGATTTCAACTTTAGAAGTCATGAGAAACACCCACCTTTTTGAAGAAAACCCAATTAAGAAATATCCCCTAGAGCCTCCTAGATTGCAATGCACGCCTCCTCCTCCTAGCCAACACCGAAAGCTCCAAGATGGGAAAAGTAGCCGGCCTCCAATAGGGGAATACTCACACTCACACTCACATTATATATCTCCTATATAATTTCCTCTTTCAATAGCTTATTAGTGTAGAATACAAGTAGATTGGAGGGGTATTTATACTAATTCTAAGATAGATTGGAGGGCTAGGATTTAATGGATAGTTATAGAATGAATGGCTAGGATAGGAGTAGGAGTTATAGCAACCACCTACACACAAATAACTACCCATGCACACTCACCCACTCTCCCATTCCTTCCAATGCACAACCGGCCCAAAATAAAGTGTGCATTGCACACTACGTGCTTTGCACGTGCCACCAAGTACCCCTATTTAAAGGTTGTACAATTTAATTAATCAAAATGTTCATCGATTATCTCTACATAACAAGTGTGACCATTAAATTAATTAATTAGTTGGTGGGCTTCATAAATAGTGGGCTTAGGCTTGTGGGCCAAACAACAAAATAGTAATAAATTAAAGTGGGCTAAAATAATTAATTAGTGTTTTAGGCTTTTGGAAATAGGCTTTTTAGAAAAATAAAGAAAAATAATTGTTCAAAAAATGAGATTTCATACAAAATAAATAAATGATTTACACATGAAGTTTGCACGTGCACAACACGTGAAAAATAATGTTTTTATAAAAATGAAGTTTTAGGGTATTACAAGAGGTACAAGGCGAGGCTTGTTGTTAAAGGATTCTCTCAAAGAGAAGGTGTTGATTACAGTGAGATCTTTGCACCGGTTGTGAAGATGGCTTTAATTAGGGTTCTGCTTAGTATTGTGCCAGTTGCAGACCTGCACTTAAAGTAGTTGGATATGAAAACAACATTTCTCTATGGTGATGTCGAAGAAGAGCTGTACATGAAACAACTCAAAGGTTTTGAATCAAAAGGAAAAGAAGACATGATGTGTCGACGGAGGAAGAGTCTTTATGGGCTCAAACCAGCACCACGACATTGGTACTTGAAATTTGATTGCTTTGTGAGAGAAAAAGGTTCTGATAGATGCGAAACATATCATTGTGTGTATGTTCGTAGATATGAAAACAAAGATATAGTTACTTGACATTGTATGCGGACGACATGTTGTTACCAGGTTTATGTATGGAGAAGATCAAGGAAGTAAAGACGATGCTAGCTTCCGAGTTTTCGATGAAGGACTTGGGTGAAGCAAAGCAAATCCTCGGCATAAAGATTAGTAGAGACAGGAAAAGCAAGAAGCTTTGGTTATCTCAAGCGGACTATGTGAAGAAGGTGTTGAAGAGATTCAATATGGATGGCGCGAGGCCAGTCACTTGTCCCTTGGCTACTCACTTTATGTTATCGATGGACTTGTGTCCTAAGATAGAGGCAGAGATGGAGAAAATGGGTGCTATTCCTTATGCCTCAACCGTTGGGAGTTTGATGTATGCGATGGTGTCTACAAGACCAGACATCGCACAAGCAGTGGGGTTGTCTGCCGTTACATGAAGAATCCAGGTAAACAACATTGAGATACAGTAAAGTGGATTCTTGATATCTAGCAGGTACTTCAAATTTTTCTCTTTGTTTTGGGGAAGATTCCTTGTAAATACATGGTTATGTGGATGCGGATTTTTTCGGTGATCGTGATGGTTGCAGAAGTACTACAGGGTATGTGTTTACAGTTGGAGGAATAACTGTCAGTTGGGCTTCACAGTTACAAAATGTTGTAGCACAAACGGAGTTAGAGTATATGACACTTACAGAAGCAACGAAAGACATGTTGTAAATTTCGGAGCTTATGAAATAGTTGGGCAGGGAGCAACCTATATGTGAGCTATGGTGTGACAGTCAAAGTGCAGTTTTCTTGGCGAAAAACTCGGCATATCACTCTAAGACTCAGCACATTCAAAAGAGGTATCATTTTATTAGAATGGGAGTTGAGAATAAATGGTTGAAGCTATCTAAGATTCTTGGCACTAAGAATCCGGCGAACATGCTCACAAAGGTAGTGGATAGCAGGAAACATCAATTCTACTATACTGCTATTGGATTGTCTCCATGTTAATTGATAAGGAGACTCGCAAAGGCATAGACCTAGACTAGGCCAATGGAAGAATGAAGAACAGGTTATAGACTTCGTGTGTATGTCTCCAACTGGAAGATTGTTAGGGTTTGTGGATCCAAATACACGAGAATGGGGTTGGAGAAGACAGACGAGAAGAAAAGTCGAAGATGGAGCAAGCAGCTCAGAGCAGCCAGCAGCTGCAGGCAAGTTGTGGTCGACCGTTCGACCGCACTTGGACAGTCGACCGCAAAAGTACAGGCAAATGTATGGCGACTGTGCAGTCGACCGTCTCTCTCTCTGTTGTACCATGCAGTCTTGAAGGAATGACTAGTCGGCCGGGCAATCGACCGACCCACTCTCTGTTAGACCCTATACAGTCAAAGTCATGAACCGGTCGACCTTCGCGATACTGATTGATGAGCGGCTGAGATTAGAAGTTGTGTAAACCTATATATATTGTATTGTGTACGATTTTAGGGTTAAGCGAAAAGAAAAGAAAGATCTAACAGCCGTCCTTAAGAGAGAGGGAGATAGAGAGAAAACCTACACCTTGGTGGTGAGTTCTGGAGAGATTTGTAAACGTGCTCTTCATATTTTAGTGGAAATCGCAGGAGTGCCTCTGCGCGGGGAAGTAGCCATTGCATTGGGTAAACCTCGAAAAAACTCGTGTGTTCTTGTGTGTTGTTTTTTGTTGTTCTTTGTTCTCTTTCTTTTGATTCTATTGTTCTTGCATCTTTGTTGGTGAGTTATTTTATAGTTAAACCTCAATATATATATATATATATATATATATATATATATATATATATATATATATATATATATATATATATAATTATATAATGCCCTGATTTTTCATTTGTGAAAAATTATTTTATTTTGCACGTAGTGTGCACGTGCAATATTTTGGTTGAATTAAATGTTATGTTATTTTCATTATGATGAGTATAAGTATTTAAATATGTGTTTTTAATTATTTTATACAAAGTCTTCTTTCAATTAGACAAAAAGCCTTTTTCTTAAAGCCCAAAAATTCAATTCAATTATTATTATAATTATTATTTTGGCCCATAAACTAAAGCCCATGAGTCAATTTATTTTTAAATACAACTTTTCATGTGGGATACAATTTAAAAAATATTTTTATACAAAATTTAATGTACAAATTTTTGGAGGCAAATGCTTGCACGTGCATTGCACGTACACGTGCAAAGTGCACCTTCCCAAAGCATGGCCAGATTGCATCTTGGAGGGAAATGAAATTTTTGAGTGGGATCATGGTGGAGATGGTTACTCATCATGGGTAGTTAGTGTAACTCCTCCTTAAATCTAAGTCATTGGTTCCTAACTCCTACTTCAATCTTAGCCATCCATTTCCCTAGATTTTTAGTATAAATACCCCCCCCCCCCTTTGGCTAGTATTCTTGTGCAAATTAATTCTTCCAAACCTATAGTTTAATTACATTATCTAGTAGTTAGTAAGTGAGTAAAAGATTGAGTTGTGTGTGGGAGTTGTGCTTGCAACAAGAAGAGGAGGCCGGCATCAAGGAGGGAGTGCTCGGGTTGGCTTGTGGAGTGCTCGGAATTTTGCTAGTGTTCGCGCATCTAGGAGGATGAGCATTTCGTTGCAAGGACATTCGTCTAGGAGGTTGCTAGTTGTATTTTCTCTCCATTTAAGGTGGGTAAATTTTCTATATTTCTAAATAGGAATGCATGCTAGATTGAATCGAATGAATGAAGCATGAAAAATATTAATAAGAGTACGCATTTAATTGATAAAAATGGCCTATGGATTGATTGAAATGTGGATGTGAAATTGTATGTGGTTCTATTAGTAAAGGCTAAATTGTGAGTGAATTAATTATGGCCATGGATTATTGAAGATAGTTTCATTATCTACATCACAAATTATATACAAAAAGTTAGTAGATTGACAATGCTACTTTGTGTGTTTAAATGAATCTTTGTGTTACATTGAAATAAATGAATTAAGATATAATTTTGTATGTTTGGTAAAAGATTAAAAATAGAGAATTAATGTGAAGTTTGCTAATAAAAGGATTAGTAGTGTTAATTGTTAAGAAATGTCGAAATGAAGAAATGTGGTAGTTATAATGTAGAATTCAAATTAATTGTATGAAAAATATGTTTTAATTGTTGAAAAAATTATTTTTTTCATACTGGATATAATTTATGATGATATTAGTCAATCTGGACATTTACAGTAAATTTTATAAAAGCAAAATGAAATGAGGACTAGTTGAACATCAAAACGTTTTAATAACAGAGAGAATTGGTTTAAATAAATTTTTAGTTGCGTTATTGACAACCTGAGCGCGTAGCTCAAGTGGTCGGGACAGCTTTAATCGCTACAGCGGTCTGAGGTCGCTGGTTCGAATCCCCTGGGCAACACACTTTGTTTCATAAATTTTTAAAATAAAAGAGAACAGCAGTCGAGAGCATATAATGCTCTCAGCCCTCCTTACAACGTGTGTAGCATCCGGCCTAGTGGCCTGTGCCTTGGGCGGTTTTCTTTGTGGTCCTGGGTTCAATTCTTGGCTTCGGCAGTTTAGAAAAAACATTTTTTTTGAGTGTTTTGGTGATCCAAAATTATTAAAAAATATGGTTATTCCTCTAAAAATATATGAGACTTATGAAAAATAATTTGGAGATTAATTACATAGAATAAAATATGATTTGCGAATAAAATGTATAATTGGGACTTATGGTTATATATGGTATAAAAGTTGCACTTTGAAGAAAGACCTGAAATAAAATATTAGAAAAGAAGAAATTATATGTAGTGATGCATTGTGAATTATTCTCATTTGAGAATAGTGTGAAATTTATGGTATGTGAATATCCATTTAGTGAAGTGATTTAAATGTGGAATTGATATTTGATGAAACACATAATTTCATGTGCGATGATGGACTATTGAATAATTTAGAGATCATGATAATGAAAAAGAAATCTGTTATGATTATGAAAATGAATTTATGAGTTGGAAATGCTCAATTTAGAAATTGTGAATTGGAATTGAAACAAAAGAGTAGCTAAGTCTCTCCCGGCATTTGGAAAGAAATGAAATGAAATATTGAAATGAAAGACCAAGGTTGGTCATGTTTGAATAAATGAATAAGTCCGGTTTAGTGGAGAGGCTAACTCTAGAGCTTTGATTTTGTTCATGATTCTAATAAAAACTAAGGATTAGTGCATAGTGAAGACGTGATGAAAGTGAGAGAAAAACATGAGCATGAGAACTAGAGTTACGGTGCGGGTGTGTGAACCACAGAATGCATGCTTGATGAGTCAAGACATGGCGTGGGCACAACTCAGTAATGATCAGACTTTAGCCATGCTTGAGGGATGTTTGGTGACTGCGAGAGGATCGTGTGCCATGAAGGAGGCTGAATTGCCACAGAATGCATGCTTGACGAGTCAAGACATGGCGTGGGGTTCCCCTCCAAGTTTTTTGTACACGTGCTTGTACTCATAGATCATCTAGGATACTCACCGTAGTTACAGTAGTAGATTAAGTCATGGCGAGGGATTGAACCCTACAAAGTTGAAGAACGGTTAAGAGGCTTGCCCTCGGACCTATGTAGTATGGAATGCATAGAATCCGAACAAGTGCACATTAGTGTCATCTAATATAAATAATTGCATTAAGGACTAAGTGCACAATCACAACACGACATCAATAGGGTAGTCCCTTTAGTTTGATATGTGACAAGTTTGTGTTTGCTAAATATTGAAAATAAGTTGTACTATTTCCGGCATAGAGAGGATGGCCGTGTATAATGTTTGTCGGTTGAATAAACTGACGTACCCACAGTCTTATATGCAGGTAAGTGACATGATAAAGATTAAAGCGGAACAGATGATTAAAGATTATACAATGTTGTTGTACATTTATCTAATCGTTGTAAATTTTACTTCTGCTATGCAATGTAAAGTGCAATGTTTTATGTAAACTTTGATGTATAGTGAAAAGTTCAAATTTCCTTATAAAATTATACTGAATGAAGTGGAAAGATCCTGTAGAACATCTCGAATTCTGTTGTATTTGGAATTCGGGGCGTTACAGAGTGGTATCAGAGCCACGCTTCACACTTGTACAAATTTATAAGGAACAACACCCTAGAAGTGGACATTAGAGTGTGTGTTTGAGTCTAGAGATTTAAATGTAAGTGACTTACATTTGTGTTGCTCTATGACTTATGCTTCTTCCTCTCTATTTCTAAGATGGCTGATCACTTCGACCCTGCTGGAGACGACGACTGACATATCATCGAGGAAGAGTACCATCCTGGACAAGCAGATTCCGAGGACGAGTACTATCCAGGGCAAGCAGATTCTGACGGAGAAGAATGGCCTGAATCCCGAGAGATCACCCCACCTCCGGATTCATCTGATGACTCTTCTGACGAAGAAGAAGAACCAGTTCCGAATAATCTTGTGACTTCTCTTCAGAGGCAGGTAGAAACACTGCGAGAGAGAGTCGGATTATTGGAGACTCAATTGGCAAAGCATAAGGACGACTTTTCTGTTCTCAGTCATCGGGTATGGGAACTCGAGAAGAGGAAGAATCTGACCGATGTGCTGAAGGATGAAGTTGATGAACTACGGGAAGAACTTCGAGAAGCGAAGAGGAACCATAGGAGTTAAACTGTTGTAGCTTCTACTATCTTTCATTCTAATGTCAAGAAATGTTTTTCAATTCGAATGTATAAAGTTTGGAATTCAATGAAATGCAAGTTGATTTTAAATTCATGTCTTATACTTCGAATTTAATGGATCTTCTACATCAGAATATGTCGAGAAGAGGAGCTAGAAACGGGGAAAGTCTGGATCTAGAAACGGAACTTGCGAGGGTCTATCAGACGCTCAATGCCGTGGCCATGAATCAGAACCAAGAAAGGAGGCCTGCGAATCTGGTGCCCGAAGTAATTAAACTGGTGGAATTGTTCAAGCGAATGAAACCACCTGTATTCGAGGGGAAGTCAGACCCTGATGCGGCTGACAACTGGATTCATCAAGTAGAGACGATCTTTGAAGTGCTGGAGACCCCTGAAGGCAGTAAGGTGAAGTTGGCGACTCTACAACTTGAGAAGGATGCAGCTGTTTGGTGGCAGTCGATGAAGAGAACAATTGGAGGCATAGTTCTCGGTTGGAAGGAATTTCTGGAAGAATTCCGCAGTCACTATTTTCCCTCCGATGTTCAAGAGAAGAAGGCTATGGAGTTTCTGTCGCTACAGCAAGGCGGCATGTCAGTTAGGGAGTACGATACCAAGTTTACTCAGCTCTCTAGGTATGCTCCTGAATTAGTGATGGAGGAAGCTAAGAAGGCTCGTAAGTTCGAGCATGGATTGAGGCCGAGCTTGAGGTCCCGGATGATACCTCTTGGTATCAGAAGATTCGACAAGCTGGTCAAGAGAGCAGCAGCGACGGAAGCAGACATGGAGCAGTTTCATGTTGTTCAGAACCGGAGGAACAACTGGCAGTCTGGGAAGAGGCCCGCCAATTCTGGGAGTTTCAAGGGACAACCATCTGCACAAAGGTTCAAACCGACAGGGGTGAACGCTATTAGTGTGGCTGGAGGACCTGGGAACAATGCGGTGAGACATCCTGCGGTAACTTGCATCAACTGTGGTGAAATGGGACATTACCAATCTCAATGTCTCAAACCACGGAATGGTAATCGCAATGTACCAACGCAGCCGACTAGGAAGAGACCGTACCAACCAGGGCGAGTATTTGCCTTGACGGAAGCTGATGCCGATGAGGTTGATCATGTCATCACTGGTACAAGGGCAGATGTTTAGAGGTTTTTGTCATTTTTTTCCGTTATTTAGTGAAACTGTTACGTAATGAGTGTGTATTATGTAACATGAGAACTTTATCTTAATGGAATGAAAGCTGTTGTGTTATTCGATACTGGATCCTCTCATACTTTTGTGTTTCCTAAATTTGCTAAAGTGTTGGGAGTTGAACCGAAGATTTTTCCAGGCAAGATCTTAGCAGTAGCTACTCCATCAGGGGAAACTTTAACCACTGATCGGTACTATGCAGATTGCGAGATCGTGATTGGTGATTGAATCTTTGGCATTGATCTGATCGAGCTGACTATCTTGAGAGTCAATGTTATCATTGGCATTGATTGGATGTCGGTGTACAGTGCAAGCATCGAGTGCAAGACCAAGACGGTAACAGTGAAGGCTCCAGGTGGACCTGAAGTCATTTTCCAAGGGAAGAAGAAGTGTTCTAAGCTGGTGGCAGCTATCCGCAAGGAAGAGATTCCTGTGGAAGTGCAAAGGATTCCTGTGGTTTGGGACTATCTGACTGTGTTCTTAGATGATTTTCCTGGGTTACCCCCGCATCGTGATGTAGAGTTCAGCATCACTGTTCAACCAGGAAGTGCACCCATTTCTAAGGCACCATATAGGATGGCTCCAGTGGAACAGGATGAGGTGAAACGGCAGATTGAGAAACTGTTGGAGAAAGGCTTTATTCAACCTAGTGCGTTACCTTGGGGAGCACCAGTGCTTTTGGTAAAGAAGAAGGATGGATCGATGAGAATGTGTATCGATTACCGGGAGCTGAATAAGGTCACTGTTCAGAATAAGTATCTTATTCCTCGAATTGATGACTTATTCGATCGTCTACAAGGAGCAGTTGTTTTCTCCAAAATAGATCTTCGATCAGGATATCACCAAGTTCGACTGAAAGCTGAAGATGTGCACAAAACTGCATTTAGAACTCGACATGGGCATTACGAATTCTTAGTTATGCCATTTGGAGTGACGAATGCACCCGCAATCTTCATGAATTTGATGAACAGAGTTCTGAGGCCGTTCATTGATTCTTTCATCGTGGTGTTTATCGACGATATCCTCGTGTACTCCAAGTCAGAAGAGGAGCACACCGAGCATCTAGCAGCAGTTTTGAAGAAGCTGGAAGAGCAGGAGTTGTATGCCAAGCTATCCAAGTGTGATTTCTGAAAATCTAAAGTGGCATTCCTAGGTCACATCCTTTCTAAGGAGGGAGTGGCAACTGACCCTCAGAAGATAGAGGCAGTGAGAGATTGGGCTAGGCCTACTACAGTGAAGGAAGTCAGAAATTTTCTTGGAATGACTGGATATTACAGGAGATTCATTCAAGGTTATGCTCAGATAGTCGTACTGCTTACTGGTCTGACCAAGAAGAATGTGAACTTCAAGTGGACTGAGCAATATGAGGCAAGCTTTCAGGAGTTGAAAGAGAAGCTGACTACTGCACCTATTCTGGCTCTGCCTAGAGCAGGTGTTGAGTATGATGTTTACAGCGATGCTTCACATCGTGGGCTTAGTTGTTTCTTAATCCAAGAGGGAAGAGTAATCGCTTATGGGTCTAGGCAACTACGACCGCATGAGAAGAATTACCCGACTCATGATCTGGAGTTGGCTGCGATTATCTTTGCCCTGAAGCAATGGAGGCACTTTGTGTACGGTGAGAAATTGAACATGCACACGGACCACAAGAGCTTGAAGTACATTTATCAGCAGAAGGATCTGAATTTGAGGCAGCGGAGATGGTTGGAAGTGCTTGAGGACATGCGACCTGAGATCAAATATCATCCTGGGAAAGCTAATGTTGTTGCTGATGCACTTAGTCGCAAGAGCAGCTTAGCCAATTTGATTACAACTCAGAAGCATCTGATTGAGGAATTGGATCGAGCAGGTATTGAAGTTGTCTTGCAAGGATTGGAAGCATCTTTAGCTCAGTTGAGGCTTCAGCCTACACTGAATGCAAGGATAATTGCAAGTCAGGAGGTTGATGCTGATATCTTGGAGATGAAGGAGCAGGTAGGTGCTGGCAGGTTGCCCGGATTTCAAACTAGGGATGGAGTGTTGTGGTTTGGAGATAGACTATGCGTTCTAAATCAGGCGGACCTGAAAGAGAGTATTCTTCAGGAGGCGCATGCTACACTTTTGTCAGTACATCCTGGGAGTACTAAGATGTACAAAGACATCAAACAGCATTTCTGGTGGTCAGGTTTGAAGTGGGATGTGGCTGAATTTGTGGCGAAGTGTGAGGTTTGTCAGCAAGTCAACGCCGAAAATCAGAGACCCGGGGGTCTATTACAGCCGTTACCTATTCCGGAATGGAAGTGTGATAACATCAGTATGGATTTCATTACGGGATTGCCTAAGAGTCCTAAAGGCAATGATGCGATTTGGGTTATAGTCGATCAACTAACCAAGTCTGCTCACTTTCTGGCGATGAAACTCACGGCTTCGATGGACAAGTTAGCTGAGTTGTATGTTGGCGAGATCATCCGGCTTCATGGTGTTCCGTCAACTATTGTGTCTGATCGAGATGCGTGGTTTACTTCGCATTTCTGGAGGAGTCTTCAGACAGCTTTGGGTACCAAGACTGATTTCAGCACTGCTTTTCATCCGCAAACCGATAGGCAGACCGAGAGAGTCAACCGTATTCTTGAGGATATGCTTCGGTGTTGTATACTAGACTTTGGAGGCAGTTGGGAAAGGCATTTACCTTTGGTAGAGTTTGCCTACAACAACAGTTTTCAGACCAGTATTGGGATGGCGCCGTACGAAGCTTTGTATGGCAGGAAGTGCAGAACACCTGTTTGTTGGTTTGAAGTTGGGGAGCGTCAGTTGTTTGGTCCTGAGCTTGTGCAGCAAACCTCTGAGAAGATTGTTCTGATCAGGAAAAGGTTGGTAGAAGCTCAGAACAGGCAGAAAAGCTATGCAGACAACCGGAGATGGGACCTTGAGTTTGAGGTTGGTGACTTCGTCTTTCTGGAAGTATTGCCCAGTAAAGGTGTGGTTCGATGTGGCAAAGGCGGGAAATTAGCCCCGAGGTTTATAGGCCCGTACAAGATATTGAAAAGGATCGGGAAGACTGCTTACCGGCTTGAATTACCGGAAGAGTTATCTCAGGTGCACAATGTCTTTCATGTGTCTATGCTGAGAGGTTATATTCCAGATCCGAGTCATCAATTACCTGAAGTGCCAGAATGTTTGCAGTTGGATCTGAATTACATCGAGTCTCCTGTCGAGATTGTTGATCGTCGAGAGAAAGTCTTGAGGAATAAGACGATACCGATGGTCAAGGTAGTCTGGAGAAACCACTTGGTTGAAGAGGCTACTTGGGAGTCTGAGGAGAGGATGTTGAAGGACTATCCTGAGCTTTTTGCTTGATTGTATCTTTGTATCTTTTTGTTCTTGTTGTGAGTGTTTGTTTTCTCGCTCTTGACTGTAGTTCCGGGGACGGAACTATTCTAAGGAGGGAGTGTTGTAATGCCCCGATTTTTCATTTGTGAAAAATTATTTTATTTTGCACGTAGTGTGCACGTGCAATATTTCGGTTGAATTAAATGTTATGATTATTTTCATTATGATGAGTATAAGTATTTAAATATGTGCTTTTAATTATTTTATACAAAGTCTTCTTTCAATTAGACAAAAAGCCTTTTTCTTAAAGCCCAAAAATTCAATTCAATTATTATTATAATTATTATTTTGGCCATAAACTAAAGCCCATGAGTCAATTTATTTTTAAATACAACTTGTCATGTGGGATACAATTTAAAAATTATTTTTATACAAAATTTAATGTACAAATTTTTGGAGGCAAATGCTTGCACGTGCATTGCACGTACACGTGCAAAGTGCACCTTCCCAAAGCATGGCCAGATTGCATCTTGGAGGGAAATGAAATTTTTGAGTGGGATCATGGTGGAGATGGTTACTCATCATGGGTAGTTAGTGTAACTCCTCCTTAAATCTAAGTCATTGGTTCCTAACTCCTACTTCAATCTTAGCCATCCATTTTCCTAGATTTTTAGTATAAATACCCCCCCACCCCTTTGGCTAGTATTCTTGTGCAAATTAATTCTTCCAAACCTATAGTTCAATTACATTATCTAGTAGTTAGTAAGTGAGTAAAAGATTGAGTTGTGTGTGGGAGTTGTGCTTGCAACAAGAAGAGGAGGCCGGCATCAAGGAGGGAGTGCTCGGGTTGGCTTGTGGAGTGCTCGGAATTTTGCTAGTGTTCGCGCATCTAGGAGGATGAGCATTTCGTTGCACGGACATTCGTCTAGGAGGTTGCTAGTTGTATTTTCTCTCCATTTAAGGTGGGTAAATTTTCTATATTTCTAAATAGGAATGCATGCTAGATTGAATTGAATGAATGAAGCATGAAAAATATTAATAAGAGTACGCATTTAATTGATAAAAATGGCCTATGGATTGATTGAAATGTGGATGTGAAATTGTATGTGGGTAAAGGCTAAATTGTGAGTGAATTAATTATGGCCATGGATTATTGAAGATAGTTTCATTATCTACATCACAAATTATATACAAAAAGTTAGTAGATTGACAATGCCACTTTGTGTGTTTAAATGAATCTTTGTGTTACATTGAAATAAATGAATTAAGATATAATTTTGTATGTTTGGTAAAAGATTAAAAATAGAGAATTAATGTGAAGTTTGCTAATAAAGGGATTAGTAGTGTTAATTGTTAAGAAATGTCGAAATGAAGAAATGTGGTAGTTATAATGTAGAATTCAAATTAATTGTATGAAAAATATGTTTTAATTGTTGAAAAAATTATTTTTTCATACTGGATATAATTTATGATGATATTAGTCAATCTGGACATTTACAGTAAATTTTATAAAAGCAAAATGAAATGAGGATTAGTTGAACATCAAAACGTTTTAATAACAGAGAGAATTGGTTTAAATAAATTTTTAGTTGCGTTATTGACAACCTGAGCGCGTAGCTCAAGTGGTCGGGACAGCTTTAATCGCTACAGCGGTCTGAGGTCGCTGGTTCGAATCCCCTGGGCAACACACTTTGTTTCATAAATTTTTAAAATAAAAGAGAACAGCAGTCGAGAGCATATAATGCTCTCAGCCCTCCTTACAACGTGTGTAGCATCCGGCCTAGTGGCCTGTGCCTTGGGCGGTTTTCTTTGTGGTCCTGGGTTCAATTCTTGGCTTCGGCAGTTTAGAAAAAAATATTTTTTTTTGAGTGTTTTGGTGATCCAAAATTATTAAAAAAATATGGTTATTCCTCTAAAAATATATGAGACTTATGAAAAATAATTTGGAGATTAATTACATAGAATAAAATATGATTTGCGAATAAAATGTATTATTGGGACTTATGGTTATATATGGTATAAAAGTTGCACTTTGAAGAAAGGCTTGAAATAAAATATTAGAAAAGAAGAAATTATATGTAGTGATGCATTGTGAATTATTCTCATTTGAGAATAGTGTGAAATTTATGGTATGTGAACATCCATTTAGTGAAGTGATTTAAATGTGGAATTGATATTTGATGAAACACATAATTTCATGTGCGATTATGGACTATTGAATAATTTAGAGATCATGATAATGAAAGAGAAATCTGTTATGATTATGAAAATGAATTTATGAGTTGGAAATGCTCAATTTAGAAATTGTGAATTGGAATTGAAACAAAAGAGTAGCTAAGTCTCCCCCGGCATTTGGAAAGAAATGAAATGAAATATTGAAATGAAAGACCAAGGTTGGTCATGTTTGAATAAATGAATAAGTCCGGTTTAGTGGAGAGGCTAACTCTAGAGCTTTGATTTTGTTCATGATTCTCATAAAAACTAAGGATTAGTGCATAGTGAAGACGTGATGAAAGTGAGAGAAAAACATGAGCATGAGAACTAGAGTTACGGTGCGGGTGTGTGAACCACAGAATGCATGCTTGATGAGTCAAGACATGGCGTGGGCACAACTCAGTAATGATCGGACTTTAGCCACGCTTGAGGGATGTTTGGTGACTGCGAGAGGATCGTGTGCCATGAAGGAGGCTGAATTGCCACAGAATGCATGCTTGACGAGTCAAGACATGGCGTGGGGTTCCCCTCCAGGTTTTTTGTACACGTGCTTGTACTCATAGATCATCTAGGATACTCACCGTAGTTACAATAGTAGATTAAGTCATGGCGAGGGATTGAACCCTACAAAGTTGAAGAACGGTTAAGAGGCTTGCCCTCGGACCTATGTAGTATGGAATGCATAGAATCCGAACAAGTGCACATTAGTGTCATCTAATATAAATAATTGTATTAAGGACTAAGTGCACAATCACAACACGACATCAATAGGATAGTCCCTTTAGTTTGATATGTGACAAGTTTGTGTTTGCTAAATATGGAAAATAAGTTGTACTATTTCCGGCATAGAGAGGATGGCCGTGTATAATGTTCGTCGGTTGAATAAACTGACGTACCCACAGTTTTATATGCAGGTAAGTGACATAATAAAGATTAAAGCGGAACAGATGATTAAAGATTATACAATGTTGTTGTACATTTATCTAATCGTTGTAAATTTTACTTCCGCTATGCAATGTAAAGTGCAATGTTTTATGTAAACTTTGATGTAAAGTGAAAAGTTCAAATTTCCTTATAAAATTGTACTGAATGAAGTGGAAAGATCTTGTAGAACATCTCGAATTATGTTGTATTTGGAATTCGGGGCGTTACAGTATATATATATATATATATATATATATATATATATATATGGGTAAAAGGGATATGAGCAACTTGCTCATTTAGTAAATGAGGAATTGATTATGTGGCATGCATGTGATACATTGGACAACTAATCCTTTTAAGGCTTTCCAATCACATGTATGCAACATTATCAATTGCTCATTTACTAAATGAGCAAGTTACTCATACCCCTTTTTCCCTACATATATATATATATATATATATATGCCAGTGAGCCGGGTCATCTCAGCCACTGGATCACGATCTGACGGTTATGAAGTGCTCCGCTAAAACGATCTTACTGCATAAGTGTTCAGGGGGTGTTTTGGGAATTTAACACCTCATCTCAGCCTGCCCATTAGGGATGCTTTCGGATCAGATACAGATCGAATATTGGGTATACCAATATCCCTATCCGCATTCCAAAAACGGATTCGGATACGGATACGAATATGACTCGGAAAATAAAAATCATATCCGTATCTGCAATTTTTGGATACAGATGCGAATCGAATACGGTCTACCAGATAACGGATACGAATTCAGATATCAAATATAAAGTTTTTGCTATTTATACATAATACTTAAGACATGTATTATGTATATCACTGAATTGTGGATATTGATTTTAATATCTTATCACAAAATGAAAATCAACAGAATAAAAGAGGTGAACGAAAATTTATTTCAAATATATACAACTCTTATAAAAATGAATACATTACGCACTTACCTGTCTATTTTGCATTGGTTTAAATCTGACTCTTAACCTTTTTCGTTAGGACAGTGTGGCGTTATTGAAAAAGCCAGTACTTCGGAAGAACTGCAGTAATGGAGGAATGGTGACTTAAGCTCCTGCAAATATTTTTGAAAACAACGTATAAGGCACACCTTATTTGAAATTGTAAGAAAGCAAAAGCTAATCTTCAATTATTCCACCAAGATAGCCCTCGTATAAGGAGAAAAGCAACTTACTCCAAGCTAATATTTATGATATGCTTTATGGCACCTCGTTCGACTCACTGCCTTTCAGCTGCTTCACTACCAATTGTCAGTAGGACAGAAATGAACTCCACAATCTGAAACAATGAGTAGTGTAGGAGAGCATTCAGCAAAGAGAATTTACACATGATACTTCATTTTAACTCATCATTGTTGACCAAGTATTCTCTCATCAAAATGAGGTCAGTTATGAAGCTAATTACATGAAAAATTAGAAAATTTGACCAGAATTAACCTGTAGGTTGGTGCAGAAACCTTCACGAGGAAGCCATGCGTTACTCGTGAACAGATACAATTGTGAAAGAACAATAGTAGATAGAGTCTGGTGAAATCAATTTACAGATATAAACTTTGGTACACAGATAGTACAATAAATAATGGGTGTGTAACTATAATGAAGCAAATGCATATTCTGGAAGTAGTACAACACAGACAGAAACTAACCTCAAATTGATCATTTGATCTTCGATGATCTTCCATATGCATTTTTAAGGCTTCAGCTATTTGGAAACGGCTGTAAGAAAGTTTTAAACAAATTAAACTCAACTATGGAAAGAGACTTCAAAATGTTCAATACAATTCAATATTTTATCAAAATAAAGACGAAAATCATATTTGCTTGACGCAAGAAACAAAACTCAACAACAGCCATGCTTCATCTATATAATAAAACACAAAGAAAGCTATCAAGTGGCTCTCCTTCAATCCTCCCAAAAATTAAAGGCCCAGATCTAACCTTACAAAACATATTTTCCCCCCAAAAGTCCCCCCCCCCCAAAACTCAAATTCAAATCTCCCACCCAAAACAACTCCTATATATTTTTTTTCTCTCTCTCCCTCCCTCTTCTATTCAAAAAATTAAGTAAATAAAAATTTTAAAAATTTTAAAAAATTAAAAAACTAAAAAAATTTAAAATTAAAAAACTTTAAAAATAATTCAAAAAATAATTCAAAAAATGATTCAAAAAATATTTTTTGCTCTATGTTTGCTACTTCAATTAATTTGTTGGACCTCCAAAACTATTTTATATGATCAAACAAGGTGCACCGTTTCGAAGACGTGCCGTAGGCACGTGTCAACGGGCAAACCTAGTTCTTATATATAGAACACCAGAAGTAAATAATTGTTAAGAAACTAGGAAGAAAACAGAGTCCTATTCTGATATTTGTCCTATATAAAAATTTTATACTAAAAACTGGCAGACACTCATTACAAGCTAGAAACCAAGGATTAGAGTATTAACGAGGATAATAATTTTCATTTGTTGTATTGTTGCTAGCCTAGGATCATTAACTATATTCATCTTTGGCTTTTTCTATTTTTAGGGCGTAAAACATAGTTCGTAGTATCGGCCTATCACTTATCAGTATTAGACATAGCCAAAGTATTAATAGAAAAAATCTCAATCCAATTAATGAAGTGTGTCCCGGTATCTGGTATTGGCCAATATTTGAAACGATGGTTCAAACTATGTGTTGCATTATGAAAGTATTATATTCTCTTTGGAGAACATTGCAATCAACTTCTTTTCTCTCTCTAGAGTAACATAAAATTCTAAGAAGCATGGAAAACGAACATGATGCAACACCAGGCACCAAGAAGTGGGAAATTATAAAAGACTGCATCAAAAGAGATCACATCTGATTTGTGTCCTGCTCTGCGAGTGAAATTGGTATAAACTCTGGCAGCACAAAATAAACTTCACCCCAACTAAACACAATAGTAAAACTTGAATCTTATGCAAATATTATAAATGTAACTCACGATGCAGTACAAAAATTGGGTAGAATTTCTAATGTTGATTTGTTCTCAACTTTGCCTTCTGCGAAGCAGTAAAAAGAAAGAACTGTTAGAAATTTACAAGAAAGCAGTTTCTACAAGAGAACAGGGATGGGGTGTCCATCTTACTATCAGAGGTCTCCAGAATAGAGGTAGACATCCTGTATTTCTGTAAAAAGATAAAACCGAAAGAAAAAAAAATCAGCTATACCTAAAGGGGAGAAGAGGACGGGGATGAAGCCCGCTGCCGTCGACTCTGGCTGCGGGAGAGGAAGGGGAGAAGAGGCACGGGCGCTGGCGACTGGCGTGGCTGGGCTTCTCTTATGATACGACTGGCGACTAGCAGGAGAGGAAGGGAGAAGAGGCAGGGGTGCTGGCGATTTGGCGCTGGCGACTAGCGTGGCTGGCGACGGGGGTCGCGAGGTCGATGTGGAGTTGGGGATGGGGACTGGGTTATCGGGGATGGGAATTGGGAATTGGGAGCGGGGGGAACTGGAGAAGAGGAAGACGGGGGAGAAGCGGAAGGGTCGATTTGGGATCTGGTGAATTGTGGATTACTGGATTAGCCGATTAGGTTAGGGCTTGGTGGATATATTTATTAAATAAATAAATATTAAATTGAGCAGATATCCGTATCCGAATCCGCTTTTTTTAGGAATATCTGTATCCGTATCCGAATCCGCTTTTTTTAGGAATATCTGTATCCGTATCCGAATCCGAAATTTTTTTGATTTGGATATCCGAATCCGTATCCGTCCGGATACGGATTTTTCATATCCGTATCCGCTAAAAAATCTGATTCAGATGCGGATCGAATCGGATATATCCTTATCCGAAAGCATCCCTACTGCCCTTTCTTCTCTCCGTCATTCCCGAACTCCCCAAAATCGCGAAACCCTAACTCACGCCAACTTCCTCCAGCCTCCTCTCAATCTTCACCTTCTTTCACCCCCTTCTCTACCCCGCCGCTCCTCCCCGCCGCTCGACGCCCTCGAAGTCCCTGCCAACCAGATGCCCTCCACGCTTCCGAATGAAAGGTCAGAACTCAGAACCATGAAACCATCTACATGAGAGTCCTAAATGATGTTCAAAATCAGTCAAATTGGAGTCTGGAGCGTAAACAGTAGTCCGGTATCAACTTTCTCTTCTTCTTTGAGGCACCTTTCCTATGTGAAATTTCGTCTTACCAGATTTGTGGGGTCTTTTCCACTGTGTTGATCTAAGGAGGATGTGGTTGTTGCTAATGGTAAACATACACGAACTTAGATTGAGGAGTTGGGATCTAAGGATGATATGGTTGTTGCTAATATAACAAGGGAGATGACAACTGAAGATAACTTAATGTTAAAAAAATGGAAAAAAGAAAAAAGAAAAAAAAAAGATTTTATTTGCTATACTCTGAAGTTTTGGTAACACTTTGTTGTTGATACAGCTCTGCCCCTGTTCTTGGCCATGTCTATGAGTGAATGAGGTAGTGGAGTTGAGAAGATGGGTTAATGGAGGATTAGAGAAAGACAGATTCAAGAAGAGGAGAAGAATAGGAACAAGAAATCACACACAGACCCTCAGCTGCTCTTTGGTTCTTTTTATAAGCAAAGTTACGTGCAGTGCACGTAAACTGACAGGCCGTTGAAACGGTTACAAATAGGGACCCACCCGAATCAACAGCTGTGACTTATTCTATTCAGATCCAAAGGCCCACAACTTTCCATACCGTTTCATCTAGTATTTTTACACTAAACCCCTCTTATTTACATTTATTACAGTTAATACTGATACATCCTCAAATACAGATACACGTCCCTCTCCCGCTGCTCCCTTCTCTACTGCCCTGCATCCCCAGCATCCCCAATCCCTTCTCTTCCGTCATTATTCATCAGCTGGTCTATATCAATTCCCCCCCCCTATATCGAGACCTTGCCTCAAGGTTGAAGAGGGGAAATTTCCGCACTAAATCCCAATAAGATTCCCATGTCGCACTTGAGACATCTTGGTTCTTCCACTTGATCAAAACCTCCGATACCAATCTCTTCCCTCTGATCATTGCTCTACGATCCAGAATGTAATCAGGCTCCATCAAAGCTGTGGAAGAATGGTCTGGAAGATTTCGCTGAACTTCAACAGTAGGTCCTAAATGCTTTTTGAGTAGGGATATATGAAAAACACGATGAACTTTGGAACCTTGAGGTAAAGCTAACTTATAAGCTACGACTCCAATTCGCTCAAGGACAACATAAGGACCATAATAAAGTGGAGAAAACTTGCGAATTGCTCTGGTTGCGACTGAAACTTGCCGTTATTGTTGTAATTTGACAAACACCAATTCTCCAACTTGAAATTCCCTATCCACTCTATGACCATCAACTAGTTTTTTCATCCTATCCTGAGCTCTCTTGAGATTATCTTTCAGCAACTGTAGACTAACATCTCTCGATAGCAGAGCTTCTTCAACTAGAGGAACTTTAGCAGTATGGGGAATGTAGGAGGTTATTGTAGGAAGTTTTCTACTATACACCACTTCATAAGGAGTAGATTTAATAGTGTTGTGGTAAGAGGTATTGTACCAAAATTCTGCCCAGGGTAACCACTTACTCCAATCACTTGGTTTATGATGACAAAAATACTGCAAATATGTTTCCAAACACCTGTTAACCACCTCCGTTTGGCCACCTGTTTGTGGGTGGTACGCTGTTGAAAAGTGCAGCTTGGTCCCTTGCAATCGAAGAGACTCTTTCATGAGAAAGCTTGTAAAGACCGCACCTCTATCACAAATGATGGAGATGGGCATTCCATACAATTTGAAGATGCCTTCAGTAAGGACTTGAATAATAGAAGCAGCTGTGTATGGATGCTTTATGGGAAAAAAATGGGCATATTTGCTTAATCTATCCTATCCACAACCACTAGGATGACAGAGTACCTGTGGCTGATAGGAAGAGCTTCGATGAAATCCATACTTGCTTGATCCCATATTTGCTGAGGTATAGGTAATGGTTGTAGTAATCCCGAAGGTGATACACATGAATATTTGCTTGTTTGACAGATGATGCATTCTCTCACATAATTTTGAACATCTGATTTCATACCTCTCCACCAAAATGACATGCGGAGTCTTTGCAAAGTCTTGTCATACCCAGAGTGCCCTCCTATGGGTGTGTTATGATGTTCATGAATCAACAATCTTCTAAGAAAGGAAGTTGGACTGATAATCACCTTAGAACTTTTATACCAAACACCCCGAACCAAAGAAAACTTGGTAGTATCTTGCTGTGATACCTTATCTTCCAGCTCCTTTAAATATGGATCAGTTTGATTCATTTCCATGATATCCTCCCACCAGTTTGGAGGTAAAGAGCTTATTTGGACCAAAAAACAATCCAACTCTCTTCTAGACAATCGATCAGCAGGTACATTTTCACTACCTTTCTTATACTCCACATCGAAATTGAACCCATAAAGCTTGATCAGCCATGAATGTTGTGCTGCCGTAGACAATCTTTGGTCCAACAAATACTTGAGTGGTTTATGATCAGTTCGAATAATGAATTGTCTGCCAAAAAGATATTGCTTCCATTTCTTCACTGCTAGTAGTATTGCTAGCATTTCTTTTTCGTAAGCTGACCAGTATAAACATTTCCCTTTAATGGCCTGACTGATATATGCTATAGGATGTTTATTTTGCAAAAGGACTGCTCCTATACCCTCCTTACAAGCATCGCATTCCACCACAAAGGTCTCATTGAAATCAAGTAGCTGAAGGACTGGAGCTGTGATCAAAGCTTCTTTCAATTGCTCAAAAGCTGCTGCCGCTCTCTCATTCCAACTAAAACCATCTTTCTTAGTTAATTCAGTCAATGGAGAGGCAATTGAGCCATAATTCTTAACAAATTTTCGATAGTAACCTGTGAGACCCAAAAAACCCCTCAAAGCTTTAACAGATTTTGGTATTGGCCATTCCTTAACTGCAGATACTTTCTTTTTATCCATCGCAATGCCAGAGCTAGATACAATGTGACTCAAGTACTCCACTTCCCTTTGCCCAAATGTGCACTTAGACCTTTTGACAAAGAGTTGATTCTTTTGCAGTATGAGAAAGGTCTCTTTTAGGTGCTCCAAATGTTCTTGCCAAGTATTACTGTAAATCAAAATGTCATAAAAAAAACAAGGATAAACTTTCTTAAGTGCGGTCTGAAGATGTCGTTCATAAGAGACTGAAATGTCGATGGTGCATTGGTCAATCCAAAGGGCATTACGAGGAACTCATAGTGTCAACTATGGGTTCTAAATGCAGTCTTCGAAATGTCATCTGGGTGCATTCTAATTTGATGATAGCCAGACCTTAAATCTAGCTTAGAAAAGAATTGAGCCCCATGCAATTCATCAAGTAGGTCATCAATAATTGGAATAGGATATTTATCCTTTACTGTCTGTTGATTAAGTGACCTATAGTCTACACAAAATCTCCAAGAACCATCATGTTTCTTCACCAATACCACAGGGGAACTATAGCTGCTGTTACTTGGCCTAACAATCCCTTGCTTCAACATTTCTTCAATGATCCCTTCAATTGCATTCTTCTGTTCAAAAGAATACCTATATGGTCTTATGCACACAGACTTGGCTCCTTTCTCAAGTGGTATTTGATGATCATGTGCTCTTGCAGGTGGCAGACTCTTTGGCTCCTCAAATAAATTTTGAAACTCACTCAGTAGATGCTGAAGATTTGGATCTTCAAGGGTGGAAGTGTTCTGACTTTCATTAGCTGCTATAAAATACAACACAAAACCCCTGTGTGTCTGAAGAGTAATTCTGTTGGCTTCTTTATCTGTTAGCAGTTGTGTAGGAGTAGGATGCAACCCTTGCAATACCCAGCTAGTCCCTTTATGATGAAACTTGAGTTGTTTGTGGACTAGATTAACCGTGACTTCAGCTACTTGTTTCATCCACTTAGCACCTAAAACCACATCATGACCCCCAATAGGAAATACCAAGAAATCATCAATAAAATCATACCCTTGGCAACTGATTTTCATATTGGAACACAGTCCACTTCCTTCGACTTCTTTACCACCCGCAACTCTTACATTGAAAGATTGCTTAATGGAAAGTGGCAACCCAACCCTCTCTAATATAAAGGGATCTATATAATTGTGAGTCGCCCCACTATCCACTAAAATATGAACATCCACACCTTTCAGCTGAGCTTTAAGAATTAAGCACTCAGTATTAACCTCTGATCCAACGTTTAGGAGCTGGTGATTATCAATACCCTTTCCTGAATCTCCTTCATCATCCTCTATAAGCAGCTGATTCAGCCCTTCTTCATTTTGCAAAGTGAACATGTCCCACTCCCCCTCTATACACATATAAGCCTTTGTTTTGCACAAATGCCCTGGTAGATACCTCTCATCATAGTGGAAACACAATCCTTTCTTCCTTCTTTCCCACACTTCATTAGGAGTGAGCTTCTTCAAAACAGGCTTCTCTAAATTTGCATTACTAGATACTCTTCCTGGTGGAGTACTCAAAGGTGTTTGTGCAACTGACTGAGTGTGATAAGGTACAGGATTATAGGCTGATTGAGATCCTCTAAAATTTGATCTATAGGGTGTCTTGTAGAGCTGCTTAAGTGAATTAGATTTCCTCTCAAATCTTAAAGCAACTTTAAATGCCTCACTCAAAGATTGCGGCTCAACCATGGCAACATCATGTTGTAATTCCTCCTTGAGTCCACTCACGAACTACTGCACTAAGAAGGACTCACTAACACCTTCCACCAAGCGTTGAAGTTTCTCAAATTTAACCTAATAATCGAGTACTGTTGTCGTTTGATCTAATCTGCACAACTACTTGGTTGCATCTTCATAAATACCCAAGGCAAATCTATTGCAAATGCCTTCTTTGAACTCCTTCCAAGTTACAATACCTTCATTATTTTTAAGCAACCATCGACACCACTGGATAGCTTCATCTTTGAGAAAGAAGAATGCAACCCTCACCTTTTCATCCCCTTGAATCTTATACATCTCAAAGTAATGTTCGATTTGAAAAATCCAGTTAAGGACATCTCTAGTTCCTGAGAACAACTGAACCTCCAATTTTGGTGGTTTTGAAAAAAAAATTCCCCAATTGCATTACCTCCACCAAGAATCTCCATCTCTTTATTACGCATAAAGTTCCCACCCCCATCAAACCCAGGGTTTAGATTCTGCTTACCATTAGATTTCGACGGTGGAACTTCTGAGGATTCTTGATTTGATCTAGCCTCCCCCATCCGCTGCGTTAACATCTGCATTTGTGCCAATACCAACGGAATCTGAGATGCTTGAGCAGCAATTTCTTTAACCTGATTCTCCATTGCTGCTACCCTGTCGTTCAAGAACTGGTGGCTTTGTTGCTATCCAAAAGATGGTGCGAAACCAAGAACTCCTTCGTTGGTCGAATCTTGAGGAATCTCCCCATCGTCTTCCAGATTCGCAGCAGGATCATTTGGCTCTGATACCATTGATACAGCTCTGCCCCTGTTCTTGGCCATGCCTATGAGTGAATGAGGTAGTGGAGTTGAGAAGATGGGTTAATGGAGGATTAGAGAAAGACAGATTCAAGAAGAGGAGAAGAATATGAACAAGAAATCCCACACAGACCCTCAACTGCTCTGTGGTTCTTTTTATAAGCAAAGTTACGTGCAGCGCATGTAAACTGACAGGCCGTTGAAACGGTTACAAATAGGGACCCACCCGAATCAACGACTGTGACTTATTCTATTCAAATCCAAAGGCCCACAATTCTCCATACCGTTTCGTCTAGTATTTTTACACTAAACCCCTCCTATTTGCATTTATTACATTTAATACTGATACATCCTCAAATACAGATACACTTCTCTCTCCCGCTGCTCCCTTCTCTACTGCCCTGCATCCCCAGCATCCCCAAACCCTTCTCTTCCGTCATTATTCGCCAGCTGGTCTGTATCATTGTTGTTGTTTTTTTTTAGATAACAAAGTGTTGGTAACACTTTGTTTTGGTAACACTTTGTTGTTGTTGTTGTTGTTGTTGTTGTTGTAGGTCTATAAAAGGAATCAATTTTTAAGTGAAGGAGAGAAGCCATACTTGGTAAGAGTGTATGGGTATTAGTATCTTTCATGTTAAGAGTATTCTAATAAATTGAATGTCTTATAGTACTAGCTAGCTGAACAAGATGTCTAGTTATTGAGGTTCAGACATTTCGGCCAAATCCTTCTACTCTGAAATTTCTCTTTTGCATATTTTTCATTATAAGAGCATCCACAGTCGTTTTCTAAATCTCCCATTTTGCCATATTATAGCAAACGATGCGCTGCAATCGTTTGCTATATATGCCATTTTTTCCATTTCTCTCAAATCTGTTTCTCAAATTTGAGAAACGGAGTAAGAATTCTCAAATTATAGAAGACGGGGAATCATATACCGTCCGAAGGATTTTAATATTTTTTAATCGACTGAGACGGGGAATCATATACCGTCCGAAGGATTTTAATATTTTTTAATCGACTGAGACGGGGAATCATATACCGTCCGAAGGATTTCCGAATTTTTTTTATTTAAAAAAGGGTCGGACGGGGAATGATACCCCGTCCTTCCCTTTTAAAATATAATTTTTTTTGGAAAAAATCCCCAGACGGGGAATCATCTCCCGTCCGGGAGATGATAACCCGTCCAGGGAAGATTTCCCTTTTTTTTTTTTCCCCTTTTTTGGGTTTGTTTTCCCAAATTGCCCTTCAAACCAATATAGAACGAATGTAAAAGTCCAGGGGTAATTTGGTCTTTTGCCAAATGAGAAAAATTTGAAAAACGACGACTGCACGATACTCCCCTATATGCTATTACTGTAGCTGCCATATTTTGGCAAATGAGAAAAACGACTGTGGATGCTCTAAGAAAAGGTTTGGTTAGCAGATAATGATATGCTCATAGATATAATGCATTCATGTATTTTATTATTGATCATGCATTGCTATTTTGAATGCATGATCAATAAAATTTTGAATGTTTTGTAAATACATTGCTATTGTTGTAAGTTCAGTGATCTAATTCATGTATCTGATTCTTGTGAGATTTACTACCATCTTACATCTTAGTTTTTTGTTCTTGTTTCCAGATGAATATAGCAGAGAACGATCACCACTTGCATCTTCAATGGAAGGAGCAGATCATCCCATTCCGAAATTGTCATCACAGAGATAAATGATATAATGTTTGGGCAACCTTAATGATTTACCTCCAGATTTGTTTCTGACCGGAGGGAAAAGTTCATATTGCAATACTGCATAAAACTTCAGCTGTTCCAATTCAAATGATGCAGCTGAAAATAAGCAATATGAACTTTTATGCAGCTGAAGTTTTATGCTGCATCAGCTGAAAATAAGCAATATTTTGGAACGGCTGAGCTTTTATGCTGAAAATAAGCATATATAAAACAATATTGGAGATTTGGTGAAATTTTTTTATTTAGCATAAGTGTGTTTTTCGCTAGTTTCTAATGGAGTGAAGAGCATTTCAACTCGGTAACTTGGAAAGTATGGGATTATGAACGACTGATTTTTTGTTACCAACGAGACGTGAACTCGTGGATGGATGGAAGAGGTTCCAAATCAAAGAGATGATCTCTAGTATATGTTGTAAATTGTTTATAGACCACGGGTATGCAATTTATTAAGGCAAAAGGTGTTTAATTAATTGCTTCTCATGATATTGCAAGAGGGGGAATGGCCTCAGCTTCTTCATTCAGACCACAGTTTGGTAAATTTCAGAGTACCAGCATTCAGCAAATAAATCCACTATTATCAGGTTTAGATGCTTGGAGAAATTTGATCTTGAAAAAGGGGACTGATCAAATTGAAAGAATGAGTATAGATTTTAATTTCCAATGAAAAATCTATCATTTATTCTTCAAAAGTTTAAGTTAGAATTTAGGCGATACCAACTTATTATCTGGACTGCGAGTCAGTGTCAAGCTTGTTAACATATATATGTGCTTTATATGTGTAATCTTCATCTTTATCTGATTAGTATTATTCTCTATTATCTCTTTACATAGTCCTTATTTGTCTATATAGTTCTCGTCTGTATCTTTTTACATTTGTAATCCTATAGGCTCAGTGTGCAATAAATATCATCACATTATTTCTCTATCTCTGAATCTAACAAAGCTCCTCTCTTCATACTAGAAATCTGCATGTGTAATGCACATTCTAATATATATATTCTAGTATATGTCAAAAAATAATTATAAATGAGGGTGTAAAATCCAACTTTTTAGAACTTTAAGTGTGGAAAATGATAAAATTTAACTGTTGAAGAGATATTTGCTATTTTCAATATAACATGTGCAATAAAAAAAGCATGAAAATTTTGAAAATTTTACAAACCTGAAATCTTGAAATCTAAATTTCTAAGTAAATAAAGAAAGAATAGGAGAGAGGGAGAGAGAGAGAGAGAAATATGAAAAAGTGAAGAGAGAGGAGAGATATAGTAATAAAGTAATGTGTTTTTTAGTTTTTTTTTTTTTTGGGGGGGGGGGGGGGGGGGGGGGAATTTAATTTTTAGGTTTGAAATTTTGGGCGGGAAAATATGTTGTGTGAGAATCAATCTAGACCATTGGTTTTATGGGAGATTGAATGAGAGACACTTGATAGCTTTCTTTGTAATTTATTATATATATATATATATATATATATATATATATAGGGAAAGGCTCCGTTGCACACTGGGCTAGTGTTCACGCCCGTGAACACTCGCTGTGGGCCGTCCGATTCGTATTGGAGATCAAGATCAAATCCAGCGGTTGAGAAGCATTCCGCTGGTCTGCCTAATAGTGGGGGGGGGTATAATCGTAATTTCCCTCCCCCCCACTCTCTATCTCACTCTGGCCCTCTCTCTCCCGCTCATCTCTTCCGCTCCCTTTCTAGTCGAAAAAGAAAAAACCCTAACCCTAGCCCCTTTCTTCGATCGATCGATCGCTCATCTGCTCGCCCCCACTCTCTATCTCACTCTGGCCCTCTCTCTCCCGCTCAGCGATCTCCGCTCCCTTTCAAGTCGTAAAAGGAAATAACCCTAACCCTAGCCCCCTTTCTCCGATCGATCGCTCATCTGCTCCAACTCCAGCCCTCGTTTCTCAGCCGTCGATCGCTTATCTGCTCTCTCTCCCGCTCATCTCAAACCCTGGGCTGCGAAACCTTAAAGAAAAAATCCTAGCCCCCTTTTCCCCGATCGCTCAGCTGCTCTCCCCCTTTGTGTGCCGATCCCGTTCTTGAGGCTCTTATCTTTCTCGATTACGAAGGAACCCAATCTTCTCTCAAGGTATCGTTTATTTTTTTGTATTAATTTTTTTTAAATGACAGCACTAGGAATATAGTCAAAAGGGTGATTTTGGTGATATATGACAGCACTAGGAATGCTTATAAATTAAATGATAAAGCTACTGAAGGATTGATGAAAAAATTGCAAATGATGGGTGAATGGGTGACTGGATGAAGATCAAACGGGAGATGGCTCCTCTTTGTCTATTCTCTTTCCTTCTTCACCGAAGACTATTTTCTTCTTTGATGATACATTATAAGATATTTGTATTTCTAAAGCGTACAAATTTATGAGATGTCATAAATGTATGCAGGTTTCAGAAAATGTAGAACCATCATTAGTCAAGATGCCGATTATAACACCAGTAATGACGACTGTAGAAATGGTGAATGACTCGGCAAACTTGAATTCATCGCCAGTGCATATGAAGAATGACTCGGAACACTTGAATCCATCGCCAATGCATATGAAGAATGACTCGGAAACCAGAGAACCACCACCAATGCATCTGAAAAATAACTCCGAAGACATAGAACTACCACAAATGCATCTGAAGAACGAGTCAGAAGACTGATTCGAGTTTTCACATTCAAGTCAGAGCTTAGCATATGTCTGAGCTTCGCCTCGTAGTACATGATCTGAGGGGTGCTGGGCAAAATAGAGCCCCGGTGTGTTATAGCTAGAGTTGTTTAGTAATCTAATGTATTAAGTGACTTAAATAAGTATCGGAAATAGGGCAGGATTGTTTTCGATGTCTTTTTTCATCCTGAATGTATAAAGCTAATTAAGGCAGGGATGTAATTTTTACCCGTAAAGATTGATGTTTGATTTCAGATGAATGAATGTTGGGAGTTGATTGGGTCTCTGTTTCGAAGTGGGTACAGTTTGTCTTTGAAAGTTGTGTTCTATCTAGTTTCTGTTTCAGGAGAAATAGGAGGGTAAATTAGAAGGGAAAACAGAAAAATATCAAGTACATGCGTCAGAATTTAAGTGATTCCATGGCAAAGACAATTAATTGATTGAATGTTTCGAAATAGATTTGAGATGCATGAATCTTTGTGGTCTATCTGTAACCTGATATGAATCCAACCTCAATTCTGTCAGTGCCTTTTAGATCACCAAAACAAAGTGTGGATCCTTCGAATCAAACTCACATTGTAGTAACTGCATTGAGATCCCACATCACGGGCCAGTCAGTCTTCCTTCCACAAATAAGCAGCCAGACAACTTACTGCGAGGATAAAATTATATTAAAATAAACATCCTCCGAATCCTTCCAAATAACATTCTTAAAATTATACTCAGATTTAAGAAAAAAATGAACTCAGAATAGCAAACGAAGCATGAAGTTGAAATAAGAAGAAGTCTACAGAACTAGGATGGGTCTTTAACCTCCAACCTCCCCCACCAACATTTTACAAACAATGAAAGCTATATAATACATAACAATAACGATTCACCCACATCTACTACAAATGCCAATCAAATTCAGTTCTCTTTGTGAAGAGCCTGCCTTTTTAGCAACGATATTATTTGTCTCGCCTTCAAAACAACAGTCATGTCCGCTCATCACTTCCCTCCATTACCGAAGAGGTAGCCAAGGGAGGAACCTCCACCAGGGGCAGCATGCACCTTTGTTGATGGCCGATCCTGCATATAAAAATAGTAAATTGGTTATTTTGTTATACAGAAATTTTCATCCAACTGTTTGAGCTGTAATTTTGATCAAGTTTCAGACAGCCGTCTTCATAGCATATTGCATGATCCGGATTGGTACCATTGTTTTTCCTCTTATCTAATGTTTCTCTCTAAATCAGTATCTAATACCCGGTGAACTAATCTTACGAAGAATTCAATAAATCACCCCTGCAACAAGTAGTTGTTGCAAGAGAATTTCAAGTATTTTTCAGAATACTTGTTGAAGAATACTTGTTGTTGGATCGAAAAATACTTGTTGTTTCTTTGAGGGATCGAAATTGCAGCAATGGTGCGTTGTTGGAGGATGGAATCCAAGTATTAGAGATCTTGGTCTTGTTGGCTTTCAGTTTCGGTGGCCTTCTTTCTAAGTCATGTTTTGATGTGGCATCAGCAGCATCTGCAGCATCAGTGGCATCAGCAGCATCTGCAGCATCAGTGGCATCAGAATTCAAGAAGCAACATTATAAAGATTTATTAGATACCATAGAGTAATTGTACAGTACAGGATGAGTGTGTTCATGAACTGAATATAAGTAGGCTCAGAATTGACTTCAATTCATGAGACTGTGATGTTGTAGTCAAATTTGGCTGCAGTTGCACTGCCACGCCAAAATTGACGCCTAACATTAACAATCCCAATCATGTGGTACCACATTTGCAATTAAATGCTTCCGTAATTCATATAAGCCAAATTTCAACCAGTGAAACCAAAACAAAAAAAAATTTGGTCACTACAAATGTTGAAATGAGCAGGTACAAGTTCAAGATAAGACAACCATAAGTAGTTTGCATAAGGGAAATCTAAACTGCAGATATATATATGCAAAGGGAAAGGATCCGTTGCACACTGGGCTAAAGATAACAGAGAGGATGATTATGTTCATGACATGAACTAAAGTAGGCTCAGAAATCACATGAATTCACAAGACAAGGCTCTGAAATGATCTTTAAAAGCATTTTGACTGGGGGAGCATAAATGTATCAAGCATACGTGTATTGGTCTAGCACTATGGCTGCAGTAGATTGCCACGCCCAAATTGCTGCAACCATCACAAACCCCCCCCCCCCCCCCCCCCCCCCCTCTTCCAAAATCAAATATATGCAATGATCAAGTCAATAGAAGTGAATATACAAAGCATACAAAGTATCTGGCACTCCAAAAAAAAGTCAAGTATCAGCCAAAATCAAGTATATGCCATGACCAAATCAAGTGTGTACATCAGCCCAGTAACTACCTAAAAACAGAGAAGGAAAGAACATATTTGACTTGGTAGTGGGGGGAACAATAAATTAAACCTGATGTTCCATGCACTCATCATTGCCTATCAATTCATCCCCAAAATAAAATACAGTAAGGCATCATATTTACCAAATTTCATGAAACAAATACTTCCCTCAGTTCATATAATCTCGTCACCGTACTCGGTACTATCTTCAGTAGAGGAACTCACCTCCTCTTCATTGAATGCACTCCTGCCATCGAAAAGATGAAGCAAAATTAACTCATTATGAAATACAATATTTTGATGAAAAAATAATAATCAAGGAGGAATACAAGAGTGAAGAAAAATCTTAATTAAGGCTACACTTGATTATTATTTTTTAGGAGGAATACAAATTAATATCTTATTTACAAATCAAATATCTATCACAGTATATAATCAAATAGCTATCCAATAAAACATCACATGCTTCAAGATTTTTTTTACCATAATCTAAAAAAGCTGCAAATTAGTTTTCCATAGGCTTTGGTCTATGCACAGGTAAAAGTTCTCCACAAAGATCAACTCAGAACAAATACCATTATTCACTATTAACAAAAGTTCTCCACAAAGATCAACTCAGAACAAATACCATTAACAAAAGTTCTCCACAGCAGTAATCTCATTATCCCAATCATCACTCACTGTTACTACCGGGTCTCGGAGACGGAATCTTATACAGTTACAATACCATTATTCACTCCAGCTTGCTATTTATAATCTACAAAATACAACTTTAGGAAAAATACAATGATGCTAACAGAATTCATAGTTCTCTTTTTTATCTCTTATCTCTTGTTGTCAGTGGAGCCTTTGAGGGAATTATCAAACTTGTCAGTAGCTTCTCACAAGGATTAATGCCTCTACCAACTCACTTCAAATTCTTCCCAAACACAACTGCACTTAGCAAGAAAGCAACAAAAAAACTCAGCTGAAATGTTCCAATTTCGACAGTAGCATTTCTTTTGACAGTACCAATTTCGACAGTATGAAAAAAAAATTGTGCGAAATCTCATCATATACTGTGCGAAATGAATCTCAAAAATAATTCGTGCTGATTTGAGCTGCTGTCAAAAAAAAATTGAAAAAAAAAATTTAAAAAAATATTAAAAAATCACTGAATGTTCGGGTGCCCTCGAGATATTCTCACAAAAAAAATAACCAACACAAAAATTAACCAACAAGAAAAAAAAAATTAAAAAAAAAAGGGTTACCTTCAGTGAAGATCTTCAATACGAGTAAGAGCTGAGGATTAAGAACGGGATCGGCACGCAAGGGGGGGGGGAGCGGCTGAGCTTTCGGAGAAAGGGGGCTAGGGTTCGGAGAAAGGGGGCTAGGGTTTCGCAGCTAGGGTTTGAGATGAGCGGGAGAGAGAGCAGATGAGCGATCGACGGCTGAGAGATGAAGGCAGGAGTTGGAGCAGATGAGCGATCGATCGGGGGGTGGAGAAGCTGAGCTAGGGTTTGGGTTATTTTGTTTTGGCGGAAGAGATGAGCGAGAGAGAGAGGGCCAGAGTGAGATAGAGAGTGGGGGGGGGGAGGGAAATTACGATTATACCCCCCCACTATTAGGCAGACCAGCGGAATGCTTCTCAACCGCTGGATTTGATCTTGATCTCCAATACGCCCAGTGTGCAATGGAGCCTTTCCCTATATATATATATATATATATATATATATATATATATATATATATATATATATATATATATATGGGAATGCTCCATTGAAAACGGGTTTGTTTTCACCGGTTGGAAAACACCAATCTGAGCCGTTGGATAACTTTTGATCGTGATCAGTGGCTCAGATCACCTCCGCCGATCACCCTATATCACTAAAGTGGCGGAGGGTTATTTTGGGAATTTCGTCCCAATAACTCTTCGCCTGATTCACTCTAATAAAATGAATATAACCAAGGCCGTTGTTTGGAACAACGGCCTAGGCTATAAAATTTTATTGAAATTTTATAACCCAGACCGTTGTTGGGAACAACGGCCTTGTTGGGAACAACGGCCTAGGTTATAAAAATTTAAAATAAGGCCGTTGTTCCAAACAACGGCCTATAATTCAAATTTTTATAACCTAGGCCGTTGTTTGGAACAACGGCCTAGGTTATATCAATTTTTTTAGAATATGTTCAGCGAAGAGTTATTTGGGACGAAATTCCCAAAATAACCCTCCGCTGATCAATTGAAACGGGTTATGGGGAGCTCGATCTGAGCCACTGATCACGATCATGATTGATCCAACGGCTCAGATTGGTGTTTTCCAACCCGTGAAAACTAGACCCGTTTTCAATGGAGCATTCCTCATATATATATATATATATATATATATATATATATATATATGGAAGTCTTCCATTGCGCACCACCTATGGTGCACACGGCGTGTGCACTCGGCCTTCCCGCCTTCGTATCGACGATCCGAACCGTTCACATTGATCTACACATCCAAATTAGTCTAAATATGTAAAATCAAATCATTTGAAATTTATTTACCCATCCATTGAAGTGTTTCAAAATTGTATGGCTGAAAATTATTGTTTTTTATAGTTACATGATGGGCAAATGAATTTCAAATGATTTGATTTTACATATTTTGACTAATTTAGATGTGTAGATCAATGTGAACAGTTCGGATCGTCGATACGAAGGCGGAAAGGCCGAGTGCACACGAGTGCACATGGAGCAGTGGTGCACAATAGAAGATTTTCCTATATATATATATATATATATATATATATATATATATATATATATATAGTCCCCTTCCGTTGTGCACCACCCGTGGTGTACATGGAGTGTGCACTCGGCCTTCGGGCGTTCTTATTGACGATCCGAACCGTTCACATTGATCTACACATCTAAATTAGTTTAAATATGTAAAATCAAGTCATTTGAAGTTCATTTGCTCATCCATCATGTCATTATAAAAAAATGATATTCAGCCATACAATTTTGTAACACTTCAACGCATGAGCAAATGAATTTCAAATGACTTGATTTTTACAAATTTAGACTAATTATATCTGTAAATCAATGTGAACAGTTCAGATCGTCGATATGAATACCCAAAGGCCGAGTCCACACGCCGTGTGCACCATGGGTGGTGCACAATGGAAGGGGACTATATATATATATATATATATATATATATATATATATATATATATATATATATATATATATATATATATATATATATAGGGGAAGCTTCAGTTACGCACTCATCTTTGCGCACTCCTCTTGCGCACTCCTTCTCAGGCTTTGGATTTTGATCCTCATCATGTTCAAAATCCAGTGGCTCCCCTTCTCAGCCGCTCTCTCAGTTACAAAAGATGGGGGCACTAAGGTCATTTTCCCACCTTTTACTCTATCTCCTCCCTCTGCTCTCTCTATCTCCCGCTCTCTTTTCTCTCGTTCTCCAAATCTCCATCTTAAGCCAAACCTTAGCTTCCTCGAATCCACATCCAAAGGCTGCCGCTTCAAATCCAGCTCTCAAATGCAACTACCCTCGCCTATCTTCTCTCTCCCCACTCTCAACTCTCCTGATCGAAACCCTAACTCGTCGATTCGAAGACGACCAAAACCCTAACTCCTGCTGCCAAAATTTCTCGACGCCCTGCTTTCGAAATTTCTCAACGCCCGTTCTCCTGCTTTCGAAATCCCCCCATATCCCCACCGACATCTTCGTTCAGGTATAATTTTGTAAACATTTTTTACCAATTTTTTTCCAGCTCCCTTATTTTGTAATTTTCGTTAGTTTATGTTATGCAAAAAATAATCTTTAGGTTGATTTATGTTTGAATCTGGTTAGATAACTTGATAACATATTTAAACTCAATATTAATTAGACAATGTTGCTATGCTTTGACAATTGTTATATGTTTTTCATTCACTTATTCAACCTCATTATTGTTAATTAATTTGTCAGGTAATGTTTGCATCTCCAGAATAGTGTGTGGAACAAGATGATCAGCTACAAAATGTCAGAGAAGTATTTGATTCCCATTTATTCATTTTGGGGTTTGGTCTTTCTATATTTTTTAGTGTTGGTATAGGCAGTGATGACACACCTTATTATCTGAAAACCCATTTGATGTTGGTTACTTGAGGGCAACTCTTGTTAGATTTTCGAGCACATGATTTTTATGCATATTCTTCCAAATCCACCCGATATATGTTCATGATCTTGATTGGGAAGATAGAGTAAAAGATGGGAAAATGACCTTAGTGCCCCCCATCATTTGTAACTGAGAGAGCGCTTGAAAGGAGAGCCACTGGATTTTGATCATGATGAGGATCAAAATCCAGTGGCTGAGAAGGAGTGTGTAGGAGGTGTGCGCAAAGAGGAGTGCGCAACTGAAGCTTCCTCTATATATGTTCATGATCTTGATTGGGAAGCTCTCCTTCTCCCGCTCTCACTAATGTTGAAGGGTGATTTATGCATTTGCAGTGATGCGTGATTGTAAAATTGATGGAGAGAGTATTTATGCATTTAAGTTGATGCTTGATTATTTAATTAACTGATGCTTGATTATCTATGCATTTGAACTAGTTGGCATGGCACCGCTGTGCAGCCCTAGTGTGAATAGTGTGTTCTGAGCCTACTAATATTTTTGACTTTTTAAATTATGTTTGGGTTAGTTTAATTAATCATACTTCAATCTTATGCTTTTTAATTTTGTTTGGGTTAGTAGGAGAAGTGGCAGCAACTAGGAGTTGATAAGTTGAGAAGCACATATTCCAGGCAGCAGCAGTACAAGCAGCAGCAGTTCTTTTTTAATTTCTAGTTAATTGTAGGCTTGCACTTTTGAAAACATCTTTGTAAACAAACAATGTTCATATTCTTTCTATGTATAAGTCAGTTTTTGAATTCATGTACATTACGGTATTGATGGAATATTATGTTCTGAAATGAATGAAGCAAGGTATTAAATTCATGTTTGGAGCAAGGTATTGAATTGAACAGTTACAGTTTGAATAATATTCGAGGTATTTGTCGGTATGTTACATATGCATGTTCCTTGTGAGGTATGTTTATGAGCATGCATGCACCTCTTTAACTTGTGAATTTGTATTTGAGCTGAAGCTGAAGCATCTGATATTCCTCCTGCAATAAGACTGTCTGATTCACCTTGTTCACTAGTGAAGCCTTGAGAATGCAGGAGAAGTTTGCTTGAGAATGCATTACCTGTTTGCATTACCTGTTTACAGATACACACTTTCCCCTGTTTTCTGGATTATTTATGCAAGACTTACTACCTGTTTGGAGATACCTTTTCCCCTCCAAGAACCAATATTTTTGTTACAATTTGTTAATGACTATTTTATAGGCATCAGACTATTAATGTTTGTAAACATGGATAGTGTTATCTAGATAAAAATCAAGCAATATTTCTACAATTGATTGACATTTTTTTATTCGAAAATGAAATTGTCCGTAACTGACATAGCATGAGTGAACTATCTGTTCTATGCAGTCAAAAATAATACTTGGGAACTTGCTCTTCTAGCAATTTGTTCAGCATGTATTTTGCCTTTTCCAAGTAATCGTCCTTCAAACCCACACTCGACATTTCCAACAAAACATCCTTTAACCCTGCCTTCTTTGCCCTCTCCCTAAATTGAATTGTTAAGCAACTTTTTAAACATTTTCTGAAGTACATCCAAACAACAGCTTAGATATTGGAGGTTCTATAAATTCCCCAACTCCCAGGGAATTACTACTTGAAGCATACAGCATATAATTAAAACTAAGCAGTAGCTTCAGTTTACACAAACAGTATACACAAATTTACTATACGAACAGTATACACAAATTTACTAAGCATACAGTTTACACAAACAGTATACACAACTGATGAACTGATGAAATGACAGCATACAATATGCACAAATTTACTAAGAAGTAGCTTCAGTTTAAAGTCACACAGTAGAGGAAAGTTATTTACTGCATTAATGTTTTGTTTCCTGCTTTAGAATTTTACTAATGACTAATTGTTTGAACTATGGCTCCAGCACTGTCAACTATGGCTTGTGCGAGGCTTAAATCAGCTTCAGCTGCCATGGAGTGCATCCCATATCTCTACCAAGCTGGTTTTGCTGCTACTCATAAATAACAATAAAGAAAACAAGGATCAAACAATAAACAAAAGAAGACCGAAATAGGAGTAAAACAAAGTAGGCTCAGAACATATAATTAAAACTAGGGCTGCATTACAATGCCATGCCAACTAGTTCAAAAACATAAATAATCAATAATCAATATCTGAAGGAAGAAGTAGAGGGAGAAGCAACAACTAAATTCTTGCATTCTTAGCATAACAACTAAATTCTGTTAGCATATACAGGGATCAAAATAAGATACCTGTTAGCTTATATTAGCATAATAACTGATAGAGAATGAGGGAAAATGACCATAGTGTCCCATTCGTTAAGTGAGAGAGCGGTTGAAAGGAGAGCAACACGATTACTATGTGCAACTGAAGTGCCTGCGCAGATCAGAAGTGCGAAACTGAAGCGCCTGCGCTTCAGTTGCCCACTATCAGTGAGCAGAAATATTGCCCCCCTACAAGCCCCATTCATATCCGTGGATGTTCATTAGTAGATTGTCATCACTGCCTACTTTCACACACACAAAAACAAGGGACCAACTTTGTAAATAAGATTCATATAGTCAAATACTTCCCTGATCTAATCATAGGATTTACATAGTTGTCCAATAGCTACATTCTCTTTCATTACCTGCAAAGTCATTAAACTTGCTTATCAGAAAATGTTTGAACAAATGTGTAGTACCCCGTATTTTTAAATATAATTTTAAAGATTTATAAATGAATTAAAATAATTTTTGGAGAATTAATAAATATTTTTCTAAAGATTTATCTTTTTACACGTGCGAAACACGTGCAAATATTTTTGGTGTAAATATCCAATTTTATATTTTTAATAAATTCTCATACTTATAATGGAGTATATTCTAAATTTTGGAATTTTTCTGAGTAAAGAAACTATTTTTTATAAATACCTCGAAAGAGAGGGGATTTTATGTAAAAAAAGCCATTTTTTATCTCAAATAAATAATGAAAAATCATTTTTACTAATTTTTGGGCTTTCCATGGTCATCATTGAAATTAAAATATATTTAAATTTTAATTAGAATCGATTTGGTAAAGATTTAAACAAATATGGTGTTTTTGCAAATATGGAATTTATGTTGGATCTTGTGCAAATATTTTCTGGAAAGTAAAAGTCAGATATTTTAATTTGGAAAATATAATATGTATTATTAGATATTATTTCTGAATTTTATGAATTTTTTTACAAATATTTTATGATGTATTTGTAATATTACAAAAAAGAAGGACTTTTGTGCAAAATTGCCACCCTGGGTACAAGTCCAAATTTTCCTTATTTCTGGGCTGTGCTGGATTGCTGGAAAACTTAGTAGTAAAAGGATTTGATTTGGTTTTAATTTATTTAACTTATTTTAACTACTTTATAAAGAAAGGTTTATATATGTAAAGTAATAATTTGTTAAAGGATTATTTTGCAAATGTGTTTCAAAACCCTAATTCTTCTATTCCGGGTATTTAAAAGAAGGAGTGCAGCCGTCTTTCACTGTACAACACAAAGGTTTTATTGTTTTTATTTTTCTTGGAGATTGAAAGAGAAGATCTTGGATTTCGCAAAAGAAGGGTTTTGCTTATTCTCCATTAATTCAATTGGATCTCTTCATTTGAGGTGAGTGACTTGTTTGTTTTCTTTTGATTTGTGTATGTTGTATGCGAATGATATGAATGTTTTAATTGATCTTGGATGTCGAGTTTCATCTATTAGAAAGCATGCTAGGGTTTGGTATGAATATGTATGTTGGATGGATGATAAAAATTGGATCTTTGAGAAGAACTAATTATTTGTGAGTAGAATTTGTATGTGGATGATTTTCGATGGGTGGAAAACCTAATATAAATTGTGAGTATGCTATTTCTTTTGGATTATTGCTGATTTGATTGAGTATGATGAATGTTATGCATTAATTAATTAAAGATGAGATTTTTGGACTATTGGCGAGTTGGATGAATGCAACTTGGCCATGTTGATGATAAATTTATTTATGATTCAACTATTGAGGATAGTTGAGATTTAGTTTGAGGAATTTTGAGAAGGAGTAATGGTTTAAAAGACCATGTTTTGATGATTTGAGTTCTGATGACTAAAATTGGGTTTTAGTTGAATTTGAGGAAATATATCCAAATTGGGGATTTTCTTTTGAGATATGGTATTGATATGGTTTGGATCTGAATACAAAGCTATTTCAACGAACAATTAATTTTTAGAAACTCTATTTTAATTATATGCACAATTTATGTTTTATTTGAAAGAGATTTACAAATCACTACTTTTATAAATTTAAGTAGTTTTGAATTAGTTTTATGGGTTATTATAAATCCTACAAGTCGTATTTGATTATATAAGAAATATGATTTTTTAGAAATCGTTTTCATAAAGTAAAACTACGTATCGATTGAAATGTGCACAACCAAAAGTATACAGTCTGTAGGTCGACAGTCGACTGGTATGACTTCTCAGTCGACCGACATGACCCAGCTGCTATGTTCTTTAGTTTTTCTTGAAATTTCGTTCTGGATAGTCGACTGAGGACTTTTACAGTCGACTGGTATCCCTTAGAATTATTTCTTAAAGGATTATTAGATTTTTATCTGGACAGTCGACCGATAGTTTTATAGTCGACTTATAACACTTAGATTATTTTCTTAAAATCATGGAATTCTCTTTCCGGACAGTCGACTGGTGACTTTTACAGTCGACCGTCAATACTTAGAATTTATTTTCTTAAAGATGTTAGTTTTTCACTCTGGACAGTCGACTGATGCCTTTTACAATCGACTGATACTGACGCTTTCTTGAGTTTTCCAGGTGTTCTTAAATGGTTGATTATTTAAATATTTTTGGATCTATAACTTACTATTCTAAATATTATTGTTTCTACAGAACATATGTTTTCAAAATATTTTATTGTTGGATTTGAATTCTGGAATTTTATAAAGATTTGGGTTTTGTTGATTGGAGAGGTTTCTCCCTTTGATCATTTTGACGATGGATTAGTGAGTTTTGGTCTTGTTGAGATCTCTAGGAGTTGAGTGGGAGTCTTGTGAACCGGCAATTGAGATTTGTTGAGTTAGAACTGGGGGGTCTTGGTTTAGTTATTGTTGAGTATTTAAGTCCGGCAGGATACACTAACTCTAGAGATGAGATTTTGTGGTTTAATAATAATCAACTTAAGGACAGGCACTAGTGGGGATGTGATGGAACTTGGAAAACGTAAGTATAGGCTCATGGTTTTGTTAGTCCAACGGATGCGTTCCAGGACTGTTTGTTGTTCTGTCTCGAGAGGACATTTGTGTGTTCGCGTGTTGAGGATCTGCCGGCCTATTCACGGAGCATGCAGGGTGCATTCGCGTGTCGAGGGTCGGCAGGCCTATTCACGGAATGTACTTGGTGTATCTACACATCGAGGGCCTTGCAAGCCTATTCGTGGGGTACACGGGTTTGGGAGATGATTCTCCGGTTGTTTTTGAGCTATCTTACATGATGCTTGTGTGTCGAGGGCTGTGGTGCCTATTCGTGGAGTATTCTGGATTTTGTTCCCCATCACTGTAGTAGGATTAGTTGCATAATGAGGGGTTATCCTTATAAATTGGAGATCGTTAAGGGCTTGCACCGGACCTATGTACTATAGAATGCATAGAATCCGACAAGTATGTATTAGAGAGTCAGCATATAGAGTTGTGTTTTCTTGACTTGGTTTTATGCTTGTGTTTTTCAGTTTTCCTACACTTGACACTTAGTCTAGAATCACTGGACGTTTTCATGAATTACTATTTACTATCGTATATTTTTTGATGTTTTCATGCTTTACTTATTTGTTATTTCTCATTCCTTTATTCTTGCTGATGATACATGTTGTGGATGACTCAGTGTTTTATGATTTATTTATGTTGCTTTGTTTTTATGTCATTCACACCTTTATGGCTGACCCCTTTAGTTTTGGGGGTTAGGGATTATCTCTAGCCTCATGTTTTACAGGTTGTTGTTGTTTAGAGCTTGGGGTTTGGATGCTTGAGATATATTGATGTAATAGAGCTTTTGTGTAAATTTTGGTAAAAGAAGTGTTGTAAAAAAAAAGTTCGTAATTCAAGGTGTTTTGTATTCCGCTGTGTTTGTAAAGATTGTTATAATAAAAGTTGAAATAAAAATTATCGGTGTTTTTAGGCTATGTGTACTATTACATTGAAGTTGATGCTGGGAATTGTGCCACGTATTTTCTAAGATATTATATTAGAAATTCGGGGCGCTACAAAATGAATGCTGAATAGTGTAAGTACATGAATAAATGCATGATAAGATACCTCAATAATCTATATCATCAGATGTGCCTTCTACCGAACTTTCTTCTTCGACATTTTTTCCTCTAAACAAATGACAGTAAGAGGTAGTTGGTGAAAAACACATTTTTTTCTTTCTAAAACACAATATTTCGGAGAATAAATTCAATTTCAACTTAAAGTTAGAAATTTAACCTAACAAATTTGGTTGGGCAATTCCTTGAATCGTGTTCTTGGTCACGCAAACCGCAAGCATAGTTTTCCTCTTTTTTTCTCTCTTGTAGGCTTCATTCTCTTCCCACGGGGCCTTCCTTTTGTTGTGCATTGTGTAGACTCCTCCACTTCAACTTGAGACAATTTCAATTGTTCATTACATGCTTCTCCACTTATTCCGGGTTGCATAAGGTGAAAGTCTTTGATATTTTGGAACATTTTCTCACGCATGAATTCGAAGCCTTCATTAGAAGCTATTCCAATATCAACTTGTTGTTTTGTTAAATTACTCAACTCACAAAAGCGAGAACCAAAATTCTCACAAGTGCCTTCACTTGCCATGCTTCTTCTTATTACATCTCGGGTCGATCTTCTTAAAATATATTGCATTGGTAGTTCATTATGATCCGAGTACTTGAGATATGCAAAAATATGCTTACAAGGAATACCCATGAATTCAAACAACTTGCATGAACAAGTAGCCATTTGATTACTTTTGGAATAAGTAACCACTATGTCATTATCTGATTTCCCACACCGCTTTACTAAGTATAATATATTCGGCTGATTCTCATCCTCTAGTAACAGACTTACATTATACATTAAGCTTGCTTGAATTTCCTTTTGGAAAGTGTAGAACATTACCAATGTATAGACTTGTGCCATTTGTTCCTCCAAAGGTCACTCGGTCTTCAATTTTGGTTTCTTTTCTAGTATACGGTGATTTTCTTTAAGTTCTTCTTCTCTTTGTCTCCCTAAGACTCTCTCAAAGATTACGGCAAATTCATGTAGTGAGTATTTCTTTTGAGTATGGAGCTTCAAGAACGAATTCATCCCATCGCTTCGTTGGCTACTCGACATACTGCCCCAAAAATGACTTCTATGATAGACCGGGGCCCATTTCTCACGAATAATAAATTTTTCATTCAACCATTTATTATTTTCCGCCCCATACTGAATAGCAATGATTTCCATCTTTCTTCAAAAGCAAAGGAATCATAGGAATTGTAAATATTATCCTTAAAAGCATCCATACACTCACTATTTTGATTCAATTGGGGCACCTCTGTTGGTATCTTGTCTAGGATATGCCATATGCAATACCTATGCCGAATTGTAGGAAAAACTAGTTTGATTCCAGCACCTATTCCACGATCTTCATCCGTCACCATACCAAATGGAGCATGTTTCATTACTCCTAACCATTTTTCAAATAACCACACAAATGAACAAGCCTTCTCATTCGGAATAAACCCACAACCTAGGAATACCGATTGCCAATGATGATTTATTCCAACAAATGGAACAAATAGCATCCTATAGCGATTCTTACTATGTGTTGCATCAAAAGAAACAACATCACCAAACTCTTCATAGTTCCTCCTAGCAACCCCATCTACCCAAATACAATGAGTCAATCAATCAAACTCGTCCACCACGAAATCATAATAAAATGAGGGATCTTTTTCTTGTTGCCATTTGAAAAAATCAATCAACATTTGTCCATCATGACCTTTCACAGCCTCCCTCATGACTCTCTCATGATTGTAAACATCAGTGTCAGTGAATCCAACTCTATTATGACCTCCACTAGAACTTTCAAAAAAATCATTTGTTTGCAAGTAGGAATAGTAGCTTTTGTAAGTTGTCCAATTACTGCTTTATCGGAATTTGATACACTACGGTTTCGCGGTAACAAATGCCTTCTACCGGGGAAGTAAAAACATGATTGTGTACTTCGTGAAATGAATAAAAAAACCATGAGTTTGATTCTTTATTTAGTTTCACACGAACCAAAGCGTTGCAAGCTGCTCTAGATGTAGTTCCCTTTCTAGATGTACTTTTACTAATCGACAACCCCTCTTTATTACAAACATATGTCTTTTCCACGATCTCGCCATCCTTTAGTTTATTTGAACCCTTACGCATTTGAAAACCCCCACAATTGGCATAACTCGCATAAAAATTCTCGGCTTTTGCCAGGTATCAAATGTCATACCTACATGTGGTTTTAAGTGATCGTCAACTTCCGGAACAAAATCACCTTCTTGTACTCTCAAAAAAGGGTCACCGGCATTAGAGGTCCTTTCATCAATCTCCATACCTATTATCAATGCAAAAGAACAAGGTCAATGGACATAATATGAAATGAGGAATGTAACAAATGTTATGCTGAAGTGGGAGTTTGATTATTTGAATCTTCTCCTAACAATCATCCAACATGTTATAACCTTGTTGGAAAAAAAAACGTGGATGCTAAAAATTAACATATTCTCACATAAATTTTGGGACACCTTCAATTTAGACTGAAACTCAATAAATTTGAGGGCTCTTTTTTTCTTCTTTGCGTACTAATAAAACCCATAGGTTTAGACCCACAATCTTTTATCACAATACACACCACACAACTAGCCACAAATACATGAATTAAAAATATAAGTAACTCAAATAAATTACCTGATGATTGTAGTCGCTTTATGGGTTCGATTTGGATATAGGGTTTCGATATAGACGTCAGGGGTTGGAATCGTCAGAGAAGGAGGAGATGAAGTTAGGGGTTGTTATCGAATTCGAAGTGAGAGAGAAATGTCGGGGTGGAGAAGAAAGGTGGAGTTAGGGTTTCGATCGGGTGTGTTTGTATGGGTTTTTGGGGATATGGGGGGTTTCGAAAGTAGGAGAAGGGGCGTTGAGAAATTTCGAAAACAGGGCGTCGAGAAATTTTGGCAGCAAAAGTTAGGGTTTTGTTCGTCTTCGAATCGACGAGTTAGGGTTTCGATCAGGAGAGTTGAGAGCGGGGAGAGAGAAGATAGGCGAGGGTAGTTGCGATTTGAGAGTTGGATTTGAAGCAGCAGCCTTTAGATGTGGATTCGAGGAAGCTAGGGTTTGGCTTAAGATGGAGATTTGGAGAACGAGAGAAAAGAGAGCGAGAGATAGAGAGAGCAGAGGGAGGAGATAGAGTAAAAGGTGGGAAAATGACCTTAGTGCCCCCATCTTTTGTAACTGAGAGAGCGGCTGAGAAGGGGAGCCACTGGATTTTGATCATGATGAGGATCAAAATCCAAAGGCTGAAAAGGAGTGCGCAAGAGGAGTGCGCAAAGATGAGTGCGTAACTGAAGCTTCCCCTATATATATATATATAATAAAGACTACGATGTAGTCTAGCCTCGAACCTGAGGCATCTTTTTAGCCATCTCAAACTCTTACCATACTTTTTACAAATTACCTTTAGTGACACCAATTTTTATTGTTTATATTAGTGACACTTGTGTAAATAATTATGTCGTAAATAAATTTAAACTTTAAGGGTATTATGGTAACTGACAACATTTGAGGAATGGATGATTAATATCTCCCACTTTAAAATGAATGGTTGAGATTAGATAGTTGGTTGTCTACAAATTACAGTTAGTCTACAACTTACACAACGCCAACTCTCGCATTATAGTATTACTAGTATCTGCACGTGTGATGCACGTTTAATCAAAATTTTGTTTTTAATAGAGTAAATAATAAGACGTAATCTAGCCTAAATCTGAGACCTCCCTTTACTCATACATACTCTTTACAAATTATCCCTAGTAGCATAAACTTTTATTTTATATAAGTGGTACTTTTGTAAATAATTATGTGGTAAAAAAATTTGAACTTTGAAGGTATTATGGTAACTAACAACAGTTGAGTAAATTAATGGTTAATATTACTTCCACTTAAAAATGAATGGTTGAGATGAGATGGTTGAATGTCTACAAATGACAACCACAACTCTCCCATTATAATAGATTAAAGATTTCTGGCTTTTCTAACAAGGAATTAGATATTATTAAACTTTCTATAATCGACTCATTTTAATGTGAAAAGACTTGCATTGTGATAACGAGTAAACAATTTGGAAATAAAAAATAAAAAATGCTAAAACAACATATATTATGGAATGGAGGAGGGAGTAGTAGTTTTCATGGTTATTAATCTATTCTTTTGTAATAAAATAATTTGAAAAAAAGTAAATAAATAAGGCTAGAATGACATATATTATGAAACAGAGGAGGGAGTAGTAGTTTCGTGGTTAATCTTAGGGGTGGCAATTGGTAAGTAGGGTTGGGCATCGGTCAGTATCCGACCTAATATGGACCATCCACTACTGATCCCAAGAAGATCGGTTTTTTAATTTTCTCATCCGCAACCAATCCGAACTTTAATTGGATCGGTTTCCATTCAAGCCGATTAAGCTCGGTTTAGATTGGATTGGATAGTCGGTTTGGCGTGTTACTTTTTACTTCTTACATCATTCATAATTTTGTTGAAATTTAAAAGATCAACTTCATTCAAATTTAAAAAACAACCTGCTATTTGTTATTCAAAAATGAATTTAAAATGAAGATTCATAAAACCACAAGCTATTAATGAATTTTACATTAATTGTTGAGATGATGACGTTTAAATGGGTGAGATAAACTGCGTTTTCCCTTGCATACTTCTGTAATTTTAGTTTATTATCATAAAAAAAACATCAATAATCATAGCTAATTAAATTTCAGGTACAATAAAAAAAGATTTAGAAAACAATTTCTGCTTGACTTGATTAAAGTAACTACTAAATGTTACATCAACTTCATGATTCTATTAAGCATTTCTCAATAAAATAACACACATGAATATGGAGAATCAAAACATAGATAGAACTACTGCTTGGTTTGTATTAAAGAAATTAAAGAAGACTGTTTGTATATCCAAGAAAATGAGAATTGACTATTTGTATATTCAAGAAATTAAAGAAGAACTAGATTTTTTATGGACTTATGCATAGAGGTATGGTCGGTTCGGTTTCATCGGTTATTTGAAAGCCCCATCCAACAACTGAACCGATCCAGTTTGTTATTGAAGATCAAGAACCGGGCCAACCTAAACCCCCAATTGGTTCGGTTAAAAACCGGTCGGTTCGGGTTGGATTGGTTCGGATTGTTCGGTTCGGATAATAGTTGTCCACCCCTATTGGTAAGAGTATACCTGTTTACCCTTACCCTTATGCAATTACCCTACATGTAAGGATATGGGTAAGACTTTCTTAACCGTGGGTAGGGTAAGGGTAGAGTTCTTTTACCTATTTAAAAAATAGGGTAGGGTAAGAATAATTGTATGAGTGTATACCTACTCGTTTACTCTTTACCCCTTTATATATGTTATAAAGTCATATATACACATGCATACACATTGTAAATATAAGAAAAGATATATACCATCAAGACTTTAGTCGTCTATTAATATAAAAAGAGAGAATATAATTCATTAGAGATGTATTAATCCATGTTTTGTTTTGCTTAGTTGAACACTCTATCTCATTAAATTAGGTGAATTGAAATGTAAAGGGGATAATAATTTAAATTTTCACATTTTGTTATCATAAAACAATTCATATAAAAGATAGTTTAACTTTTCTTACTTAACCCATTACGGTAGGATATGGGTAAGTTTATAAAATACCCATTAAGATAGGGTAAGGGTAAAGAGTTTGAATTGTAAGGTAGGGTAAGGATAAACATCATACCCTCCATTTAGCCCACCTGTTGCCATCCATAATTAAACTATTCTTTTGTAATGTGTTGTGTAAGCTTATAATATGATCTAGACTATAAAGATGATAAATAATAAGCCACATCTCAGCCAAAATCACAAAGCTCTTTATCATTATGATATTACAGACTTTTTTGGGCACATACAATGCATGTAAATGAATGAAATTGACTGTATGATTATATTAATGTTAGTTACACCCTAGGATACAAGAGGGGGATGAAAATGTAGAGTCCATTGTACGAGAGGGTGAAATTTGGCTTAGGGATTAGCCTTTTTTCGGGAAAAAAACTTGCAAAAGGTAGGGAAAACCTACCTCACATACATAAGTATGATATATTAGAAATAGATATAGTGTAATACAAACTAGGTGTGGGGATCTAAACAAAAAGCGTTTCATACAGTGTTGTTCAAGTTTGAGATGACATAGGATTGAAACGTAGAGAGGACATTTGATTATTGTCGTACTCCTCTACTAGTATCAAACTGATGATCTCATCCCTCTCACAAACACCATGAGAAAGCATACTAACAAAATATGACCCCCACAATTAGAACATACAACATAGGTTTAAACAGTAAGAGTATTTAGCAGCAGAGGTGGGAGAGAAAGATAAAAATTGAGATGTCATAAGTCCCCAAAAAATCCTTAGCAGACCCCTCATGAAGAACTATTCTTCACTGTTGTCCTGACTGCAATGCAAAGTCACTACATTGCCCTTGAGGAGATCATTAGCCCCTGCAACTTCCACTTCCTGTATGATCTTTGATTTCTGCTTCGGGCTACCGCAACCATCTAGCCAAAGAGAGAACTAGAAAATGACATTAGTTATAATACAATCAGCAGATTGATGAATATTATTGAAACATGAATAATTTCTTGCACCCCAAATACTCCAGCATATAGCAATAATAAGTAAGTGCCAAGTGTGTAGAGATTTGTGCTTGTGTGAATCAAAACACCATTGTGAAAAGCATTCAAATATGAATGAGGCAGCTGTGTAATATGGAATAAAGGCATAAAATATGACCAGATTCTGATAGCCACCGAACACTCAAAGAAAATATGAAAGGTGGTTTCAAGATGACATGAACAAGATGTGCATTTCAGGTTACCATCCCATCCTCTAGCTTGGAGTCTATCTTTGGAGTTGAGTTTCTCCTCACTTAACTGCCAAATAAAAATATTGCATTTAATTGGAGCTATGCTTTGCCAACAAGCCTTGAAGAATGGAGACCGAAGTCTAGAGATAATGAAGAAGGAATAAGCAAATTTGACACTGTATATTCCAGAGGCAGAGTAGTTCCATTTGGAGATGTCAGCATGGGTTGAAGGTTGCAGATTGGCTCTAAGATTTAAAATTTCTTCTTTCGCAGAGCACAGGATAATAGAAGAGCTACTGTTGAGACAGGGTTTCAAAGTCCACCTATCTTCTACAAAAAATCATTGGGATTGAAGGGTTGCATCCTTATTCCAAGCAGCGTTGTAGAGAGCAGGGAAGCGATGAGAAATGCATTGCCCTCCAATCCATTTAGATGTCCAGAACTTGCCATCTCCTAACTGCCAAAGAATTCTCTTATGAAATCTCTTTCATATCTTATAAATTCCTTTCCAGAACTAAGAGGCATGCGTAGGACAAGAGAAGCTATTTGAAACTCTATTGAAGTATAGGATAGAAGAGTTTGAGAACCAAGAGACTTGTCTGCCACCAGCTTCCACCACCATTTCATTAGCAATGCCTGGTTGAACTATTGTATATTTAAAACCCCTAAGCCACCTTGCTTTTTGGGTAGGCAGATTCTCTTCCAATCCTTGCAGACAGCACCTGAAGCCTTAAAATCATCTCCTACGAAAAAACTCTGCTACGGATCTGATTAATTCTTGCAATCACCCAACATGGGATGTTAAAGAAAGATGCAAAATAAGTAAGCAGAGCACTGAGAACAAATTTGATGAGAACAAGTCTGCCACCCTTCCAAGAGAGCATTCTTCCCTTCCAAGTAGATAGTTTCTTCTCAATTCTTAGAAGAAGGGGCTGCCATTCTTTCTTCTTCAGCTTGCCTTAGTCAAAGGCATACCAAGAGATTTGATGGGTAGAGTGTTTTGTTTACAACTCAAGATATTCGAGAAGGCATGACGTTTGAAGCTTGAATTATCAAAGTAGATGAGGGAGGATTTAGAGAAATTGATGTCCAACCCTGATACATTGGCAAATAGGTGAAGGAGCAGCTTCAGGTGTAGAACTTCTTATGCATCACCATTGCAAAAGATGAGAGTGTCATCAGCAAATTGGAGTGTAGACAAAGAGGAGAGGGTACCCAGAAGCTGAAGTGGTAAGAAAGTACCACACTGCCTACCACATAGCAACATCTGTGCAAGGACATCAACTGCAATAATGAAGAGCCTAAGCGAGAAAGGATCTCCTTGCTTGAAACCTCTCTTGGAATTGATGATTAGCCCCCCACACCATTAACAAGAATAGAGGATTTTGCTGATCTTAGGATATTGCTAATCCACTTGCACCACCTTGGACCAAATCCCCTGGCAGAAAGAATTTGCTTAATGAAATCCCAGCTGACAGTGTCGAAGCCTTTGCGTAAATCAATTTTCATCATGAGTGTATCTGATTTTTTGGAGCTACATAGATTGGTAGCTTCATGAGCCACCAAAAAATAGTGAATGTGGACTTACCCTTCAAGAAGTCACTCTGAGAAGAAAGACTAAGGTGTCAAGCAGGGGGCTTAGGCGGTTAGCCAAGACCTTGGTTAAGATCATGAGGGTGTAGTTCACGAGACTAATTTGACAATAAGTAGAGACATTGCTTGCACCTTCACATTTAGGAATGACCATGATATTGGAGTAATTTAGCTTGCTAATATCAGATGTGTTATTTTGCAAGTCTATCATCATACTCTAAATGTCTATGTGGATTGTCTCCCAAAATTATTGATAGAAACTCATGGAAAACCATTAGGTCCCGGTGCCTTGTCACTACTCATGTTGAAAACAGCTATTTGAACCTCCTCCATACTGAATGACCTCTCTAACTCTGTAAGATTGGAGTTAGGTTGAGGATAGAGGGCTCTCCAATCAACCCTGAAATGAGCAGTAGAACAGTGTAGCGCCTCAAATTTTCAATAAATAAAATTAGAAATAAGTGGCACAATTTCTAAAATCAACTTCATTTGCAATCATAAACACATTATCAAATACAGGAAAAATTAAAAAATTTTATTACATCTTCTCTTCTAACAAAACACAGCAGAATTTAATACATTAATTACAAATCTTTATAACACATAGAATCTTCAATTTGCATTTATATTCCAAGCTTTATTTGCATCGATGCTATGTATAACTGAAAACCATGCAAAAGTCTATTGAAAAGTGGGCACGTCAGTTAAATGTAACTGACGTCAACTATAGTAATAGTGATACTTCTAAATCTCACAATCACAAACTTGATGCATATTAATAAAACAATAATAAATGGTGCATAAACAATAATAAATAGAACATAGAACAACAAGTGAAGTTAGGCTAAGTGTCAAGTGTATGAGATGAAAACAGAAAGCGAGCATGCATAAAACAAGTCAAGAAATACAAATGCATATAATGATTTCTAATTCATACTTGTTAGATTCTATGCATCCCATTCTACATAGGTCTGATGCAAGCCCTTATCGTTCTCCACTTTATAGAGTTCAATCCCTCATTATGCAACTAACCTACTACGGTGATTACTTTAAGATTTAGATTATTATGTGAGTATCTAGTACCATGCCCAGATAATTCTTGAGAATCAACTTCCCACCTCAAATAATTTTGGGTACACTCCTTCATACCCTGATAATTCTGGAAATTGAAACCCACACTGCAAGCCAAATTGTACCTCATCACACGAATATCTCATGAGCGTCGCCTCGATCCCGATAAATCTGAAAATATATCCCACACCACAAGTGATCACACCCCGATAATTCTTGAGATCATCTCCTACTGCGAATCATATGAGGCCCCCCTACCCATGTTTGCTCTTATTTCATCACAACTTCAACTAGTGCATGTCTTTATGTTTATCATTATAACAATCACAACCCAGAGCTAGCTTACCCTACCGGACTTAAATCAACACACGGAGAAATGTTAGCCCATACTGGCTACTTCTCAAATTTCATTTATCATAACTTTCTTCACTTTGCTAGTACTTTGGGTCTCACTTAGCCTCTAGAATCTATACATTTCATGTTCACAACATCAGGGGTTATCCATACCCTCTTTATTCTCATTTTAAACGTTCATTCATTCATATACTCAATCATTCTCTTGTTCACACAACTCAGTTATTTGTATAACTAGTTTCATAATCTTATCCAACATTCCAAATTAAACATTCTCTATGTAAAATAGATAGTTTCTCCATCTCTTCTAATAGTATTTTCAACGAAGTTGTAAATTGACAGAACTTTATCGATTACATTCAATATATTATTTTTCCACAATAATATGATATTCAACTTTCAATTCATTCTTTAACCGAATCAAATTAACTCTAGATCGAGTTTATTTCAAATGATATAATTTTTAGAATACCTCTAGTCAAAATAATTAAATTTATTTCTTAATCAAAAACATAAATCACTATTTATTTGGCCCCCAAATAAATTTCAGTTTTTATATTCAATTCAATTCCAAATATTCTTTTTAATCCAGATTTTGAAATCTCATAATATAACTCTAGTAAAAAATACTTGAATGTAAAATTGCTATTTATTTAACCCCAAAATAAATCTCAATTTTTATCCTTAACTTATTTCTAAATATTCCTCTTAATCCATATTTTAAATTTCATACTAAAACTCAAAACATTTAATAAAAAAGAAAAAGAATTTAATATATATATAAAAAAAAACAAAGTCTCCCCTTGGACTCAAACCCTACCCAAACCCAGAGCACCAACCAACACGCGCGCCAACCAATAGACCAAACCCACATTCTGATTATATCCCCATTAAATTCTTTCTATCTCAACTCTCTGTTCCTCATATATTTTTTTAGTCATATAACTTCAATTTTCTTCTTCTTCAAATATTTTCATAATTGTTGCTACTATGTAGCATATATCTCTAAATTTGTAGAAATGAAATTATCTTTAATTTAAGGCATTTTAACTTGGAATTTTATACAAATTAATTTGAATAAGAAAATTTTGACTTCTTAATTCATGTACCTTATTAACCATTTAGACTACTGATGTGTCTAATTTATATATTAATATTTGTACTCATTTACCCATTAAAATTGCTTGTTTTCATTGATATTGTTTATAATTTATCTTATTTCTATAAGATTTCAATTAATTAATTATTTTTGAAGAAATAATATTTTTGATGCAAAAAAGTGAAGATTTGTGAATAAAATCAACAAACAAAGCAAAACTATGAATTTATTAATTTTTATTGTTTTGTTGAGTTAAAAGTGCGATAAATAATTTTAAAAGGATTTTAATTAGCTAATATGATTTTTAGTTAGTTTAATTAATTTTAAACTAATTTATTTTATTTTATTTTTAAATCCTAAATTCTAGTCTTATTTTGTATATGCAGCAGCACGTGTTTGCAAGAAAAGGAAAAAGAAGAAGAAAGGAGAAAGAAATAAATATCTGGGTTAAAAAAGGAAGGAAATAAATGAAGAAAGTGAATTTTTTTGCGAAAAAAGCAAATCCTAGATCTTATTCTCGTTGGTCTATAAATACATGAAGGGGGCATAAAGAGAACTGGGAAGAGGTGACAGCTACAATAAATTAATAAAAAGATAAAAAGTTAAAAAAAAAAAAAAAGGAGAAAAAGAAGAGAGTCTCTCTCTCCTTACTTGCGGAATCAAACAGGAGTGAAGCTTCACGTGGCTACAGTGCTTTGACTGGCACTTCTTCTTCGGTTTGTACTAGGCGCGGGACCCACGTGCAGCGACAGTGACAGGCGTAGGACTGCTGGATCTGACGTGGACTGCGACGAGACAGCGCTGACGTGGCGAATAGACGGCGACAGAGACAGCAGGCGGGACCCACCTGACGTGGTGACCGCTGCGCTGACAGTGCTGACCTGGCGCTTTACTGCGCTAACAGGCGGACCCACTTCGCTGACGTGAAGTTCGATCTGACGCGTGGCAACAGCGGTTTTCGAGGCGAGTTGACCGCTCTTGGGTTCGATTATTTGAGACAGAGAGAAAGAAGCGAGATAAAGCCTTAATTCTGTTCTAGTAGTTCGGTTTGTATTATTATTATTATTTTTTTTTGTATCACTTCTTCTTTAATTATTTTATGATGCAATTCAAAACAATTCTTGTTAGTTGCAACTTGAATATGAACTAAATTTATTTTTCTAGAAGCTAAGATGTAACCTAGTTTTGTAGAACACAATTTTAATTCCTTATTATTATTTTATTTTACTATGGTTGTGTTTTGATTTTTATTATTTATGCGTACAATTGGTGAATAGACAGTTGTATGATCTTTTAAATCATGAAGAGACCGAACTGGTGATTTGTGATTAATAAAAATTAAATACCGTTATTGGAGGACGTGACCGTTAAGAAATCCAAAAATTTTCAATTAATAATTTGATGGATAGACAAATAATTAGTTGGGAATAATTTTTATACTATGTGGATAGAGTAGTTAATATTTTTAGGATTTTGGTCTACAACTTGGAAAGATAATATTTTTAATTCATAAGGAAGTATAATTTGTGTGTGTGATAAACTAGGTGAAGTCAAGAGCCCTACAACTAATTTTACCTTTAACAAATTATAAGAGCTTCACAGTTTCACATTCCTCCCCCTCTTCACAAATTTAGTTAGCTTTAATTAGATAAATTTAACTTAGTTATTTTATCATTTATAAATTTCGATCTTCCAAATAGTGATTCATCTAGTAATATCGGTACTCAATAAAATATCTAGTCCCTATAGGTCATTATCTAAATTGGAAAAGTAAGAATCTTTGTGCTTTACTATGATTAAGAATGGGTATATTATGATATGCACAAAGTCTCATACAACTTCTTATATTATGATTATTCAAGCATAATATAAGAAAAGTAAGAATCTTTGTGCTTTACTAATCTCTAACATTCTTCAACCATCTATACATGAAAGGTCGCTCATCAATTTAAGGTTTAATTTCATGAAAGTTATCAAGAAATACTCATTCATTAAGATTCATTCTCTAATAGATTTACATCACAAAAACATACAAAACTCTAACATACATCCTACTTGATCATTCATTATATTCTACATCTTATAGCAAAGCAAGACACAAGAAGTACCACCCACCTAAAAGAAGACCAATTGAAGAATAATAATAATAAGAAAGAAAAGCCCATCCTCCTCCTTGCGAAAATCGAAAGATCCAAGCCTCCAAAACTCCATGAAATAATAAAGGAGATGATATTTTGTTCACAACAGAGGAGGGTGGCTGTAGCAGCAGCTAATATAGGTCAGGACTGCTATTCTAGGGTTTTTACGAAGATTTTACAAAATATTCCTTAAGAAAATAAATTTTTACACATATAGATCTTTCCAAATCATTTAGTTAAATCAAATCATATCAATTAGAGTAAAAATATAATCCCCTAACTGCTCTAATCTGGCCGGTCCTCATGTGCAGCCCAAAAAATTAGATTTTCAAAAATTTGCCTCAGAGTGGAAATTTTACACAAGTCATTCACTTTGAAATATTTGTAAACATGCCATAAATTATTCATAAAAATACAGAAAATTTAGAATTATTATCTACTAATAAATATTAGATTTTTCAAATAATTTTTCGGACTTTTTATTACCCAAGAAAAATATTTGCACGTGTAAAAATGATAAATTTCAGAAAAATGTTTAATAAATCACAAAAATATAGAAAATATAAGGGTATCCGTAAGTCCTCTGTTCATTCTCTCTGTTATATAGCCAGGTTCTGGGAAATTAGGGTTTTAATCATAGTTTTGCAATAAAGTCCTCAACAATCACAAAATTGCATTATTATATATATTTATTCAATTAAGTCAATGAAAATCAACCAAATATGGATATAATCTAATTTCTTAAAGCCTTATACTGATAGCCGGCCCTAAAATGCAGTCAACCTATTTTAAATTCAAAATTCACCTCAAAACGACTTACAAAAAGGTCCATTTCTTTCGAAAATTTACAAAATTAGTTTTCTTTATTCAAAAAAATTCCAAAATTCAAATATACACAATAACAAATAATAGAATTTTTTTTCAACTCATAATTCTAAATTAATGCTTCAAAAAATATTTGCACATGTTTTGCACATGGAAAAATAGTAATTGAAGAAAATAATAAAATTTACCATTCCTTCATCCAATGAAATAAAAACAAATAATAAAATTTAATGAATGAATAATAGTGATTGTAAATCATAATACATAGTATTGAACATGCCAAACGAAAATTTTACAAAATTCAATATAATTAAATAAATTGTTGTTAAAATTATTTATTAATTCAAAATATAGTATTTAAAATTCTAGGGCATTACAAACAGGTTCCATAAATTTCACTGAAGTGGTCTTCGAAGCAGGACCTGACGATATTTGGGGCAGTGATCAAGTCTTCATTATGTATTATAGATTAGATATAGTTCTTCATTCTCCTGCCATTGGCGATGGAGTGACAAACTTTTTTGTTTGCATCCCCTTCCTTGATCCAAACAATACGGGATCTCTGGTCTTCAATAAGTCACTTCAGCTTTCACTAGGGACTGGTACTCTTTTGTTGCAGCTAGGAGAGTTTTAGATTGAGCTGAATTAAGGGAGTTATCATTTGCTGCAATCTGTAAATAATGATTTTTTTCAAGGAGAACATTTTTTTGGATAGTGATATGTCCAAAGACATCATTTCTCCATCTCTGAATTGTCCTGTTCAACAAAATGTGCTTCTGAGCAAATCTATCCATTGAGGAGCCTATACAAGAAAAACCCTGACACCATTCAACCACAATAGGTACGAAGCTCTCATTTTGAAGCCATGCTTTCACAAATCTGAAATAGTAGCCTTGTTTATATGTATGGTTTTAAAAAGTGATAAAAAATGTCGCTTAATTGTTAATTAAGTGGTGGTGGTGGTCTAGCGCTTAATTTTACCAAAAATTGATAAAAAAAATGGTAGTATGAAAAAAGAGTACAAAAATGGTGAAAAGAGTTTAAAATGGCGGAAAGCGTCAAAAAATAGTGGCAACAGTCAAAAGACGTTTAACCAATGCTTTTTGACCTATTAAAAAGCGGAAATGTGTCTTTTTTTTACTCGTTTTTGGGCCTTACCCTATCCAGCCTGATATTGAATATTTTCTTTTTCTCTTCTCTTGAGATAATAGTAGCACCCAAATGAGTATTTTTGGGTTTTCTCTATCTCTCTTTTAACATTTTCTGTTTTTTTAAATAGAGTTAATTACATATACCACACTCAAAAATGTGCTAATTCCATATAACTCACTCATAAATCACTGTTTCCCAATAACTCACTCACAATTTAGGATAAATTCCCAAAAACTACCTCTGTTTAATTTTAATCACTTTAACTTGAGTTAAGCCTTAACCCGAGTTTGAAATAACCATCTCGCCATTTATCTTGATCGAGTTAAAGATTATGAAAGGGAGGAATGTTCATTTTTAATCTCGGGTTAAAGCTTAACTGTCATGTTCCGCTTCCCAAAATATGGAAGTGCGTGCACGCAACTAAGGCCCAACGAATGATATATATCATTCATAAGCTGAACAGTTATAACTCAACAATACAGTATCATAATCACAACCACACATGAAATAAAATACTCACATAAACACGGAATGAACTTAAATAATCCATGAAATAACCAACATTTAGAAACATAACTTCGGGCAAAAAATGCTTGGGTACACAATGTACGAGATCATAATAATAATAATAGGGAAAGACATGAAACAAGATAAACTATCATAGGATAGATCCACTCCATCCTCTAGAAGATCTTTTCGCAAAGTCCTTCATCGGTTCCTCTTCGGTATCTGTAAGCTCAACATCTACAGTAAGGGGGGGAGGGGTCCGTTAAAGCAAGTAACAGATGACTACTATAACAAAGAACATGATAACGAGAACAAGGAACGAAATAAAAATTGGCAATACAATTATGAAACATCATGATCGTGCATGATGCAAGTGACAACTAAATTAAGTCTGAAGATACGGTTAATAGGAAATCAGGAGTCATGAAATCATGAAACATGTAAACAAAAGATCACTAATCAGGAACAACGAAATCGGGAAACATGTCATATAAACAGGAAACATGCAAACATGTAAACATAAATCACGTAAACTTGTAAATAGGAAATATGTACATGCTCAGTATTAATCTTAAGTCTATCAATCTGTTATTAATCTTATCTAATGCACGTAATCATGTGTTTCATACCACAGGTTCGGATACATACAATTAAGTAAACATTTTAACTCTAATGGTGAATTCTATAGGATTATGTACTCGGAAATCATGTAAATAGGAAATCATGTAATCAAGTAATGAATTCTAGATGTGGCTCCCGCAAATTCTAGAGGTGGCCCACGTCATCCCACGATGTGACACTTAGTTCTACGTGGCACTTAGTTCCTTACAATATTAGATTCTAGAGGTGGCCCCCATCGACTCCTATGATGTGGCACTTAGTTCTATGTGGCACTTTCTCCATAAGTAATCAAAAGTATCAAGTGATACGGGAAATACGAGTCTTCTTCCAAGTATACTCTCCTACATTGTCCACTACTAAGTCATACCCCTTATTACCCCGGCTTATTATTCTTTTACTACGATTAATCATGAACATGCAACCAATGGAAACGGGTATCAAGGCAATATCAAGAAGGTATCGAGAGTTACGCAATGCATGATGTATTAGTTCAATTCATTAAATGCGAAAAATAAACATGTTTATATTTAAGAATATAAAGATGCAATTTTGGACATCAATACGTTACTGTACAAAAACTCACATTTCCACTGCTACAAAAAAAAATCTGATTCCGTCAGGGGTTCTAGAAAGTAGACTCCATGCCTATTCCAATGCCTATTCATACGCCACATTCTAAGAACAGTAACTAGGTCTATAAGTCAATTATTTATACGGGTCTAGTGTTTAGGCAGCAACTTAGGGTCAAGCTCTCGTACATATAATTCCAATGAATAGTCATTAACAAATTTTATAAAAATTATAAATGAACTTCTAAGAGCATCCATTATGGTTGGTTATTTATCTAAAAAATGCAAAATTTGGAAAATTTTACGCCACTACGGTCTGCTATAAACCTAGTTTATAGCAGAGTAGTGAACAGTAGTCGGCCATATATAGCAGGGCAGAATAGCATTTGGAAATTATAGAAGACGGTAAACGATCTTCCGTCTATCAAAAATTTTGATTTCTTTGGAATTAAAAAATCGAATAGACGGTAGAAGATCTTCCGTCTATACAATTTGACCGGTCAAAATTGTATGGACGGAAGAAGATCCTCCGTCTTTATATTTATTTAATTATTTTAAAAAAAAATTGAAAGAGACGTTCTTCCGTCCCTTTCATTTTTTTTTTCCTTTTTTTTCGTCCTTTTCTTTTTTTTGTCCTTTTCCTAAAAGACAAAAAAAAAAAAAAATCAAAAAATCCCAAACGGAACATGAACATCCGGCTGGCCTCTTTAAAAACATTTTTAAAAAAATTAAAAAACCCAGACGGAAGATCTTCTTCCGGCTGGGTTTTTTTTTAAAGCAAAAAAATAAAATGGAGAGCAGACGGAGGATCTTCTTCCGTCTATATATTTTAATATTTTTTTTTTGCAAATTATAGCCTTCACCATAGTGGCCGAACAGCATCTATGCTAAAAGCAAATTTGCATATACTCAAAATATAGGTCGAACCATAGTGGATGCTCTAACAATGTCTATCAATGTTCTAGTTAATATCAGATTTTCATTCCGCTAACAACCTACTATTTCAATTCATCAATCAGGACGATACACTCCAAGATAGTATTCTGGAAATTAGATGTTGCAGTCGTAAAACGTTAATATCTCGAAATCCGTAAGTCGGTTTGAAAAACACAAAGTTGTTCTGGATTCTACATTCAGAGGGCTACAACTTACATGTATAAAGTTATAAATTTTATTCACAGGATTTGATTCAAATCTCCGTACCATGTAAGCCAGACTATATAGCAGAGATCTAATATTTCCGTTATATAAATCATGATTCACAAACATGTAATGTTTGAATCGAAATATGCACATTACAAAAGAAAGTAGCTTTCCCGGCGCTTTTTTCCGTCTATACCGGTGTTTTTTTACGCCGGGGAAACTTTCACCGGCGTTTACAATAACGCCGGTTCAACTGCCGCCGAAGCGGGCGTCGCTGAAACGAAGGGGTCTACACCGGCGTTTTTGGTGGACGCCGGTAAATGTTAGGACTACACCGGCGGTCATCAAACGCCGGTGTATATCGGTTTCTGGGTGCCGTTCTTGTGCACCTATATATATACACCAGCGGTCGTAAACCGCCGGTATTTATCCATTCACCGGCGTAAATTAAAACGCCGGTGTAGATCGAAAGTACACCGGCAGTCAAGAAACGCCGGTGTATGTGCGTTTATGAGCGCCTGCTTTTTCCTGTTTACGAACACCGGCGCGACCAAAAAATGCCGGTGTAGTTATATACGCCGGCGTTTATAAAACACCGGTGTACGCCTGTGCCGTTACAGCTGAAAACTTTCACCGGTGTGCGTTGAAACGCCGGTGTATCACACACTCCAACAATTAAATTATATAGACCGCCGTTTTTTAAAATGCCGTTCTGGCTATGCCCGTTTATTTTCGATACTCCGCTTTTCCGTTCGATTTCAATTCACAGTTTCATTTACAAAACCTGTAAACTAATTCTCACGACTGATTCAATCAATTTCGTTGCATACTACTATGCAAACCACAACCAAACACAAGAATAATTAAAGATAATCAAGTTTCACACGTGTCATATCAACGTCCAAATTCATTGATTAATTAACAGTGTCATAATTAACAAATTAATATAGAGACTAACATCCAAAATATCCAAACAAACTAGTCTGACAAATATCCAAAATATCCAAACAAACTAGTCTGACAAATATCCAAAATATCCCAAATTCAAAGTATGACATAACTCTCATAAAAAAAACCAGTCTGACATAAAAACAGCAAGGAGGAGGACATAAGAACAACAACCATACAGCAAGGAGGACATAAGAACAGCAAGGAGGACCGCAGATTCATACCCCTCGAGTAGCTTCAGCTCTGATCATCAGAATTTCCTTCATCTTGACGACCGCTCTGTGAAAAAAAAAACAGTAGTTTAATTGAACAGTAGATCACAATACAGAATATACATATTTTTTGAACTTGCAAAAAGAACTACCTGTGTCTCGAATTATAAGATCAAAGTGCCAACTGCAAATGGAATTGTTAATGATATATACAGAGGTAAAATAATTACATTGCAATGCTAAAAATTCCGTACTTAATTTTGTTTTTAAATATATCTAAAATAACAAAACAAATGAAAATTCAGTATCTAACTTGAAACATTTATATTCTCCTCTGATTGGGAATATCCACTATCTAAAACAATAAAACAAATGAAAATTCAGTATCTAAGCATGTCCTTCATGGATTGTTCAGACAATCCATGAAACTGTCATCGTGGACGGAAACCAAATATAAGAAAAATAAGAAAAATAAGATAGGGCTCATATCAAGTGTATTTTTAGGAAACTGTCATCTGGAAGGAAACCAAATATATATAGAAGCCAGAAATGGAAACAGAAAGAAGAAAGGTAGAGACTTTGGATACACCAGGCTACCATAGCGGCATTTTCCTCATCTCTCTCTCATCCCTTATTTCCCTTCAGCACACGAACAGAAAGAGACATCAGCAACCACCTTAAGAGCGACAAGAACAACAATAATAATAAATTATTATGAACAAGATGTCTCTATATGGGTTTCCAGATCTCCACTCGAGCCCACTCTTTCTAATCACAGCCCAATTAAGAACATAGACAACATCCACTAAACAATCCAATCATAGCCCAGTCAAAATTTGCCATCCTGGATCTTAATGAAATACGCTTCATTAACAGTGAAAGAAAATGAGGATGCTAGCAGCATACTTAGTTTGGAAGTGAACCCATTTTTTGTTAAAAAATCATGCCAAAGATGGCAATCAGCTTCATTAACAGTATCTGAAAATGAAAATTTCCATTAACTGAGCTTATATGTTGCTCTACTAATTCACTGTGCCCAACTAAATCTAAAACCCAATTATTGTGCGTATCCGGAGGATTTTGGCATACGTACCTATAGCATCCTCAGTTCACAGTAAACCCGTTTTGGTCAAAAAAACATGCCAAGATCACAATCAGATGCATGAAAATAAGCTTCACTAACAACAAAGGAAGAATTGAGGATGCTATGCAGCATACTTAGTTTGGAAGTGAACCCATTTTGTGTTAAACAATCAGGTTACATTGACAGTATCTGAAAATGAAAATTTCTCCATTATCTGAGCTTATATGTTGCTCTACTACTTTTTCAGCCCAACTATATCGCAAAACCCAAGTGTTGTGCATATCCGGCCGGAGGATTTTGGCATACGTACCTATATAATATCCTCAGTTCACAGTGAACCCATTTTTGGTATAAAAACATACATGCCAAGAAGACAATCAGGTGCTTGAAATCAGGTTCACTAGCAGTTAGTGAAAATGGGACCATAAAATAGCTTAAGAAGACCATCAGGTTTGTGAAATAAGCTTCACTAACAGTGAAAGAAACTGGGGATGCTATGCAGCATACTCATTTTGGAAGTGAACCCATTTTGTGTTAAAAAAACCATGCCAAAGATTGCAAGCAGGTTACATTGACAGTGTCTGAAAATGAAAATTTCTCCATTATCTGAGCTTATATGTTGCTCTACTACTTTTTTAGCCCAACTATATCGCAAAACCCAAGTGTGGTGCATATCCGGCCGGAGAATTTTGGCATACGTACCTATACAATATCCTCAGTTCACAGTGAACCCATTTTTGGTATAAAAACATACATGCCAAGAAGACAATCAGGTGCTTGAAATCAGGTTCACTAGCAGTTAGTGAGAATGGGACCATAAAATAGCTTAAGAAGACCATCAGGTCGGTGAAGTAAGCTTCACTAACAGTGAAAGAAACTGGGGATGCTATGCAGCATACTTATTTTGGAAGTGAACCCATTTTGTGTTAAAAAATCCATGCCAAAGATTGCAATCAGGTTACATTGACAGTGTCTGAAAATGAAAATTTCTCCATTATCTGAGCTTATATGTTGCTCTACTACTTTTTTAGCCCAACTATATCGCAAAACCCAAGTGTGGTGCATATCCGGCCGGAGAATTTTGGCATACGTACCTATACAATATCCTCAGTTCACAGTGAACTCATTTTTGGTATAAAAACATACATGCCAAGAAGACAATCAGGTGCTTGAAATCAGCTTCACTAACAGTTAGTGAAAATGGGACCATAAAATAGCTTAAGAAGACCATCAGGTTTGTGAAGTAAGCTTCACTAACAGTGAAAGAAACTGGGGATGCTATGCAGCATACTCATTTTGGAAGTGAACCCATTTTGTGTTAAAAAAACCATGCCAAAGATTGCAATCAGGTTACATTGACAGTGTCTGAAAATGAAAATTTCTCCATTATCTGAGCTTATATGTTGCTCTACTACTTTTTTAGCCCAACTATATCGCAAAACCCAAGTGTGGTGCATATCCGGCCGGAGAATTTTGGCATACGTACCTATACAATATCCTCAGTTCACAGTGAACCCATTTTTGGTATAAAAACATACATGCCAAGAAGACAATCAGGTGCTTGAAATCAGGTTCACTAGCAGTTAGTGAAAATGGGACCATAAAATAGCTTAAGAAGACCATCAGGTTTGTGAAGTAAGCTTCACTAACAGTGAAAGAAACTGGGGATGCTATGCAGCATACTCATTTTGGAAGTGAACCCATTTTGTGTTAAAAAAACCGGTTACATTGACAGTATTTGAAAATGAAAATTTCTCCATCATCTGAGCTTATATGTTGCTCTACTACTTTTTTAGCCCAACCATATCACAAAACCCAAGTGTTGTGCATATCCGGCCGGAGGATTTTGGCATACGTACCTATATAATATCTGATGACCACAGTGAACCCATTTTTGGTATAAAAACATACATTCCAAGAAGACAATCAGGTGCTTGAAATCAGCTTCACTAACAGTTAGTGAAAATGGGACCATAAAATAGCTTAAGAAGACCATCAGGTTTGTGAAATAAGCTTCACTAACAGTGAAAGAAACTGGGGATGCTATGCAGCATACTCATTTTGGAAGTGAACCCATTTTGTGTTAAAAAAACCATGCCAAAGATTGCAATCAGGTTACATTGACAGTATCTGAAAATGAAAATTTCTCCATTATCTGAGCTTATATGTTGCTCTACTACTTTTTTAGCCCAATTATATCGCAAAACCCAAGTGTTGTGCATATCCGGCCGGAGGATTTTGGCATACGTACCTATATACCATCCTCAGTTCATGGAAGAAAAATACGAATAGGGCTCATAGCAAGTGTAGTTTTAACTGGAATTGTCATCGTGGAAGGAAACCAAATATAGAAGCCAGAAAGAGGAATGGTAGAGAATGAGGATACACCAGGCTAACATAGCGGCATTTTCCTCATCTCTCTCTCACCCCTTCTTTCCCTTCTCCACTCCAACTCGTCTCTTTCTAATCACAGCCCAATTAAGAACAATTGTTCACAGTCACTGTTAAAGAAACATATATGCTCAGATTATGAAAAATTTATATGCTCAGATTATGGAAATTTTCAGTCACTGTTAAAGAAACTAAGTAGGCTGCATAGCATCCCCAGTTTCTTTCACTGTTAGTGAAGCTTGTTTGGAAAATTGTTCACTCAAACATGCCCCTTGTTTCTGAACTCAAACATGACATTAATAAACATCTTTTCTAATAATGGCTACACTTGTGGAAGCTCTCTCTAAGCCTTAATTCTTCAAGGTTTTGTTGCCTACTTCTTTACAGAAGTTGGTACTCTATTCTCCTCTCTTTAAAGAAGAATAGGGGATTAAAAGAAATGAGCTTTTGAAAATTCAATTTCGTAAGATGAACGAATTATTTTACCTCTCAATGGGGTACATCCACCGATAGTGAACATGACCACCGATTCTGGCTTCACCAGCAAGGTGGATTATCAAGTGAATCATAATAGTGAAAAACGATGGAGGAAATATCATCTCCATTTTACTAAGTGTCAATGCCGCCTGCTGCTCCAATTGGTCCAGATCTTCAACACGAAGCATTCTTGAGCACATACCTTTATATATGCTACAAAGATCTTTCAGGACAGTAGTGACTTGCTCACACATTGAAGACCTTAGGGCCACAGGAAGGAGATCCTGCATTAGGATGTGGTAGTCATGTGACTTTAGCTCCTGAAGCCTCTTCTCTTTAAAGTTGACACATTTTGCCATGTTAGAAGAATAGCTATCGGGGACTTTCAGTTCAAGTAGTACTTTGCAAAACAACTCCAACTCCGATTTTGACATTGAATAGATTGCAGGAGGTAGGAGCAATTTCCCGTTCGGCAATTCTTCTGGGTGCAACTCATGTCGGATGCCCATTGACTTCAAATCAAGTCGGCTCTTGAGATTGTCCTTTGTCTTCCGATCATCTCCCATAACTGTTCCTATACAATTCTCACCAATATTTTTTTCGATATGCATCACATCTAAATTATGTCTCAGTAAGTTGAATTCCCAATACGGCAACTTGAAGAAAATACTCTTCTTCTTCCATGCACCTAAACTCGTCAAGTTTTGATCCTCATCCTCGCCATATAGATCGGTCTCCTCATCTTGCTCCGGCCTTGCCCTTTTCTTGCCCTTTGTCCTGACTTCTGGTTCCTTTCCATATTTGAAATGATGACCATCTACCCGCCTCAAAATATCTGAACCAGAGGAAGACCCAGGAGCATGTTCCCACTCGTCGGTGCCATCAAATGTCGCTGCCTCTACCCAAAATATATGTGTGTCAGGCAACCATCTCCTATGACCCATATAGCAAAACTTTCTGCCATTGTACAACCACCTTGAACTAGTTTGGTCAGCACAACATGGACATGCATAACGTCCTTTAGTACTATATCCAGATAAATTTGCATATGCTGGAAAATCATTGATTGTCCAAGACAACCCAGCACGAAGAGAAAATGTTTCTTTAGCCACAGCATCATAGGTTGGAACACCCACCCACAACTTCTGAAGTTCATCTATTAACGGTTGTAGGTACACATCTATATCATTTCCAGGACCTTTCGGTACAGGAACTATCATGGACAAAATAAATGAGGACTGCTTCATGCATTTCCAAGGCGACAAATTGTATGGTATCAACACAACCGGCCATATGCTGTATGTACTACTCATTTGCCTGAAAGGGTTGAAACCATCACTAGCTAGTCCAAGTCTCACATTTCGAGGATCTTCCGCAAAATCAGGATATCTTTCATCAAATCTTTTCCAAGATTGAGAATCAGCAGGATGTCTAAGAATCCCATCATTAGTGTGGCCTTCAGCATGCCATTTCATATCAGAAGAAGTTTTCGTGGACATAAACAACCTTTGTAACCTAGGAATCAGAGGAAAGTAACGCAATGTTTTGGCAGGCTTCTTTTTCCTACTTCGCTTAGTAGATCCACTGGCTCCCTCGTCTTGATTTGGTCTTTCTTTCCATTTCGAAGAACCACACACTTCGCAATTCTCCAGACTTTTCTTACCACTCGTGAAAAGCATACAGTCATTTGGACATGCTGCTATCTTCTCATATCCTAGATCGAGAGAACTTAGGAATTTTTTGATTTTATAGGCTGAGTTTGGAATACAGATTTCAGGAAATGCTTCATTCAACAATTCAAGTAGCATAGTGAAGGACTTAGCAGACCACCCGTTTAAACATTTAATCTGAAATAGTCTGACAATGAATGAGAACTTAAAAAATTTGGTGCAGTCGCGGTACAACGGGATACTAGCATCTTCAAGTAACTTAGCGAAGGATTCTTGCTGCTTATTATTTTCATGGGTGGGGCCAGACATTTCCTCGTCCACCCCACCACCAATCTGGTTTGTTTCTATCGACTCATTGTGAACTTCGGTTGTTGGGTCATTGGTGTGGAAAGGAACATTATGAATCCCCATGGCATCTTGTAACAAAGCATGCATCTCATCGGGAACGCTTAAGTCTTCGTTCACTAAGGGCTCAGCCTCATTTTCTAATACAACCGGACGAACAGGAGCTGCCGTATGATCCTCTCCATGACAAAACCACCTTGTGTACCCTTGAAGAAAACCGTTGACAGCCAAGTGTGTATGTACTACGTCACATGTCCTCAGCATACAATTTGTACAGCGAAGGCATGGACAAAGGATTAGGTTGGGATCACGGGAATGTCGTTTGGCAAAGATAATAAAATCTTTAATACCATCACGGTACTCCTTGGATAATCGTGGTTTACTAATCCAACTTCTATCCATTATATCAATAGCACACAGTCTGAAATTAAAATTTGATATATTAAATAGTAATAACAGTAAAAGGCATTTTGTATATTAAATTTCACCTATTTGAAAACCATCCCTAGCTGCAAATAAATAAACGATATAATCTTTAACTGTAAAATAAAGAAATTGTGGCTCCAAAAAATGTACAAAAAAAAACTACTTCTTAACACAATCTACTCTATTCACCAAACCCTAAACGACCTTTTGTGGAAATGATCACAACCACCTTAGACGGTATTTTATCGCACACCGTGTGTTCGAGCATAAAAAAAAATCGACTATAGTCTCCCCTGTATTTGGCTTTCCGTTCAAGGAGATGATGATGGTAAAGGGTATTTTGCTGATGAAGAGGAATCGGCCGAATAATGAGCGCGTCGTGCTGTAACTACGGTAACAAGAAGATCTGATGACTCATGAACTATTCTGTTCATGACTACTAATAATCACTTATCTCATAATAATAATAATAATAATAATAATAATAATAATAATAATAATAATAATAATAATAATAATAATACTAAACAAAAGAAACAGTAAAAGAAAAATTAAAATGTCTAGTATGTAAGCATATATTTTGTAGACTGAACCAATTGTTGTACATAGCCGGAGGATTTTGGCATAGAGCTATAGCATCCTCAGTTCACAGTGAACCCAGTTTGGTCAAAAAAACATGCCAAAATGACAATCAGATGCATGGGATAAGCTTCAATTAATTAACAGTGAAAGAAACTGGGGATGCTATGCAGCATACTTAGTTACGAAGTGAACCCATTTTGTTAAAAAACCATGCCAAGGATTGCAGTCAGGTTACTTTAACAGTATCTGAAAATGAAAAATTTCCCATTATCTGAGCTTATATGTTGCTCTACTACTTCTTCATCCCAACTAAATCTAAAACCCAATTGTAGCCGCATATCCGGCCGGAGGATTTTGGCATACGTACCTATACCATCCTCAGTTCACAGTGTACCCATTTTGGTAAAAAAACATGCCAAGATGACAATCAGATGCATGAAAATAAGCTTCACTAACAACAAAAAAAGAAAATGGGGATGCTAGCAGCATACTTAGATTGGAAGTTAACCCATTTTCGTATAAAAAACCATGCCAAAGATTGACAATCAGGTTACTTTAACAGTATTTGAAAATGATAAATTTTCCATTATCAGAGCTTATATATTGCTATACTACTTCTTCAACCCAACTAAATCTAAAACCCAATTGTTGTGCGTATCCGAAGGATTTTGGCATACGTACCTATAGCATCCTCAGTTCACTTAGTCTGGAAGTGAACCTATAGAAACTGGGGATGCTATGCAGCATACTTAGTTTGGAAGTGAACCCATTTTGTGTTAAAAAACCATGCCAAAGATTGCAATCAGGTTACTTTAACAGTATCTGAAAATGAAAATTTCCCATTATCTGAGCTTATATGTTGCTCTACTACTTCTTTAGCCCAACTAAATCTAAAATCCAATTGTTGTGCATATCCGGCCGGAGGATTTTGACATACGTACCTATAGCATCCTCAGTTCACAGTGAACCCATTTTGGGTAAAAAAACATGCATGCCAAGAAGACAATCAGATGCATGAAATCAGCTTCATTAACAGTGAAAGAAAATGGGTATGCTATGCAGCATACTTAGTTTGGAAGTGAACCCATTTTGTGTTAAAAAGCCATGCCAAAGATTGCAATCAGGTTACTTTAACAGTATCTGAAAATGAAAATTTCCCATTAACTGAGCTCATATGTTGCTCTACTAATTCACTGTGCCCAACTAAATCTAAAATTCAATTGTTGTGCATATCCGGCCGGAGGATATTGGCATACGTACCTAGAGCATTCTCAGTTCACAGTGAACCCATTTTGGGTAAAAAAACAAACATGCCATGAAGACAATCAGATACATGAAATCAGCTTTATTAACAGTAAAAGAAGATGAAAATTTCCATTATCTAAGCACATATTTTTCTATTAATTCTTCATCTCAACTAAACCGTTCATGCTAAGGAAATCGAAATGAATAAACTGAAAAAAGCTGCCTTTTTTGGAAAATAAGGGAAATCAAGAGATCATACCGAAGAGAGAGGGAGGGAGCGGGGCGACGAGGGCAGGGGCGTAGGAGAGAGAGAGAGAGGGGGCGACCGCCGATTCACCTCCAAATAGAGAGAGGGAAGAAGGAAATCGAAAAGGACGAAGGGAATAAGGGACGAATGGTCGAAGGCCGTCGAAGAGGACGAAGCGGCGGAGGCAAACGCGCGGGAAATAGAGCGAGGAAGGAGGGAAACGAAGTGCCTCTTTCCCTTTTTTTTTTTTTGGGTAATGGGAAAATGGCGAGCGAAAGATTAGGGTTCGCGGGTTTTATTCCCAGTTATTCACCGGCGTTTTAATTGAAAACGCCGGTGAATGTGCCCGTATATTCGCCGGCGTTTATAATAAAAAACGCCGGTGAATAATAAACTTCACCGGCGTGTTTAAGTAAAACACCGGTGAATACTAACATACGCCGGCGTTTTAAATCGACCGCCGGTGTATGACCATCCCATCTGGCGCCTAATTCCTACTCGCTCCCTACCCCGGCGCTACTAGTAAAATGCCGGGGAATAATCGCCGGTAAAAGCAGTATCTTTTGTAGTGGCATCTATATGTATAGACATCTCTAAGTCGTGTTCGTTCGGTGTATGCAAGGATGAAGTAATTCTTCCAGTCCTTCGATAAGGATGAAGGAATTCTTACAGTCCTTCGATGACTTTTGAATTGAGGGGAATCAAGTAGAACGACATATAACGAATGTTTCAAATTCAAATACATGTGAAGGAATCAAGTGAGATTGATAATACGATGGACCAAATACACAAGGCTTACTTGCGGGAGTTCAAGGAATACTTGCCTATTACGACGATTACAAGAACGAATAGAACGCAGGAGTGAGAGGGAGCGACTACGACACGAGACACCAACAACATGGCAACACAGCGGCACAAACGACGGCGATAGCACTACAAGCAATAATGGCAGCAGTGAGGCTCGAGTTGTCGGTTGAAAGCCGTTCGGTGGAGGGACAACGAGGCAGCAAAGAGGTCGAGTGGGCTGTGGTGAAGAGCTTGGTTGCGAGGTGAAGGTGGTGTGCTTGGGTTACTGCAGAGGGCAGCAACAATGGCAGAGATTCAGGTGTACTCGAGTTGAAGGAGGTGGAAGATGATGTGAAGAGGCAGCAAGGTCGGAGGTGTACAGGGTGGTTTCGGGATGGAGTTGGGGTGAAGGAGAGGATAGGGAGTGGTGGCTGGCTGAGTTTGTACGTAGTTCGGGTAGGAAAAGGTAAGGTCGAGTGTGAGACAGGGAGCTCGGGATTGAAGAAAGGCTTGGGTTGCAGGCGGATAAAGAGAAGGAGATGAGTGGAGAATGTGGAGTTAAGGGGGTGAATTAGTCTAATTTAATGTGGTGATTAATTGGGGATTAGATAATAGGAATGAGGGTGATAACGGCAGTGGTTATGGTTTTTAAATTTTAATGGAGGTAGTAATATGGGGTTTTAGTCCTGTAGGTTATAAGATATGGAAAGATGTGAGTTGGGTTTTGGATTAATATTTGTTTAGGTTTTGGTTGAGCTTCGGTTGAGTTAGCAATTTGGGTTTGGGCTTGGGAAGTGGTTTAATCCACAATCACATGAAAAATAGTTATAACTATAAAATTAAAATGAGTTTCAACAAAATTGAATATCCTGGTGTATTCGATTGTGTTAAAAACAATAGAAGGATTTAAATGTGGGTTTGAGTTCAATCAAATAGGAGATGCATAATAAAAAAGAAATTAAGAGAATGGAAAAAATTATAATTATTCGGAATACAAAAATACGTCGAAAATTTTTGTACGAACAGAAATGGGAGTTACATTAACTCAAGTTAAAGTGACTGAAATTAAACGGAGGTAGTTTTTAGAAATATATCTAAAATTGTGTGTGAGTTACTGGGAAATAGTAGATTGTGAGAGGTAGTATTTGGGAATAGATACTAAATTGTGAGTTAGTTATATGTAATTAGTACATTTTATGAGTGAGGTATATGGAATTAACCCTTTTAAATATTTATTAGCCTTTTATAATTAAAAATAGAAAAATTGTTTTCCCCCTTTTTTATTGCTTTTTTTCCATTCTAAATACTTGTTAAAACAATGTTTATAGGTGCTTTGACAGTCTATTTATTACATAACTAAGTAGAAGAGTTTGTTATTGTTGGTGTGCAAATTGGCACAGAACATAATTAAAAAAAACTAGTATTATGCACGTGCGCTGCACGTGGATGGGGAGTGAAAAGGACAAAAAAAACCTACCAACACGTGCGCTGCACGTGTTTGCACACATACAAAAAAGAATCTAACCCCATCTTTCCCATTATAATGGTTATAGATAGATAGATATCTACTACTAATTAGGAATATTTAAAATTAAAAAAATTAAAAAGAACCCTTGAGGTTACAAGATATCTGTTTCCAAATTTAAATAATAAAAAGAAACCTTGCTGTCAAATTTATAAAATAACTCTTGCCCTTTTTTTTTCCAGAAAATAATATATTTCCAATTTTGGGAAAGCAATTATATATTTCCAAATTTGAGAACGGATTAAATTTTGTTGCCAAATTCTTAAAGAAAAAGCGAGGGAAAGATATGTTGGATATATTGGTATATTCTCTCTATATAAATATAGCACGTGCACCGGAACCCGATGCCGTCGCCGTGCGCCGTCGTCGCCATCGTGGTCGACTTGAGATCTGGTCGCAGATCTGCAGGAAATCTCGTCTTCTCCTTCTCGCTGTTTTGGTTGGGTCTGTTTGTCAGCCCAGTCGCGGATCTAGCCCTCGCCGTCGCTGTCGAAACCCTTAATGGTCGCCATCGCTGACCATCGACGACCCAGCGTCGGAGTCGATCGCCGCTCGTCGCCTCCTATTCCGTCGATGTGGCGCGCGCTATCGACCACAATCGAGGTTCTCGACTTGAGATCCAGCGAGTCCCGACGTCACCAGCGAACCTCTCGCCTCCTCTCTTCTCCGGTCGCAGTCGACGGAAGCCACCACCTCAGGCGCGAGAGCAGGAAAATTAGGGTTTCAGTCGAATTGCGAATTCGACCCTTCTCGATTCTGCTCAAATCGAAGAAACAAGGGTTTGTGGAGTTGATCGGCTTGAATCCTTGGTGTTTATGGCTGTCATTTGCTATGAGCATGTTAGTGTTTCCGAAGTATCTGTGTGTAGAACCCTAATTTGAAGAAGACAGTGAAGGGATTTTTGTATCTCATCATCATATCTGTTTAGACGCACACAAGGTGTTCGATGCTGGGTCTCTTTGGCGCATAATGACTTGTTGTTTGGATTTGTTCCCAACAGACATGAGTCTAATCAATTGAAGGGGAAGTGACAGTAAAAGATAAGTTCTTTACTTTCCTCGTATTAAATTCCTGTTAATTATTTTACTAAGTGGTTAAGTTCAAGACCGTATTAATTATTTGTTTAATTAATACAAGTTGAACAGTTGTTTTGGCTATGTGCTAAAACACAATATCTATTTTGTTAAACAATATGTTGACTATATAATTCGCATCTCCAATTAAATTGTTGCTAGAATTAGATGCGCTAATAATTTGTTTAATTGGCTAATCTTTAACAATTTGATGAATGTAGGAACTTTAATGTTACCTACAAATTGTGTATGTTGGAGACGATAGATTTGCATCATGGTATGATAAGTCTGCACTACGCAGGCTTCTCCATCGAATTTGGAAAAACACTTCTAACTTGAAGTGTCAGTATGATCTAATTTAATTTTCTCAGTATTTTTCATGTGATGAATGTGTTAATGTTTTGTGCGTTTAATCATATGATTGAGAGTTTTTGATCATTGTTATTCTCGCTCTGGAAAACTCGCATGTTTAGGGTTGTTAAGTGTTTTATCATACTATGTGTATAGATATTTTGACAAATCCATTGTTTGCAGTTTGTGTGAGATTACATATTTGCTTCTCTAAAATTTAAAATAAAATAAAATGGTATAAGATGTATAACAAATGTCTGTAACTTAGGAGAGTGCATCTCTTAATGTAGAATATGACTCTACTAGTTACGTTGTGTTCCCTCTCGTTCATTGTACTGTGTGTGCAAAGTTGAATTATAATATGTTAGTCATTATCGCATTTAGCGTTATGAAGATGATGAAGAACGAGTAAAGGAAAGAACTCTTTGCTCAGTGTGTTTGAGCTAGTGGACATTGTTAGAACCATTAGAGAAAGCAAATAATTTTTGGAAAATGTGATAGAGTAATTTTGTATTAACTCTTATAAAGTGCATATATTGTCAATCGTATGTATAAGTTGAGTTTAACAAATGAGACAATTAATAATAATAGTTCGAATTGTGTTCTTAAACATAGCATAATTGGCTAAGATTTGAGAACTATATATTCAATTGTTTGTGAGGAAATGTGATCTAATTATCAAAACTGTGGGGAAATGGAGTTAAAAGCTATTAAGTCAAAGCTTTAACATTCAAGTTGTTTTGAAATTTAGAATCACTATGAACTATATATTAAATTGTTTGTTTGTGTTAAAACTTATAACTCTACTAAATGAAACTCCATTAAAATATGACAAATATGAAAGTTGTGCTCAGATTATGATCACTTGAAAATCATTTAGTATGGTCTCTAGGAGCACACAACTTCTTGAGTCAATACATTCTGATATTTGTGATCTCAGTAGCTTTGTGACTAAATGAGACGATTGTTGGTCAGAAGTATTTAATCGCTTTTGTAGATGATTAATATAAGTCTGTCATATATATGAAGAATGAAGCACTTGTTATTCTTAATGAATTAAAAATCATAGTTAAATGCTAAAAATCATGGGTTCAGATTTAATAGAGGTGGTGAATATGTTTTAACAACTTTAGAGAAGTTTGCATTGGGCATAATCTCTAGAGCACTCTACTTACAACAGTCAAGCGGTATTGATAAAAGTTAGAATCAAATATTTAGTGAAATGTTGAATTCTATATTATTGACTGTTGTTTGTCTTGTGTAATTATGAGTGATATTGTATTGTTAATCATATCTCTAATGTGTTACTACACTCTAAATTGAATACCTTGTAAATCATGGTATGAAAACACAAACAGTTTTGTTAAAGTGAAAATGTGTGTTGTGATACTTTTGTTAGAGTACATAACCCTAGAAGGCCTAAAGTAGGACCTATGACAAATATTTGTGTGCTTAGAAAGTGCAGAATGTAGCTCTGTGGACAGATGTTTGATCTATCTAATTTGTGTTAGAAGAATCTAGACTTGCAAAGTTCTTTGAGGATATGTTCATCAAAGATAAATGTATGAAATAATCTAGTCCTATAGACATGTTCAATGATTCACAGTTGGAATCAAGAACTAGCCTTACTGACCTTGAAAACTTGAATGACAAATGAGCTAAGAAGAGTCTTTAGTAGACAATGAGATGATTCTGTGTCATACAATAATACTTTAATTTAGTTGATCTGCCGAAAGAGGCTAAAACTATAGTAAGTAAGTGGGGTTTTGTAGAAGAAACTTAATTTTGATTGTTCAGTAGCAATTTTAATACTTTTTAGTAGCTAACAGATTGACTGAGAAAATGGGGTAGATTTATTTGATGTCTACTCACATGTTTGTCATATTGCTACAATAAGTATTCTTCTTACCCTTACATCAATTGAAAATTTTGTCATTCATAAAGAATAATTAAAAGGCTTTGTACTTGATGTTTTGTACTGAACAGTTTTGTACTGGAAAGTTTTGAACTAATATGTTTAGTGAACAAGATTTACAATTTGGTAAAATCATTGTATATTCTTAAAACATGTATAGCCAACGAATAAATAATTTGACAAAATTTTGAAAGAGCCTAGTATATGAATCAAGTAATTCAGATCAGTGCCTTCAACTTTGTGGTGTGTCAAATATAGTGGCTATTATTTACTTGTTTTGTTGATATACAAGTTCTTGGAAGTGACCTCTTTATTACAAATGAAGTTAAAATTGTGCTATCCAAAGAATTCAACATTAAAACCTAGGTAATGTGGACACCATAGGTATAAGGGTGAGTTTTCAGTTGGCAAGAGATAACTCTTAGTCAGACTCATCAAATCAAAATGTGTTTCAAAAGTGGGGATATAGTGATTGAAAGAAAGTGTGTTTTGAAACACCTTATGATTATGATAAAAGGTTGACACCTAATGATGGTGCAACTATGAGACAGGTAGATCATTCTAAAGGAATTGACAGTCTCATGTATACAAAGATCTGCACTAGAATAGACATAGCCTTTAAGGTAGGTATGATCTGCAGATTCACTAATAATCCCATACACATTTGAGTGCCCTTAAGAGGCAAATGAGATACCTGAGTGGTATTCAAGAGTTTGCTTTGTGCTACTCTAGTCATTCTTCGAATGAATAACTGACCTGATGCATTATGATGCTCAGAATTTAGTGAAAGTCGATAACTAGTAGATATATGTTTACACTAGGAGAAACAGAAATGTTATGGAAACAAAAAGCAAACAGGCACTGTGCTATCATCCATGAAATCAGACTTCTATGTGTAATCCTCTGCAGGGAAAAAGGCTGAGTGGATTGAAGAAATTGTTGCTAGTTATCCATTAAGAAGTTTAAGTAACTCTCTAATTCTGTTATGCGACTATCAAGCTACAATGCACTGTAGCTCATAACTCACTCTATAATAGTAAGAAGAGTATATTAAGGCTTAAAGAAGCCTAGTTGAACTTTCTCATAGATAAAGTGCAATTGCGACAAGTATGGCTAATGCTCTTTCTAAGAGACTTGAAAGTGATCTAATTATCAAAACTGTGGGGGAAAGTGAAGTTGAAAGCTATTGAGTAAAAAGCTTTAACATCCAAGTTGTTTTGAAATTTAGAATCCAATTGGAGCCATAGAGAAGTTCAAACTTAAGCATCAATTTTAGGCAGTTGACATATTTTAGATAATTTTGATGATTCGACATAAATTCCACAAATATATAATGTCATTCCAATTTTGATGATATTATATATCTAGGAAATTTACTTAGAATAATCATATTATTCCAATACGAAACATGAAAACTTATCGATGTGTTTCCGATGATTAAATTGTCATAAATATCATTCCAATTTTGATGATATGTTGATGATTCAATGTTAAACCATGATTGAAACGGCAGTTTTTTCATTCCAATATAAAACATAGTATGGTTCTTGTGTAGAAACTATAAAGTTCATGTACTTTATTTATTAAAGATACTTGATTGTGATGCTTGCGTTACATTTTTGCTAAGCTAATTATGAATTGTACTAAGTTCTTTTGTGGAACTAGATACTTTGTGAAATTGTTGGAATTCTTAGAGATGTCTCTTGATATTTTTGTTTTCAATAAGCTAGTAAAGATGGAGGAGTTGAATCTGTCAACATAGATTTCAAAAATAATGATTTGCTCAAAATGGAGGAGTAAACATAAAGCAGTCTGCAAGGATAGAATTTCAATTTATTTCTTTTGAGAATAAATTAGTCACTTGCTTGGTAAAACTTCTGTTGAGTTTAAGACTCTTGTGTTAATGAGCTTAAACCTCATATTTTGTTCTTGAAGTTTATTTGCTTTGTTTGATTTTGAAACTATGACAGATTATTCCAGTTGGTTTAGTCTTTGTGAACTATTCTGAATTTGATATGGTTTGGAACTAGTTAATTATATTAGTTTAGTCTTGATTGAACTATTCAGTTTTATAATTCTATTGTTTCTTATGAAACTATACCTTTATGATGCTTTTCCTTTATGGACTGCTATCAGCCAGTCAGTTGTATACTGATCTGATGAGATAATCTTGTACTTTATATATTGAGAATATAGGAGGAGATTGTTGGATATATTGGTATATTCTCTCTATATAAATATAGCACGTGCATATGTGTAACACGTGTAATGAACGTACAATTGATTGGATATTGGAACGCGGGTTTGTGGGCTTATAACCCGATACCCAAACCAGTATTTAGGAATAAATACTGGCTTGTGATAGCAGTCTAGGTATTCCAATTTTGATACCTAGGGTGAATATCTCAAGCAACTTAGATCTAGAGATAAACCCTAATTCCCAATTGCTAATTTCCTCACAGAATTTAACAAGATATATAGGGAAAAAAATAAAAAGTTGAGTTTTAAGCAACCATGTGTATGCTCGGAAATTGTGGCGCAACAGAGTTGTTGAGCAATGTAGCGAAGAGTACAAACAGATCCGATGAACAACCAAACAAGTAGATCAGTCACATAGAGAATTATCCCGGTTCGGGCAAAACTAATCCGGGAAAAAATATAGGGAGATATTATTCAACTAGAGAAAATTACAGTAATTACAAACTCACTCACTAAGAACTATCTCTCAAGCCTCACTTACAATGGTAAATTCTCAATGAAGTACTATCTTTCTCAATAGAAGCTATTACTATATATAGAGATCTAGAGAAACCCTAGGTTTAGTCGTGATACAATAATCGTTTGATATATCCTGAAAAAGAAGCCACATGATAAGAGTAATACGATCTAACTTGGAGTAGAAAACGGACTTAAACGGTCACCCATATATAAAACCAATAATATCTAGCCTGTCGTTGGTGGTCGACTGTCTCTATGCGCAGTCGACCGCAATTGATAACTATCAAATAGTAGGTTGCCAGTCGATTGTCAATTAAGTTGGCTGTTGATGCTGCTGCTATTTCTTCTCGTTTCTGATGATGCTTCGATCTCCTTCACTTTAACGTATTCTCTTCACATCGAATACAAGTATACAAGATATACATCCAACAATGCATAGTTGCATGTGAGGTTAACTTATTTGCCATTAATTGCCATAGAATTGGATAATGCAGCAGATTGAACTACAGTTTAATGATATCTCCATTATTATTGTAAAAACTGTTGGATATATAGGTATATTCTCACTATATGAATAATATTATGTATAATATTATTCTATGGGTAACATGTGTGTTACACATACTAATTGTATGGATATCGGACGGCGGGTTGAGTGAGTTTAGAACCCAGTACCCAAACCAATATTTATTATAAATAATGGCTTGTGATAGTAGTCTAGGTATTCCAATCTTGATACCTAGGGTAAATATCTCAAACACCTTAGTCTAGGATATTAACCATAATTATTATCTTTCAGAATCTCTAACAATCTTGAGATATTTGCATTTAAAATTTTCAGATTAAGAAAGATAATTGAAAGAGAAATCGTCGATGAATTCGGTCGTCGAAATTCGACGGCCGCCGCCGAACGGCACCGCCTCCGCTGGGGTCACCGACGTCGCCGCAAGTCACCTCGTCACCACCGTAGCCACCACACAAGGTTGCAGTCTCTCCCTCTTTCTCCTCGGTCTCTGTGTGAGATCGTTGGATGGTCAGATTCAGATCCAATTATTTTTTTTCTATTGGTGGTTTATGGTGTTTCGTGTTCGGGGACAAGAGGGGATCACTGCATTTGATTAGGTGTGAATCTTGTTGTTTTGTTTTTTAGCCAAGGAGGGGATCGGTGTGTTCCACCACTTGAGTCAGATCCGGAGCCCCAATTCATTGTGCTTGCTTTGTGTGTTTGGCTATGAACATCTCTAGCTACTGTGCTGATGGATTCAGATCCAACTCTCACACCACTTGATCTTTATCAAATTTTGGTTCACTCTAAACATTTTTGCTACTTTTATTTGATTTAGTTTTCTGTTTTAATTGTACAGAAAAATCATTCCTTTTACTAAAATTATGTTAGTAGTAATTACTCCGAATAAACCCTCTAGATTTTGGAAATTACTGTTTATTCCTTTATGGTGAAAAAATTTAATCTTCTGTATGAGATTCCGAAACTAGAAATGTTCGATATTTATGAATTTAATAATTGGAAGAAGGAAGCACAACACGAGATGTGGATAAAATTTTTGCAGATAGTGCAGGTGGTGAGGTTGTTGTTTGGACTAGATCCAAATATGATTGGACTGGATCATATATGAAATTAAAGATAAGTTCTTTATTTGCATATATATTATAATTATTTGTTGTTGCTAAGTGCTAAGTTCAAAACTTTGTTAACCATTGCTTAATTAAATACAAGTTTGAATAACTGTTTTGGCAATGTGTTGAGGATCAAATGTTTATTTTGATAAGTTAAATTATATGTTTTGACTATAAATTGGTATCTCCAATTAAATTGTTGTTAGAATTAAATAGTGCTAATAATTTGTTTAATTGGCTAATCTTTAACAATCTGATGAATATAGGAACTTCAAAGTTACTTGTAAAATATGTGTTGGAGACGATGGATATGCATCACGATTGAATAAGTCTGCACTACGCAGGCTTCTCAAGCAAATTTGGAAAATACTTCTGACTTGAAGTGTCGGTATGATCTACTCTAATCATTTTTAGTATTTTCATGTGATGAATATGTTAACGTTTAGTGCGTTTGATTACATAATTGAGAGTTTTAGATTATAACTTGTCTCATTTTAAAAACTAGCATGTTCAAGTGTGCCTTATCATACAATGTGTGTAGATATATTGACAAACCAAGCATTTGCAGTTCTGTGTGAGATTGGATATTTGCTTTTCCAGTAAAGATTGATGTATAAGATCTATAATAAATGTCTGTAACTTAGGTGAGAGCATCTCATAATACGGAATATGAGTCCATTACTTACAAGTTTGCTTTTTCTCGCTCAATGTATTGTGTGTGCAAAGTTGAATTATAAAATATTAGACATTATCTCATTTACCGTTATGAAGATGATGAAGAACAAATGAAGGAAATAACTTTGCTCATTGTATTTGAGCATATGGACATTATTAGAACCACACAAGAAAACAAACAATTTTGTGAAATGTGGTAGAGTAATTCTGTATTAACTCATATTGTTAATATTTTATAATGTGCAGATCATAGTCAATGACATGTGTAAGTTGAGTTAAACATACGAAGAAACTAATAATAGTAGTTCTAATTTGTGTAGTCCTTGAATATGGCAAACCAGGGTAGGACATGGGAACTGTATATATAAAATTGTTTGCCATTGTTAAAACTTATAACTCTGCTCAATGACACTTCTTTAAATATGCCAAATATGAAAGTTGTGCTCAGATTATGATCACTCAAAAATCATTTAGTATGGTCTCTAGGAGCAAACAACTTCTTGAGTCAATACATTCTGATATTTGTGATCTCAGTAGATTTGTGACTAGATGAGATAATCATTAGTCAGAAGTATTTAATCACTTATGTAGATGATTATTGAATATTTGTCATATATATATATAGAGGATGAAGCACTCGTTATTTTAATGAATTAAAATCTAGTTAAATGTTAAGATCAAGGGTTCAGTTTTGATAGAGGTAGTGAATATATTTTAATAATTTTAGAGAAGTTTGCATTTGACATAATCTTTAGTGCACTCTATTTACAACAGTCAAAATGGTATTGATAAAAGTTAGAATCAAACACTTAGTAAAATCCTGAATTCTATATTGTTGACCGTTGTTTGACTTTCTGTAACTATGATTGATGTTGTATTATTAATCATATTCCTAATATGTTACTACACTCTAAATTATTTACACCTTGTAAACTATTGCATAAACACAAAAATTATTTTGTTAAAGTGAAGACATGTGGTATGATACATTTGTTAGAGTACATGATCCTAAAAGGCCTAAAATATGACCTATAACAAATATTTGTGTGTGCTTAGAAAGTGCAGAATGTAGTTCTATTGTCAAGATGTTGGATCTACCTAATTTGTGTTAGAAGAATTTAGACTTGCAGAGTTTTTTGAGGATGTGTTCATAAAAATAAAGGTATAAAATTATGTAGTCTTACAAACACGGTCAACAATTCACAGTTAGAATTAAAAACCAGCCTTACTGACACTTAAAATTTCAATGGCAGATGAGCCAAAAAGAGACTTTAGTAGATAATGAAATGAATTTGTTGTTATACAATAATAGCTTAATATAGTTGATTTTCCAAAATGGGCTAAAACTATAGTAAGTAAGTGGGGTTTTGTAGAAGAAGCTTAGTTTTGAAATGTTCAGTAGCAATCTTAATGCACTTCCAGTAGGTAAAGAATTGACTGAGATAAGTGGGGAAGATTTGTTTGAAGTCTACTCACATGTCTGTCATATTGCTATAATAAGTGATCTTCTAGCTCTTACATAAATTAAAAATTTTGTTATTCATAAAAGATGTTTAAACAGTTTTGTATTAAAAGGTTTTGTACTGAATGCTTTAAATTGAAAAGTTTTGTAATGAATAGTTTTATGCTAAGAGTTTTGCACTAATATGTTTAGTGAACAAGATTTACAAATAGGTAAAATCATTATATGGTTTAAAACATGCATTCAAACTGAGGCACAGATAAATAATTTGACAAATTTTAAAGAGCTTAGATTTGAATTAAGTAATTCAGATAAATGTCTTTAATTCTGTGATGTGTCAAATATAATTGCTCTCATTCATTTGTATATTATTAACATGCTTGCTGTTGGAAGCGACCTCTTTATTATAAATGGAGTTAAAATTGTACTATCTAAAGAATTCAGCATGAAACACCTAGGTGTTGTGGACACCATATTAGGTATAAAGGTGAGTTTCTGTTGGCATGGGATAACCGTTAGTCAAACTCATCAAATCTATAATATGTTCCAAAAGTGGGGATATAGTAATTGAAAGTGTGTTTTGAAACAGCTTAAGATTATAATAGAGGTTGACACCTAATGATGGTGCAACTATGAGACAGTTAGATCATTCTAACTTATTGAAAGTCTCAAATACAAAGATATGCACTAACATACATAGCCTTTGGGGTAGGAATGATCTGTAGATTCACTAGTAGTCCTATTAATACACATTGGAGAGCCTTAGAGGCTATAATGAGATACTTGAGATGTACTCAAGAGTTTGCTTTATGCTACTCTAGTCATCCTTCATGATTGAATGGATGATCTGATGCATTATAATGTTCAGAATTTAGTAAAAGTCGATAACTAGTGAATATGTATTTACATTAGGAAGAACAGAAATGTTATGGAAATTAAAAGACAGACAGGCATTGTGCTATCATCCATGAAATCAAACCTCTATGTGTTATCCTCTGCAGGAGAAGAGGCTGAGTGGATTGAAGAATTTGTTGCTGGTCATCCATTAAGAAGTTCAAGTAACTCTCTAATTCTATTCATCGACTAATCAAGCTACAATGCACTGTAGCTTATAACTCGCTCTATAATAGTCAGAGGAGTATATTAAGGCTGAAAGAAGCCTAGTTGAACTTTCTCATAGATTAAGTGTAATTGAGAAAAAGTATGGCTAATACTCTTACTAAGAGACTTGAAAATGATTTAATTATCAAAACTGTGGGAAAATGGAGTTAAAAGCAATTGAGTCAAAAGCTTTAACATCCTAATTGTTTTGAAATTTAGAACCAATTGAAGGCATAGACAAGTTCAAACTTAAGCATCAATTTTAGGCGGTTGACATTCTTTAGATAATTTGAAAAGTTCAATGTAAATTTTGTTAATATATAATTTCATACTAATTTTGATGATGCTATATATTTTCATAATTTACATAGAATCATCTTATTATTCCAAAAGAAAGTGTGAAAACTTGTTATGTGTTTCCGATGATTAGAATTGTCATTATATCAATCCAATTTTGATGATACTCTTTTACGGATTCATGTATCATTCCAATTTTGATGATTTTGAATTCAATCATAACTGATTTGACTGTTCTATCATTCCAATATGAAACATAGTATAGTTCTTATATAGAAACTATAATAGTTCTTGTTCTTTATTTTGTTAAAAAAACTCGATTGTGATGCTTGTGTTATATTTTTGCTAAGCTAATTTTGAATCGTACTAAGTTCTTTTGTGAAACTAGATATTTTATTAAATTCAAAAGAATTTTTAGAGATGTGTCTCATGATATTCTTATTTGTAATATGCTAGCAGAGATGGACGAGTTGAATTTGTCAACATAGATTTCAAAATAATGATTTGCTCAAAATGGAGGAGTAAACATAAAGCAATGTGCAAGGATAGAGTTTCAGTTTATTCTCTCGAGAATAAATTAGTCACTTGCTTGGTAAAAATTCTTTTGGGTTTAAGACCATTGAGTTCATTGAGCTTAAAACTCTTATTTCGTTCTTGAAGTTTATTTGCTTTGTTTGATTTTGAAACTATGACAGATTTCTCCAGTTGGTTTAGTCATTGTGAACTATTCTGTTGTTAGATGGTTTGGGAACTATTTAATTAGCCTTATTTGAACTATTCAGAATTTATAATTGATTTAGTGCTTATGAACTGTACTTTATGTGATGCATTTCTTCTATTTAAAGACTGCTATCAGACAGTCAGCTTCATGTTGAACTAATGAGATAATCCAGTACGTTTATATCTTGAGAATGTAGGAGGAGATTATTGGATATATAGGTATATTCTCACTATATGAGTAATATTATGTACAATATTATTCTATGGGTAACACGTGGGTTACACGTACTAATTGTATTGATATCGGACCACAGGTTGAGTGAGTTTAGAACCCAGTACCCAAACCAATATTTATCCTATAAATACTGGCTTGTGATAGTAGTCTAGGTATTCCAATCTTAATAGCTATGGTAAAATATCTCAAGCACCTTAGTCTTGCACATTATGTACGATCAAATAGCTATCTAGCAAAAAAGAAACACAAGAGTATAATAATCATATTAAAACAAAAATTAAAATCCAATCAGTCCAGCTTCGAAGCACAAAGCCCCAGTCATCACAGCTTCCAAATAGCAAAACAGAAAAACAAAAGTACAATAACCAACCCGTCCAGATTCAAAGCACAAAGCCCCAATCATCACACCTTCCAAATGAAACTACATCACTGATTTGGTCTGTTCATTGTTCCAAAACTTCACATTCTGAGCTCAATAGCTCATGGAAAAATACTCTTTTTTATATTATGTCACCTCTTCATAAGTCTACCTTGACTTGGCTGTCTCACAAGCTGATGCACATACTGTGGAGTTCTAAGATTAGCTGATGTGAAGATCAAACAAGTTAGCACTAAAGAAACCATGCCTGAAAACATGCAAACATTTGTCTACTTCTTCAATTCCTTAACTCCCTCTCTTAGTCTCTTTATCATCATGCTCTGTTTTCCTCATCTCCTAGTGGTCATGGCCTCACATGGGATTCCATACTCACCCTCAGCCTCTAACTTCTACCTCTTCATATTAGTTCTGATATCATGGTAGAAGCATGAGAGAAAACTCAGAAAAGTATGTTAAATATAGATTGAAGAATATATGAGCATCTATCTTACATGACTCAATCTGCATTAAGCAATCTATAGCAGCGCAGAAGAGAAAGGTAGGGCACTAGATTAGCTCTTCAATGAGCAACCATCTCTAGGAATAAGAAAAAAGATGTACAGGAAAATTAGAAGAAAACTTCATTGAGAAATGGTTATAATGTAATCTCTGAAAGTCGCATATAGTAGGTCACAACTTGTTGAGAGGCACGACTAAATGGAGCCACCATTTACTCAAGAAAGAACTCAATCTAAGCCACTAATACAGAAGAATAACCAAACTGATATGAGATCGAACTCTGGGGCTAAAATCGGCATCAAGATGTCTGAATTTTAAGCCTGAGACTAGTGGTCAGTGATTTGAGTAGACTGTATTGTCATGCTTGCCATACTACTACTACTCGTATAAAGTACTCTTTTTGTCCTAATAATTAGAGAACTCGAGCGCTTTGTTAGCTCTAAAACAAATTGAACAATAACAAGTTAGGGATGATTTACTTAAAAGATACAAGTGCGGAGTAAACCATTCTTAGTCGTTTCTCCTGAAATTCTATGCTGCTATCAGACTCACAAAGTTCTACTTCTAATTGAAACTGTACTAACACTTCCAAATAGGTTTTAAAAAGTAAACAAGTTACGGGTTTCTAACAAATTAAGTTTACAAGATCCACAGATGGATAATTAACCTTAACAAATGAGCAAATGAAAAGTTGACGGCACATTGAACTTACACTAGGCTTAAAGATGATGCTCTTTTGATGTAATAAGTTCAGTCTTATCATATTAACACTGTTAGGGTTTTGGCCTCAAATACACGTAGGCACGGAGTACTTGAAGTTGGAGAAGAAGATGAGGAGACAAAGACAGCAAGAGAAGACAACAGCAAGTAGAAGAAGTGTAGTCTGGAGAGTTGCGGTCGACCGACCTGGGGGTGCGGTTGACCGACCCAAGCTGCTGAGGGTTCTTCGAGTGTACAGGGTCTAACAGAGAGCGGGATAGTTGACCGGTCTAGAATTCAGGAGTTGGCTTTACACGTTGCGGTCGACCAACCTTGGGGGTGCGATCGACCGACTTCTGCACTGATTGTTTTTGGGCTTACGTGTTTCAGGCCCAATTGCTGGATTTGTATTTGTCTTTTAGGGTTTACTTGGGGGCTATATATATGGCCGTAAACTGTAGGGTTTAAATATCTGAAAAGATTCAAATAGAGAGATTTGGTGAGCCTTTATCATTGTTCAACTTCAAGAGGGGATTATGCCGAGTGTTTCAAAGGTGAAAGAGAGATTGATAGTTGTAATCTCTTTAGTAATCTTTGTATTTCTTGAGGAATAAGAAGTATTGGTTATCTCTGCATATTGATTGTATTCTTGTGAGATGTTGCATATATTGTGGTGGCTTGTTCTTGGTTCATCTAAGTCTTAGGAGTTTCTATTGCTTGTGGTGTATTTCCGCTATTAACACTACGAGTTGTGGGGTAGATTCTTCAACAAGTGGTATCAGAGCAGTTGGTTCGAGATAGCCGATAAAAAGATGAAGATGGAGAAATTCTATGGGAGTGACTTCACGATGTGGAAGATTCAGCTGATAGCGTATCTTTATCAGAAAAATCTTGATGGTCCGTTGTTTGATGAGAAGCTGGTAGGTGCAGACAAGGATGCGAAGATCTTGGCGGATTGGAATCGTTTGGATCAGAAGGCATTGCGGAAAATTTAGTTGGGGCTGTGTAGGAAGGCGTTATTTCATATCTCGAAGGCAAAGACCACAAAGGATGCTATGGAGATTCTCACGGATATGTATGAGAAACCGTCGGCATCTAATCAAATTCTTCATCTGAAGAAATTGGTTAATATGAAGTTGAGGGAAGGGGGTTCAATAGCAGAGCATGTGAACAATTATCGTATAGTTTACAACCAGATGGAAGCTGCAGGTTTGAAGTTTTCAGAGATGGGACAGTCATTGTTACTTCTATCTACTTTACCTGATAGTTATAGTACGGTAGAACAGACTATTACAGGCACTATGAAAGATTCGACGACTCTACAGTATGTGGTGAGTAGCATTCTGAACGAGGAGATGAGAAGGATGAGAAACGGGAGATATCCATCATCATCTTCTAGAGATTCCGCAATGTACGTTGAGAAAGACGTGGGAGATCTAAGAGCAGTTGAAGAAGAAGGGATCAGAGTAGTTCATCTGAGAGTGGGTCTGATGACAGCGATGGTGGACATGGGCCTGAGTGTTGTTATTGTCACAAGAAGGGTTACATGATGCGCAATTGCAAGGCTTATATGAAGAAGAAGCAAGAGAAACTGAAGAGTGATACCCCAAAGGAAGATCAAGTGAGGCTTGTCGAAGAGTTATGCTTATCAGCTCGGGAAGAGTTAGGTACTCAAGATTGGTGTATTGATTCGGGAGCTTCTTTTCATTGAACTCCGAGGAGAGATATGTTTGATGACTACGAGGAGGGTTCTTTTGGAGATGTGATCGTGGGGAACGGTCACCGGTGTCCTGTACGTGGGGTTGGTACTGTTCGCGTGAAAGCCAATGATGATCAAAGTGTTTTCCTGCAGGAGATAAGGCATATTCCAGACTTGAAGGAAAATCTTATCTCGATTGGAAGGCTAGACAAAGAGGGATTGTCTACTACAGTTGGTAGTAGGGAGTGGTGTATAGCTGCAGGTTCAATGGTGATTGCAAAAGGGAAGCATGAGGGAACGCTGTATTTTCTTAGAGACGTGAGGTACGTTTCTCTTGTAATTGACTCTCAGCTGGAATCGGGTAGTAGGTTATGTGGGGTGCAACCGAGTTCTTTCAGTTGTGAATGGGAGGTTACTAATTTAGTGGGAGCTGCTGGCCATGGAAGTGATCCTAGAGGGCAAGACGTTGTTGCGGTGAGGGTACTTTGTGAATTGGCAGTTGAAGCTTCAAGTCTCTCTTGGGTGATAGAAAGCACTGGTATCAATATGCGGGATGATATCGATGAGGGTAACCGAATTGGGACTGTAGGGGTTGAACAGTCTGCGGATATTGTGGAGGTGTCATCCACAGAGACTTCTAATGTAGAGGGTGCATTGAGAGGTTTTGAACCATGTCCGGTGTTGATGGAGATTTTGCGAGTTGGGGAGTCTCATAACACGGAATTCGACATGGGAGGTTGTTTTTTTGGTATTCGTGCTCTATACGATTTGTGGTGCACATCCTTCATGAGGCGATGAAGGGTGGTTGGTTCACTCGGAGTGGCGGAGGTGCTCTTCATGACAGTGGGGAGTACTTGGGTCTTCCATGAAAGTGAGAGATTGGCAGAGATAATGCGGGGTAAAATTGCAATAACTTTGAAGCGTTGTGTATTTGGTCCAAGTGGGAGATTGTTAGGGTTTTGGCCTCAAATACACGTAGGCACAGAGTACTTGAAGTTGGAGAAGAAGAGAAGGAGACAAAGATAGTAAGAGAAGACAACAGAAAGTAGAAGAAGTGTAGTCTAGAGAGTTGCGGAGAGCGGGACAGTCGACCGTGCGGTCGACCGGTCTAGAGTTCAGGAGTTGGCTTTACAAGTTGCGGTCAATTGACCTTGGGAGTGCGGTCGACCGACTTCAGCGCTGATTGTTTTTAGGCTTACGAGTTTAAGGCCCAATTGCTGGATTTGTGTTTATCTTTTAGGGTTTACTTGGGGGCTATATATATGGCCGTAGACTCTAGGGTTTAGATATCTGAAAAGATCCAAATAGAGAGATTTGGTGAGCCGTTATCATTGTTCAACTTTAAGAGAAGATTGTGCCGAGTGTTTCGAAGGTGAGGGAGTTAGAGAGTTATAATCTCTTCTGTAATCTTTGTATTTCTTGAGGAATAAGAAGTATTGGTTATCTCTGCTTATTGATTGTGCTCTTGTAAGATCTTGCATATATTATGGTGGCCTGTTCTTGGTTCATCTAAGTCTTGAGAGTTTCTATTGCCTGTAGGTGTTTCTGCTATTAGCTCTATGAGTTATGGGTTAGATTCTTCAACAAGTGATATCAGAGCAGTTGATTCGAAATGGCCGATAACAAGATGAAGATCGAGAAATACAATGGGAGTGACTTCGCGATGTGGAAGATTCAGATGATAATGTATCTTTGTCAGAAAGGTCTTGATAGTCCGTTGTTTGATGAGAAGCCGGTAGGTGCAGACAACGATGCGAAGATCTTGGTAGATTGGAATCAGTTAGATCAAAAGGCGCTGGAACAGATTCAGTTGGGGTTGTGTAGGAAGGCGGTATTTCATATCTCGAAGGCAAATACTATAAAGGAGGCTATGGAGATTCTCACGGATATGTATGAGAAACCGTCGGCATGTAATCAAATTCTTCATCTGAAGAAATTGGATAATATGAAGTTGAGGGAAGGAGGTTCAGTAGCAGAGCATGTGAACAATTACCGTATGGTTTACAGCCAGATGGAAGCTATAGGTTTGAAGTTTTCAGAGAGGAGGCAATCATTGTTACATCTATCTACTTTACCCGATAGTTATGGTAAGGTAGAACAGACTATTACAGGCACTATGACAGATTAGACGACTCTACAGGATGTAGTGAGTAGCATTCTGAACGAGTAGGTGAGAAGGGTAAGAAACGGGGGATATCCATCATCATCTTCTAGAGATTCCGCAATGTACGTTGAGAAGAGACGTGGGAGATCTAAGATCAGTCGAAGAAGAAAGGATCAGAGTAGTTCATCTGAGAGTGGGTCTGATGACAGCGATGGTGGACATGGGCCTGAGTGTTGGTATTGTCACAAGAAGGGTCACATGATGCGCAGTTGCAAGGCTTATATGAAAAAGAAGCAGGAGAAACCGAAGATAGATACCCTAAAGGAAGCTCAAGCGGGGCTTGTCGAAGAGTTATGCTTATCAGCTCGGGAGGAGTTGGGCACTCAAGATTGGTGTATTGATTCGGGAGCTTCTTTTCATTGCACTCCGAGGAAAGAGATGTTTGATGACTACAAGGAGGGTTTTTTTGAAGACGTGATCGTGGGGAACAGTCACCGGTGTCCTGTACGTGGGGTTGGTACTGTTCGCGTGAAAGCCATGATGATCAAAGTGTTGTCTTGCGGGAGACAAGGCATATTCCAGACTTGAAAGAAAATCATATCTTGATTGAAAGGCTAGACAAAGAGGGGTTGTCTACTACAGTTGGTAGTGGGATGTGATTTTTAGCTGCAGGTTCAAGGGTGATTGCAAAAGGGAAGCGTGAGGGAACGTTGTATTTGCTTAGAGACCTGAGGGGCGTTTCTCCTGTAATTGACTCTCAGCTGGAATTAAGTAGTAGGTTATGTGGGGTGCAACCGAGTTCTTTCAGTTGTGGAGGGGAGGTTACTAATTTAGTGGGAGCTGCTGGCCATGGAAGTGATCCTAGAGGACAAGACATAGTGGTGAAGGTACTTTGCGAATTGGCAGTTGAAGCTTCAAGTCTCTCTTGTGTGATAGAGAGCACTGGTATCGATATGCAGGGTGATGTCGATGAGGGTAACCGAATTGGGACTGTAGAGGTTGAACAATCTACGGATATTGTGAGGTGTTGTCCACGGAGACTTCTAATGTAGAGGGTGCATTGAGAGGTTTTGAACCATGTCCGGTGTTGATGGGGATTTTGCGAGTTGGGGAGTCTCATAACAAGGAATCCGACACGAGAGGTTGTTTCTCCGGTATTCGTGCTCTGTGCGATTGGTGGTGCACATCCTTCAAGAGGAGATGAGGGGTGGTTGGTGCACTCCACATGGTGGAATGGTGGAGGTTCTCTTCATGAGAGTGGAGAGTATTTAGGTCTTCCGTGAAAGTGGGAGATTGGTAGAGATAATGCGGGGTAAAGATTGCAATAACTTTGAAGTGTTGTGTATTTGGTCCAAGTGGAAGATTGTTAGGGTTTTGGCCTCAAATACACATAGGCACAGAGTACTTGAAGTTGGAAAAAAAGAGGAGACAAAGACAGTAAGAGAAAACAACTGCAAGTAGAAGAAGTGTAGTCTAGAGAGTTGCGGAGAGCAAGACAGTCGACAGTGCGGTCGACCGGTCTAGAGTTCAAGAGTTGGCTTTGCATGTTGCGGTCGACCGACCTTCGGGGTGTGGTCGACCGACTTAGGCGCTGATTATTTTTGGCCTTACAAGTTTAAGGCCCAATTGCTGGATTTGTGTTTATCTTTTAGGATTTACTTGGGGGCTATATATATGGCCGTAGACTCTAAGGTTTAGATATCTGAAAAGATCCAAATAGAGAGATTTAGTGAGTCGTTATCATTAGTCAACTTTAAGAGGGGATTGTGCCGAGTGTTTCAAATTTGAGAGAGAGAGATTGAGAGTTGTAATCTCTTTTGTAATCTTTGTATTTCTTGAGGAATAATAAGTATTGGTTATCTCTGCATATTGATTGTGTTCTTGTGAGATCTTGCATATATTGTGGTGGCTTGTTCTTGGTTCATCTAAGTCTTGGGAGTTTCTATTGCTTGTTGTGTGTTTCCGCTATTAGCACTATGTGTTGTGGGTTAGATTCTTCATCAAACACAACATGGTGGAACCAGTGGAGACACGAATAGGGCAGCCACTCCGAAGCCGCGGAAAGAGGGCCCACTTTTCTAGGCTTGAGTCTAGATCTGTGACCTTCCATCTGATCATAATTATGCTCCAGTTATTTTGTTAATCCTTAGATTGATAATGGAGTTTGTAACGAACATTATCCTTCTGGCAATTGTATAAGCATATTGTAACAATAGGTTGAAGTAAATCCAAGCAAATATGCAGATACAGGCCAGTTTTAAATTCAAAAATCAAAACTTTTGTTTGAGAGTTGTTACAGTTTCAAGTTTTTTCAACAATCTTTAAAAAGTTACGATATGAGAAACTGATTGTAAAAATGCGGCTAATATGTTAAGGACAATAGCCTCTTATATATATAGGCAAATCCTATGATAACTTACAATATAGAACCCCTAATAATCCTAATACTGGGTCCCCCTAAAAAGCAAACGAAATGAGAGAGAGAGAGAGTGTTAGTGTTGGTTATGAATTTTAAATTTGGGTCCCAATAGTCCAATCTATTATCAGAGTATACTAGAACGTTTCGGTCACTGATGGCTCCTTCCCTCCTCCTCCCTCCCCTTCACCCCCACCACCTCCATCACCCTAACCTGAACCCTCTTGCCTCCTTCCCTCATCCTCCCCCCCCCCCTCCTAGACTCCCTCCTCAGTCAACCTCACTCTCTTACCCTCTTTCGCTTCTCATTTTTCTCCCATTTCTTCATTGCATCCCACCAATAGAGTTGTTTGAAATTGAGACGAGGGGTGTGGAAGGAGTTGCCCCCCCTCCCCCCCACACACACATAGTCCTAGGCTCTCCTCATCCACCCTCTGGCCACCGCCTTCCCAAGCCCACCAACTGGTCACCACCATCGTAACCTGATGAGACATCACCAACGATTGCCCTAAATGGGGCATGGTAGAGCTCAGATGAAGCCCTAAATCTCCGATCAATAAACATAGAGAACATCATCGACGAGCACCTCAGGGCTGTCATTATCATTACTCTGCCATACCTGCGCCTAGAGGACGGGCACCTAGATAGGGTCCTTGATGAACCCAATAATATTCACATTTAGGAGCAATAATCTTAATGCAATTGGACATTTAAATGCTCTACATGTGGTATTTTACTCTTATTTTCTCTTCTCCATAAGAAACAGCCTAAAACAGCAAAACGAAGCAGATTCAGGATTTTGAGGATGATACACAGAAACTGCAGAGCATAAGTCGACTGGTTCTTCAAACAGGCGACTGGACAGAGAGGTTGAAGCTGCTCGGTACAGTCGACTTACTCCAAAGACAGTCGAATTGACTGATGAATTACGAATCTACAGATGTCTTGGCACAGTCGACTGATTACAAAACCAGTCGACTGGTATTCAGCAGAGTTAGAAGATAAGAACAGTTGAAGATTCATCCTCATCCAAATCCGAAGCAAGATTAAGTTATCTAAACCCAGGTCGTCTGCGAATAACAACTCTTCATTAATCAAGTTAAAGAACCAGGATTGGCAAGTGAGAAGATCGACTCAGATCTATATTCGATGTGTAAAGAGATAGAATTGAAATCTGCAGATGTAGGCAAAAGAAGTTATAAAAAGGCTGGAATAAGGAGTTGAGAGTATCACTTTATCTCTGAATCATCAATCGTCATCCAGCAGCCATTATTCTATCAGCATCGAAGAAAGAAGGAGATCAAGTACACTGAAGGGAATGATCCAGTCGACTGAGTGACAGCAAGTCGACTTTTCGGGCCAAACATCATCAGTTTATTTCTTCTCTTTCTAGTTTTTATTTTAATCATGTATTCGAAACTGTTAGTCAATAAAAGTCTTATTATGTGGAACTAATTTCATAGTTGGGTAGATTGAAACCGTAGTCATGTAATGCTTATATTTTTCTCAACGCTACTCTATTACTTATTGATTAAACCTGATTGTATTGGTATAGATTTATAATATGAATCAAACTTGTTCAGAAGTTCTAAGAGCATTTGACTGAGAGTGACAGCAAGTCGACTGCCATGCAGAACCTGAGATTATCAAGTTTGCGTATTATAAAACTGAATCTGTATATGAGCATAGAGACGACCCGTATCTCGTGCCCATAACTTGTAACACAGGAATCTTTAGGGGTTCTTGGTTTAATCAACTTGAAGGATCTAGATCTGATACCAATTTCTAGAACTTCGAGTGTTTGTTCGTTTCCATTGTTCCTATATTTTCTTTAAGTGCAACTTAGTCGATACCATGCTAAATACTTAAGGAAAGAAACGAATTAGAGTAGATACCATGCCCTTAAAGGAACAAACATGAGTGATTAGAGTAGTGTAGAAGGTGACTTAGCATTATTGACTACAGGTGGAAATCAAAGCCCAACTACTTAATAGATATTTGTGATTCAGAATTACTTGATCTAGTTTTAATCTTGTCATTTCTTTTAGAACAACACTTTAAGATTTTTATTTCTGTTTTATTGATTAGTAAGTTAATTTCTACAATCTCTGTGGGATCGACCCTTGCTTGTCACTACGCTTCTATAAACGATTCGTACACTTGCGAGGTTTTTAATTTGTGTCTAGTTTATCTGTTTATTTAGATAGCTGGATTGCACAACAAGTTTTTGGCGCCGCTGCCGGGGATTGTTTAGGGTGCGTTTGTTTTGATATTTTGAATAGAGTATTCTGAATTGAGTATTCTGAATAGAGTATTCTGAATAGAGATATTCTGAATATGAGTCTAAAAGCTGTTTGTTTAGCCTATATTCTGAATATTGATATTCTGAAAGCTGTTTATCTGAAAAAGAGAGTTTAGAAGCTGTTCGGTTATATTTCTTACTGAAAACTGTTATCTGAAAGCTGTTTTTCTGAAAAAACGAGTTTAAAAGCTGTTCTGTTATATTTCTTGCTGAAAACTGTTATCTGAAAGCTGTTTTTCTGAAAAAGCGAGTTTAAAAGCTGTTCGGTTATATTTCTTGCTGAAAACTGTTATCTGAAAGCTGTTTTTCTGAAAAAACGAGTTTAAAAGCTGTTCTGTTATATTTCTAGCTGAAAACTGTTATCTGAAAGCTGTTTTTCTGAAAAAGAGAGTTTAAAAGCTGTTATGTTATATTTCTTGCTGAAAACTGTTATCTGAAAGCTGTTTTTCTGAAAAAGAGAGTTTAAAAGCTGTTCTGTTATATTTCTTACTGAAAACTGTTATCTGAAAGCTGTTTTTCTGGAAAAGAGAGTTTAAAAGCTGTTCTGTTATATTTCTTGCTGAAAACTGTTATCTGAAAGCTGTTTTTCTGAAAAAGCGAGTTTAAAAGCTGTTCGGTTATATTTCTTGCTGAAAACTGTTATCTGAAAGCTGTTTTTCTGAAAAAGAGAGTTTAAAAGCTGTTATGTTATATTTCTAGCTGAATACTGTTATCTGAAAGCTGTTTTTCTGAAAAAGAGAGTTTAAAAGCTGTTCTGTTATATTTCTTACTGAAAACTGTTATCTGAAAGCTGTTTTTCTGAAAAAAGCGAGTTTAAAAGTTGTTCGGTTATATTTCTTGCTGAAAACTGTTATCTGAAAGCTGTTTTTCTGAAAAAACGAGTTTAAAAGCTGTTCTGTTATATTTCTAGCTGAAAACTGTTATCTGAAACCTGTTTTTCTGTAAAAACGAGTTTAAAAACTGTTCGGTTATATTTTTAGCTGAAAACTATTACCTAAAAGCTGTTTTTTCTGAAAAAGAGAGTTTAAAAGCTATTCTGTTATATTTCTTGCTGAAAACTATTATCTAAAAGCTGTTTTTCACTAAAAACGAGTTCAAAAGCTGTTCTGTTATATTTCTTAGTGAAAACTGTTATCTGAAAGCTGTTTTTTATAAAAAAACGAGTTCAAAAGCTGTTCTGTTATATTTCTTGCTGAAAACTGTTATCTGAAAGCTGTTTTTTGAAAAATCGAGTTCAAAAGCTGTTCGGTTATATTTGTTCAGGTTTTTTAAAATCAATCTGCATTCATCATTTGGTAACATTTTTTTAATTGTTGGAGTTAGATTGCAATGTTGTACAAGTATTGGAAGGGGAAACTTGAGCAGCATGTGAATGGAGCAAAAATCAGACGCCATCATCTCCAAGATTGATTCGTCACGTTAGGGAAGAAAGTTAAAAGAAGCTCTTGTGTTTGTGAAGCATATAATCTCAGTTCATGTATAAGTTTTGATTCTTGGATAAATGTTTTGAGATTTCTTGGATAGCGTGCAGTGTTTGGTTAACTCATAATTCATTTGGATAGACTGATGTTGCTCAACCTGTACGTTGCAGTTTTTTAAATGACTATTATATCACAGATAATTTCTACGGCCTGAGCCAAGCAATTTATTCAGATAAATAAGCACTAGATATTTAAAATAAAAACGGGTCCCATTCCACTATACTCAACCAATTTATTCACCAAAGCAAGCTTACTTCATTAATTTTGTTTACATTGTTCAGCAATCCCACGTAACAGATCATTAATGGCATGGGATCGATACATATATTATGAGAATATGCTCTACAATTTGTTGTCAGCCATCATTACAAACAAGCATGCTGTTAAATCATTATTTGTTGTCTACAGTCACTGCATGCTGTCTGGAGCTGCTGCTGTTGCTTCTTGACTCCTTGATTTGAAAACTGTAGAGCAGGTAGATCTATAAACAAAGAAACAATATGAGAAACTTGCTGCATTAAAATTCAAAAAAAAGGGGAGGAATAATAAATTGTGCAGCAGAAACTTGCTACATTAACCATAAACGGAAACGGAAAACTGAAAACCGGAGTTCAGATTTGCTTAACCACTATTCATAATACAGATACCCCCTCTTGTCAAACACTATGAAAACAACATAATGCAGGAAAAATACAACCTAGTCGCAGTCTCAGATTCATCAAATCAATGATATCCTGGCTAGATATACCGGAGCTGCAATTTTGTACAATGCCACGCCCACTAGTACAAAGCACATTGTCAACATTGACTAAAAAGAATCCATCATTGACTATTACGACAACATTTTCTTATTGTTTGAAAACATATTTGTTCATTTACAGGGATCTGAAGTACTCTGAATAGTATTTACAAACTGGCATTACCAGCAAGATAACAAAGGCATATTCACCTGAATACAAGTGCAATTCATCTCAACAAATCAGATGCATCTAATATTGTACCAAATATTGCTTTTCTGAGAAATGGTTATGATGATACCCACACTGATCATACTTCACACCTTAAAAACAATTGATGCACATCATTTCTTTAAAATCCTGGGCTGTGATGAACAAGGTTTGATCTGCATTGCATTGAATTCCTGATATATACAGATACTGTACAGCTTTGGCTGCTCATGGTTTATGGTTATTGAGATATATCTTTGGCTTCTCATGGTTTCAAACTTTGTTTCTGGAGTCAATTTCTATTGTCTTGAATCCTTGATCATTACAAATATCCTGAGTTTATTCCAGGTTGATTTTTGTTGGCCTTTGTTTATCCTAAGAATATCCTGCTTCTATCCTGAGATTGAGTTTAAATCCTGGGCTCAATTTCTATTGTCAATTGTTTCTGGAGTCAATTTCTATTGTCAAGATCTATGATTTAGGATAAGAACATATCAGATCCTCCCCAAAACCATAAAAACAACCTAATTGGCGGGGTGAAAAATTAGTTACAGTCTCAGATTCATAGTGCTCATTCATAAAAACTCCATACTAGAGCTGCATTTTTGACAATGCCACGCCCACTAGTACAAAGCAATGCTCTTGAAAATCCGTTCATCATTGACTATAACGACATCATCTTCGTTATGTTTATAAAACAAATTTGTTTACTTATACTGTTCTTGAAGTATGCCGAATAGTTTTTCCCAAAAACCACTTAAAACAAAGGCCAAGGCCTATTGGTTTTCATACTGAGAGTGCCATATGCTGAATATTCTATTCAGAATAGGCGTTGGTTTATACCATATTCTGAAAACAGTATTGTGAATATTGATATCCCTTGAATTCGATATTCTCAACCCTACTCACGAGCTCTCTCTCTTCCAAACAGTGTCTCCCCAACCCATCTCTCCTCTCTTCTCACTCAGATGCTCTCTCTCTTCTCAACTCAGGGTAAACTCAATCTCAGGATAGAAGCAGGATATTCTTAGGATAAACAAAGGCCAACAAAAATCAACCTAGAATAAACTCAGGATATTTGTAATGATCAAGGATTCAAGACAATAGAAATTGACTCCAGAAACAAAGTTTGAAACCATGAGAAGCCAAAGATATATCTCAATAACCATAAACCATGAGCAGCCAAAGCTGTACAGTATCACCAAATATCAGGAATTCAATGCAATGCAGATCAAACCTTGTTCATCACAGCCCAGGATTTAAACTCAATCTCAGGATAGAAGCAGGATATTCTTAGGATAAACAAAGGCCAACATTAATCAACCTAGAATAAACTCAGGATATTTGTAATGATCAAGGATTCAAGACAATAGAAATTGACTCCAGAAACAATTGTTTGAAACCATGAGCAGCCAAAGATATTTCTCAGTATCCATAAACCATGAACAGCCAAAGAAAAAACAGTATCTGTATATATCAGGAATTCAAAGCAATGCATATCAAACCTGGTACATCACAGCCCAGGATTTAAACTCAATCTCAGGATAGAAGCAGGATATTCTTACGATAAACAAAGGCCAACATTAATCAACCTGGAATAAACTCAGGATATTTGTAATGATCAAGGATTCAAGACAATAGAATTTGACTCCAGAAACAATTGTTTGAAACCATGAGCAGCCAAAGATATTTCTCAGTATCCATAAACCATGAACAGCCAAAGAAAAAACAGTATAAGCAATACCTCAACATTGTAGTGGTGAAACTAGCAGGATATGGAAACTAACAACAACTCCAAGAATAATACCACTGTTCTGTTATAGTGACACAAAGTAGCCAGATTGCAGAGACATACTTTATTAGTAACTACTTCCTTGCTCTCTCCCATCACAACCTACCAAAGAACAATAATTAGAACCAATCTGAGATATTGTAGGAGGTAACTTTGACAGTAAAATAAACTTACTCCATCACCACCCATTCTCCTTGTTGTGGATGCAGTATAATATGCTCCATTAAGGCTGGCATAACTCACACTTTGGGCACATATGAACATAAGATTCATAGTGTGCAACTTCAGAAACATAATCCATCTCATCATCACTCAAAACCAACGAGGATAAATAAAGCTCAGTTAGGATTAATTCATCACAAGTCACTTCAACAAAGCATTATATAAACGATTCATAGTGTGCAACTTCAGAAACATAATCCATCTCATCATCACTCAAAACCAACGAGGATAAATAAAGCTCAGTTAGGATTAATTCATCACAAGTCACTCCTACAAAGCATTATATAAATGATTCATAGTGTGCAACTTCAGAAACATAATCCATCTCATCATCACTCAAAACCAACGAGGAAAAATAAAGCTCAGTTAGGATTAATTCATCACAAGTCACTTCTACAAAGCATTATATAAACGATTCATAGTGTGCAACTTCAGAAACATAATCCATCTCATCATCACTCAAAACCAACGAGGATAAATAAAGCTCAGTTAGGATTAATTCATCACAAGTCACTTCTACAAAGCATTATATAAACGATTCATAGTGTGCAACTTCAGAAACATAATCCATCTCATCATCACTCAAAACCAAAGAGGATAAATAAAGCTCAGTTAGGATTAATTCATCACAAGTCACTCCTACAAAGCATTATCTAAATGATTCTCATAGTGTGCAACTTCAGAAACAAAATCCATCTCATCATAACTCAAAACCAACGAGAAAAATTAAAGCTCAGTTAGGATTAATTCATCACCAGTCACTCCTACAAATCATTCAATAAATGATTCATAGTGTGCAACCTCAGAAACAAAATCCATCTCATCATAACTCAAAACCAACGAGGGAGAATAATGTGCAACACCTGTACAACATTGAAGTGATTGGTAAAGACAACATCTCAAAAAAATGAAATAAAAGCTGAAAGGAACATATGCATGCTGATTATTTATAATAGTAATATTGCAATGATACAAACATATCCAAATGACATCAATGCCTCGCATTCCAGCTACGAAACAATTCGAGAAATGGATATGCTGAAAATGTGTACATTCAGATTACATTACTGTATATCATTCCACATTGCCAGGGCGATTTCATCTCTTTTGCTATTCATATGTCTCAATTGGGAAGATGATAAATCCAACTCCTGCGATGTGGATGCTGCATCTTCGGTGTGTTGGTGATGTACTAATTGTTCGCCATCGAGTTCCGCTAGAAATGCATCGTTCCGTGAGTGCAGGCATATAAAATTATGAAGTGCACAACAGGCGGTGACCATCATAACTTGTTTGGTATAATAATAGTTTGGCATGTTCTCGAAGATGGCAAACCTCTTCTTGAATACACCGAACGTTCTCTCAATCACATTCCTTAACCTAGCATGTTGTTTATTAAAAAGTTGTCTAGGTTGGGTTGGTGCATGGTTGGCCCCTTGAAAGTCCTGTAAGTGGTATGGCTCACCACGGTACGGCGCCAAAAAACCGGGCATATTGGTATAACCACAATCTACTAAGTAGTATCTATCGTTCGGTGGGATTGGCAACAGTTTTTGTGCTAATGCAGTATGCATTACACGGGAGTCGTTCGCACTGCCTTCCCATCCCGCGTAAACAAATGTGAACATCATGTTAAAATCACATGCTGCCAATACATTTTGACTTACAATACCCTTTCGAGAGCGACAAGCGTTGCTTCGGCTAGCGGGAACTGTAGCTTTTATTAACGTCCCATCAGCAGCACCAATAGCTCCCTGCAGATTAATAATTCGAATAATAGATATCACAAATCCAAACTAGGAAAAAAATTTAATAATACATGATGCAATCAGGGTGACGTGTTACCTGAAACCACGGGTAAAAGTCCTCTGATCCCCTGATTCTGTGATGTACGTATGTATAATCAGGAGGTTTGATAAGGGATGGTGCTGCTCTTGCCAGACCTTTCAATACAATATTAAAGTGCTTTTGGATTGTTTGAGTTGAGTGGTTAAACGTACTACGGGCTACTCGCATTCTTGAACTATGACCGACAATAAACAGGAAAATAGCCACGCTTTCCTCGAAAGTAACTCGCTTATGACTTGAAGACTCCGCTGTTTCCTCGCAGAAGTTCCTTTCTCGCAGGAAAGCACACAAGGTCATAAAACAATCTTGGTTCATACGGAATATTCCATGAAAGTCGGCCTGCGAACCCGCTAACATATTTTCCAAATATTCACGTCCCGTTTGCTTTTTATTAGTGGACCTTGTACGGTCAAGTTCTTCACATAATTCAGCTAACAAGATTGCATTCATCGCCTCTTCGACATCGTCACTACTGGATGAAGAAGTATCCATAACAGAGGATGCACTTGCAGTAGTAACTCACTATAAAGAAGAAGATAGAAATCATTTTGGGAAATTCCCATATCAAGTGCACACACATTTAATAATACGACTGTATGTAACGAGATTTACGGAATCACAAAACAACATATTGAGAGATGGTAGGATTCCACAAGCCTGTGCAATTGAATAAAGATAACAAGGTATACTACTACTAGCAAATCTATTCCAGGAATTAAATTTAAATTATAACATTACAAATTTAAATTAAATTATATAAGCAATTTGTTCATCGTAAAAGCCGTCATATTACAATCAACCTCAAACAAATATGGAAATAATCATAAGAAAATTTCTACAACATGATTTGTTCAACCCATTACGCTGAATGGGATTTCTACAGGGTGGCATAATAACGCATCGCCAACTCCTGTCGTTCTCGAGACATACGGAGGAAAGCATGAGCAATGTTCGGATTTTGAAACAGGTAGTGTGAAGCTTTTAAGGCTACAAATGGATCAAGCCCTGTCATCGAATCAATTATATCTTGGCATTGATCCTGGTCGGCCAAAGCAGGGTTAATCGAGGGAGCACTTTCCACTTCATTTTTATTCTTGTACCTGCCTCTTTTTACCTCTTGAGTTTGCTTACATGCATCAAGATATTCCGACATCTTTGACATCATTGATTCGCGGCCACTTGATGCAGTAGATTTTCTTTTGCGTGAACCGGACCCCGTACCCATTGGGACATCATCAGACTCATCAATCACATTTACGTGTGATTGATGGGAGTGGCCAAACTCATAGTTCATCCGCCGCGCCTCCACATCCTCGAACCCCCCTTGTGTGGAGGCCCTTGCCACATTGCCCTGGGCTACAGATTCCTCGAATATTTTGGTCAATGCATCAAAATGTGGCAACCCCTTATTTTTGTAGTTTTTAGCAGCAGGATGCATCTATTCACAGAATATGTTGTTACTATGCAAGTATTAGATAAATGATTAAGTATAATAAAAAGGATTCACAAACAAAAATCAAAATTTGAGATTATATATATTAACCTTAACATATTGTTCCCAAACCGGAGCCTCACAAGTAACGGTTTGGTTGGCTTCATCCCAACCAAAACCGCTCTGTTTCCTCATATTGTCAAACACCTTCCATTCTGATTTAAGTCGTCCATATTTCGACTTCAGTTGTGACACCGAGAATGAACGCCCAGACACAAAATTTAATGTTTGCTCAAAATTACTCCAGGTTTTAGCATCGAATGTGCTGCTTTTTAACAAACCACTGTCAACTGCCCCCTCCATAAGGTTGATAAAATATTCTGTAATACCGGAAGTCCACAACCCATAATCCTCTTCCACTGCCTTCTCCTTTCCCCTACCCGCATTACTCATCTAGTTTGAACAAACATCAAAAAAAAAAAAAAAAATTGCCAAATTCCTTTAATTAGTTTAATAGCTGATCGGGTAACCCTAGTTTGCAAGTAGCAACCGATTACACCCTAAAAAATCTCAACAGTGAATTCGGCTAGTTTGTGTGCAGTGTGCACCTTGATCCGAAATAATTTTCGGTACCAAATGCAATTAAAAAGCACAGTAAATTGGTAAAGAAAACCAACCAAATAAATAGTACAATCGCTGTCTTCATACCTTTGATTGGATTTGAAAAAGGAAGAAATTGTCAGCACAGGATTCAACCTTGCGTAGTGCTTTGATTCTCTTTGCCCTTCGATCCCTAGCTCTTCTCCGATAGGCAGCACGGGTAGTGCAAACCATTAACCCCCTACCAAAACCCCTCAACCCCTCACCAAGTCGACAGCAACAAACAGTCAGGTAGCGAAGTCGCCAGCGGCGCTCTCACACGTTTCCGTTCGATTTCACAGTGGAATCGTTCGGGAAATCGTGGATTTGGGGTGGGGGGGGGGGGGCGGGGGGAAAAGAGATCAGATCTGGGATCTTCAAAGGAGGGGGGAGACAACGGAGTCGACGAGATCTCGTGGGTGAGAAGAGAGAGAGAGCATCTGAGTGAGAAGAGAGGAGAGATGGGTTGGGGAGACACTGTTTGGAAGAGAGGGGAAGGTAGAAGACGACCGAATGGGGAACCAGATCTGGTGAGTGAGGAGAAAGAGAGAGGTCGTGAGAGAGAGAGCCCGTGAGTATGGTTGGGAATATCGAATTGAAGGGATATCAATATTTAGAATACTGATTTGAGAATAAGGTGTAAACAAACGCGTATTCTGGATAGCATATTCAGAATATGGAACTCAGAATAGCAAAACAAACAGGCCCTTAGTATTTTAACTTACGAATCAGTAAAATCTTTTTCATTTTCTTTTATTAATAAATATTTTTCTTTTAGGTTACAGAACTTTGGTGAATTCACGGGAGACGATCACTTCATCCAGAGCTACTACCTATTGACGAAGAAACAGAACGCACTCTGCACAGACTAGGTCGGTTGTCTGCAACAAACCAGTCGACTGTTGCAAGGAACAAGTCGACTGCACAGAGACCCAATTCACAAGCAACAATGGGTGAGGAAGTACCAAATCGAGTACCAATGCAGGACAAATTCACACCTAAGAATATTGAACAATCTTCTTGCTTTGCTTATCAACCTAATGTCACAGGGAATATGCATCTATTTCCTCAGTTACTTAGCATGGTTCTCCACTTTAGTGGCAAACCAGACGTAGAGCCTCACCTCCATCTGCAAGATTTCTTTGATCTTTGCAGAACACAAAACGTCCAAGGGTTTACCCCTGAACAAATCAGGTTAATCTTGTTTCCATTTTCTTTAAAACTTAATGCTAAATTGTGGTATAATTCTTTCGAACCAGGATCAATTCAATCACGGGAGCAATTGGCAACAAAGTTCTTGAAAGAATTCTTTCCAGCCCAGAAAACCAAACAACTAAAAAGGGAGATTCAACTCTTCCAACAAAAAGATGGAGATTTATTATTCGAAGCATGGAAGGACTTCAAGAACAAGCTTCTCAAGTGTCCTACGCACAACATGCCTAAGGATGATCAGGTACAAGCATTTTATGAGGGTTTAAATGATACTAACAAGGAATTGTGGATTCAGCTTGCAACGGAATCTTGATGAGGAAAAGTGGTGAGGAGGCCATCGAACTATTTGAAGAACTCAGCGAGAACTCACAGCAATTCTCAACAAGAGGAAGAGGCATTTCAAAAAAATAGGGAGTTTACGAAATTTCTAGTAGTAATAATATACAATTAGAAATGGTAAACATGAACAAAAAAATTGATATGCTTGTTAATGCAATGTCGACGATGGGTGGTGTAAAAAACCAAACAAAAGAAATTTGTGCAATTTGTTCTCATTTTGATCATACGACTGATACGTGTCCCATGTCTTCTTTCACAGATCAGGAGCATGCAAACTATGTAGGACAATGAGTGTTTCCACCAAAGAACAACCTCTTCTCGAACACGTACAACCCAGGGTGGACAAACCATCCAAATTTCTCATGGAGCAATAATCAAAACAATCAAGGCACTCAAATTTCGCAAGGACATGCACGGAACTTCCAGATGGGAGTGGGTTTGATCGGCAAATTCAAGAACAGAAGAAGTTGGATTTTGAATCCACCGTTCTTCAATTGCTCCAACAGCAACATCAAACAAGCAACCAACAAGGGCAGGCAATTCAGAAATTGGAAACCCAAATCGGTCAAATCGCGAAGGAGTTGAGCGAAAGAAAGGCAGGAGAACTCCCATCACAAATTATACCAAACCCTAGAGGCCAAGAACAGCTCAAATCAGTGACAATCTTAAGAAGTGGTAAGATAATTGACAGCAAGGTTGGAACACACGCAGACGAATCAGATACACAACCATCAAAAGCTTTGGGTTCCAACAAGGTAAGTGAAAAAGGAGGGGCAGTATTGCCACCATTCCCTCAAAGGTTAGTCAAGCAAAAGAAAGAACAACATTTATTTGATATCTTTGAAACTCTCAGAAAGGTAGAAATTAATATTCCCCTACTTGATGCTATTAAACAAATTCCTTCTTATGCCAAATTTTTGAAAGAATGCTGTACTCACAAGAGAACATTTCAGGCTAGGGAGGATGTGGCTTTGACAGAGGAAGTGAGCGCCGTATTGTTAAGGAAATTACCTCCTAAATTGAAGGACCCAGGTAGTTTTACCATTCCTTGCAGGGTTGGTGAGCACTTCTTTGAAAAGGCACTGCTAGACTTGGGGGCAAGCATAAATCTTCTTCCATACGCTGTTTACGAAAAGCTAGGATTGGGGGAACTCAAACCAACATCCATCACTTTGCAGTTGGCTGATCGCAGCATCAGGAGACCTAGAGGTATTTTGGAAGATGTCCTAGTTCAGGTAAACGACTTCATTTTGCCTGCAGATTTTGTTGTGTTGGATATGGAGGACTCTTCAATGCCATCTTCTTTATCGATCATTCTAGGTAGGCCCTTTATGAGTACGACTGATATAAAAATTTGTGTTAAAAATGATACTATAAGTATGAAAATAAATGGAGAAAAGGTTGAATTTAAAATGTTTGATACACTAAAATTACCACATGATGATCATGAATGTTATAATATTGATGTGGTACAGGAGATTGTTGATCAAACATTTCAGGTACATAGCATTGAACCACTACAAGCCGTAATTACACAATCTCTAACATTGTCTCATGTTGAACAGGAATACGATGAGTGGAGAATTGCAGAGACAGTACATTACCTCGAAACTCCAAAATTATATTCAGGTAAGCTTGCACCTGCATTTGAAAATCTTGTGTCTGATAACACTTTTGTTTCTTCTGTTACCAGGACACCAGACGTGGAGCTTAAGCCGCTGCCTGAACACTTGAAGTATGCATATTTGGGTGAAAACCAGACGCTACCCGTGATAGTTTCTACAAACTTGAGTGCGCAAGAAGAAGATAAGCTGCTGAGGATACTGCGAGAGCACAAGGATGCAATAGGATGGACCATTGCAGACATCAAGGGAATAAGTCCATCCAAATGCATGCATAAAATACTTCTTGAAGACAATGCAAAACCTAGCAGGGAAGCACAGAGAAGGCTTAATCCACACATGAAGGAAGTGGTAAGAACAGAGGTCCTGAAGCTACTAGATGTCGGCATCATCTACCCTATCTCAGATAGCAAATGGGTGAGTCCTATACATGTAGTGCCCAAGAAAAGTGGAGTCACAGTGGTGAAGAATGAAGAGAATGAACTTATCCCTACAAGAATGACCATAGGATGGAGGGTATGCATTGACTACAGGAAGCTGAATAACGAAACCAGGAAAGATCACTTCTCTCTTCCTTTTATTGATCAAATGTTAGAAAGATTAGCAGGATATAGTCATTATTGTTTTTTAGATGGTTATAGTGGCTATAATCAAATTGCTATTGCCCCAGAAGATCAAGAAAAAACCACTTTTACATGCCCTTTTGGTACTTTTGCATACAGGAGGATGCCCTTTGGATTGTGCAACGCACCAGCTACATTTCAGAGATGTATGATGAGTATATTTTCAGACATGGTGGAAAGGTTCATCGAGCTTGTACTTAAGAGATGTGAAGAATGTAATTTAGTGCTGAATTGGGAAAAGTGCCATTTTATGGTACAACAAGGTATTGTCTTGGGACATGTGATGTCAAAAAGGGACATAGAGGTGGATAAGGCAAAAATTGACATCATATCAAAGCTACCCCCTCCTACTACAGTCAAGGGTGTAAGGAGTTTTCTTGGACATGCAGGGTTCTATAGAAAATTTATAAAAGATTTCTCCAAAATCTCCAGACCCTTTTGTGGGTTGTTAGCTAAGGATGTTGAGTTTGCATGGACAGAAGAGTGCACAAATGCTTTCATTACATTGAAAAATCTTCTCATTTCTGCACCTATCATCATGGCACCAGATTGGAATCATCCTTTTGAGCTGATGTGTGATGCAAGTGATTATGCTTTGGGAGCTGTTTTAGGTCAGAGAATAAATAAGGTACCCCATGCTATTTACTATGCTTCTCGAACTTTAAATGATGCACAGCTTAATTATTCCACTACTGAAAAAGAAATGTTAGCTGTCATTTTTGCTGTAGAGAAGTTTAGATCATATTTGATTGGATCTAAAGTCATTGTTTTCACTGACCATGCTGCTTTGAGATATTTGTTTGCTAAAAAGGATGCTAAGCCTAGGTTGATCAGATGGGTGCTGTTGCTTCAAGAATTCGACCTTGAGATTAGAGACAAGAAAGGAAGTGACAATGTTGTGGCAGATCACTTGTCCAGATTACTGGATGATGAAGAAAGAATTGTGCCCCCACTGAATGAAAATTTCCCAGATGAACATTTATTTGAAATAAATATACAACTTCCATAGTTTGCAGATATTGTAAATTATCTCACTGCTCATGTTTTCCCTCCAGGTATGACAAGTCAAGAAAGAAAGAGACTGTTGGCCATGTGCAAGCACTATTATTGGGATGATCCTTACTTATTCAAATTCTGCCCTGATCAAATTATAAGAAGATGTGTGGCAGAAGAAGAGCAAATGAGTATTCTACAACATTGCCACCAATATGCATGTGGATGACACTTTGGACCAAAAAGAACAGCACTTAAGGTATTACAATCTGGTTTTTATTGGCCTAATGTATTCAAAGATGCTTTTTCTTTTTGCAGGACTTGTGATAAATGCCAAAGGGCAGGCAACATCTCTTCTAGAAATCAAATGCCACTGCAAAACATCCAAGTAATCGAGCTTTTTGATGTTTGGGGAATCGACTTCATGGGTCCCTTTCCTAACTCATTTGGTTATTTATATATTCTTGTGGGTGTAGATTATGTGTCTAAATGGATCGAGGCTGTCCCCTTAAAAACTAATGATCACAAAGTTGTTGTCAAGTTTTTACATGAAAACATCTTCACCAGGTTCGGTACACCACGAGCAATAATTAGTGATGGAGGTAGCCACTTCAATAATTTTCCATTTGCTTCTTTGATGAAGAAATATGGGATTACACATAGAGTGGGTACTCCATATCATCCTCAAACCAGTGGGCAAGTGGAGATTAGCAACAGAGAGATCAAGAGCATTCTGGAAAAGACAGTAAATACAAGTAGAAGGGAATGGTCGCTAGCTTGAATGCTGCATTATGGGCCTACAGAACCGCATACAAGACACCCATTGGCATGTCACCATACTGTCTGGTTTTTGGAAAAGCCTGTCATCTTCCAGTGGAGTTGGAACACAAAGCTTATTGGGCCATTAAAAAGTTCAATTTTGATATGAAATAAGCAGGTGACAAAAGAAAATTGCAACTGAATGAGCTTGAAGAATTGAGGCACGGTGCATATGAAAATGCAAAGCTGTACAAAGAGAGGACCAAGATATACCATGATAAACAGCTAGCAAGGAAGGAATTTTATGAAGGACCGAAGGTATTGATATACAACTCAAGATTAAGACTCTTTCCAGGAAAGCTTATGTCACGATGGTATGGCCCGTACATTGTTACAAAAGTCTTTCCACATGGAGCATTAGAGGTTCATAGCAAAAAAAAAAATCAAACATTCAGGGTGAACGGGCATATGGCGAAACCTTATATTGAGATGAGTTTTGAGCCGCAAGAGGAAGATGTGAATCTTCAAACCATTCAATACATTGCATGAACTCATCAAGTCTAGCTGAAGACAAGAAACACAACGCTTATTGAGAGGCAACCCAATTTTCAGGGGAGTACTTACACTTTCTCTTTATTTCTTTTTATTTCTTTATTCATCTTTTATTTTCAGTTTCTTTCCTTCAAAATTAGATGGTAACATATGCCTATTTTAAATTTTTATTTCAAACATTGAGGACAATGTTCCATCTAAGTTTGGGGGTAGTTATTCACATTTGGAGTCTCTTGATGTTGGGTCGATTCTAATAACAATGATGAGAAATGAGCTCAATTATTATAGGTAGAAAGTGGAGAACAAGTATTAAGTGTGGTCTTTATCTTTAAAAATGTTAATAACTTATCATATGGATCATACTTGAAACTTTCATTCATTTGGCTATGTCAATTTAACGAATTGTGAAAGAGAATAGCAAGTTCAACTGTGAGTAAACTTAAATACACAAATTGTGAGTTTTTGAGCCTTATTTATTTCTTTTGAGAGAGTCATACACTTGAAGATCTCAGTTGACTGCATTCTTGAGATGATCTAGAACTTGTTTTTGCTACTTTTCGAAACTTATTTTTGGTTTTTGCATAAAAACTTGGAAATGATTAAGGCACCTAAGATTCTATCACCAAAGACAAATAGCCTACCCAACATCAATTATTCACTAGTTACCCCTTTGAAGCCTATTAAAGCTTTCTTTTTGTAAGACACATCATCCTTAACCAAGCCTAGATGAATAGGTTACCTTACCTATATCTATTGAGTTAGTAGAGCAAGAATTGAAAAAGAGATGTGGTATGTCAAGATGAAGGGGATGAAAATATAAAGTTGGAGGATTTGTGATAAGAAAAAAAATGAAAAGTTGTAAATTGCTGAGTGAAATAAAGTATAGGGCTGTTATATATGGCCTTAAAAATTTGGAGGTTATTAAAAAAAAAGAAAAAAAAAAGAAAGAAAAAAAACTCTTAGAACAATGCAAGTTGCTCTACTAATCCTTTAGAATTTTGTATTCCTTTTCCCTTCAATTGTTTAAACCTTCACCCATGGCCCCATTACAACCTATAAAAGACCTTTTGATCCAAGTAACATGCAAATCAATGGTGTGAAGATGTAGTAGCAAGATCAAGCATATGGTTTCATCCAAGTAATGATAAATTGTCACGAGATCTAACTTGAATGTCCCATGTCAATGAGAGCTATATTTTTGTGAGTGTATGCCATGGTGAGAATTTAGAGTTGAAATATAGTTGAGCTTGCTAACCTTAATCATGATTATGTTGCTTAGGCATTGGCCACACTACTATTTGATATTCAAGTTGAGTATTTGTGTGAATAAGTGATTAACATTTGAATTAAAACTTGTTTAGACCTATCTTAATGCTTGTTCTAACCTTGACACCTAATGTAGCAAGTTCTCTGAGGTAAATGTTGGAAGGGTCAAGATGTTCAAGAGATGCTTGTAGTTTAATTTTGCTTGAGGACAAGCAAAAGCTAAGTTTGAGAGTATTTGATGAACCCAATAATATTCACATTTAGGAGCAATAATCTTAATGCAATTGGACATTTAAATGCTCTATATGTGGTATTTTACTCTTATTTTCTCTTTTCCATAGGAAACAGCCTAAAACAGCAAAACGAAGCAGATTCAGGATTTTGAGGATGATACACAGAAACTGCAGAGCATAAGTCGACTGGTTCTTCAAACAGGCGACTGGACAGAGCGGTTGAAGCTGCTCGGTACAGTCGACTTACTCCAAGGAAAGTCGACTTGACTGATGAATTACGAATCTACAGATGTCTCGGCACAGTCGACTGATTACAAAACCAGTCGACTGGTATTCAGCAGAGTTAGAAGATAAGAACAGTTGAAGATTCATCCTCATCCAAATCCGAAACAAGATTAAGTTATCCAAACCCAGGTCGTCTGCGAATAACAACTCTTCATTAATCAAGTTAAAGAACCAGGATTGGCAAGTGAGAAGATCGACTCAGATCTATATTCGATGTGTAAAGAGATAGAATTGAAATCTGCAGATGTAGGCAAAAGAAGTTATAAAAAGGCTGGAATAAGGAGTTGAGAGTATCACTTAATCTCTGAATCATCAATCGTCAACCAGCAGGCATTATTCTATCAGCATCGAAGAAAGAAGGAGATCAAGTACACTAAAGGGAACGATCCAGTCGACTGAGTGACAGCAAGTCGACTTCTCGGGCCGAACATCATCATTTTATTTCTTCTCTTTCTAGTTTTTATTTTAATCATGTATTCGAAACTGTTAGTCAATAAAAGTCTTATTATGTGGAACTAATTTCATAGTTGGGTAGATTGAAACCGTAGCCATGTAATGCTTATATTCTTCTCAACGCTACTCTATTACTTATTGATTAAACCTGATTGTATTGGTATAGATTTATAATATGAATCAAACTTGTTCAGAAGTTCTAAGAGCAGTCGACTGAGAGTGACAGCAAGTCGACTGCCATGCAGAACCTGAGATTATCAAGTTTGCGTATTATAAAACTGAATCTGTATATGAGCATAGAGACGACCCGTATCTCGTGCCCATAACTTGTAACAAAGGAATCTTTAAGGGTTCTTGGTTTAATCAACTTGAAGGATCTAGATCTGATACCAATTTCTAGGACTTCGAGTGTTTGTTCGTTTCCATTATTCCTATGTTTTCTTTAAGTGCAACTTAGTCGATACCATGCTAAATACTTAAGGAAAGAACCGAATTAGAGTAGATACCATGCCCTTAAAGGAACAAACATGAGTGATTAGAGTAGTGTAGAAGGTGACTTAGCATTATTGACTACAGGTGGAAATCAAAGCCCAACTACTTAATAGATATTTGTGATTCAGAACTACTTGATCTAGTTTCAATCTTGTCATTTCTTTTAGAACAACACTTTAAGATTTTTATTTCTGTTTTATTGATTAGTAAGTTAATTTCTACAATCTCTGTGGGATCGATCCTTACTTGTCACTACGCTTCTATAAACGATTCGTACACTTGCGAGGTTTTTAATTTGTGTCTAGTTTATCTGTTTATTTAGATAGCTGGATTGCACAACAGTCCTCCTACAGGCTAGGTTGGGCGAAAGAGAAAACCTCACAAGGATCATTGATGGTCATCTTGAAGATCTACTTTTAAGGGTCTAACCATTGCGGTGGACAATTGAATGAGGAGGGTGAAAGATGAGAGAGTTTCTTCTACCCCCAACTGTACAACACAAACTTGACAATCATCATCAACATCATACTCATTTACCTCCTATTTCCATCAAACAATTGCTTCCCCCAAACCCAGCATCATCCCCTCCCCAGTCTCTTTGTACAACAAACCAACACCTCACCTCTTTACAACCAATAGAACAACCTCCTCCCAACAAACTAGCACCTCACTTCTTTACAATCAAGAAAACAACCTCTTCTCAACCTACAATCTTTACAACCAACGATGTTGCCATCTTTGCTACACCCCATTTTGCCCCCAGTGACTGCTAGGGCTACGGTGGGGAGTCCAGCCATGTCGACCGGGTTATCGGCATCCATTGTGGAGGTCCCAGATGGAGTGCAACCAGTGCAGCCACTTGGAGATGATCGTTGGGTGAAAGTGGTGAGCAGAGCCACTAGAAGACATGGCAAGAAGGTGCTGGCTAATGGATATACTAAAACATTCCAAAAAGGAAAAAAGAAACCCGCACCCTGTTTCAATTGTGGTGATCTGGGCCACATTCGTGCAAAGTGTACGAAGGAGGTGCGGTGTCTTAAATATTCAAAATGGGGGCATATGTCGTATGTATGCTCCAATGTATCTACCAATCCAATCGAAGAACTCACGAGATGTCAAGTGAGGAAGATCGCCGGATAATCCTGTACATATCAATTTAGTGAGTAGTCTTCCCATAATCAAATAAGAAGAACAACAGCTGCAGCAATGGTGTGGACTTGCTAAAATCACAACCGGCAGACCATTCGAAAACCACTTATTGGAAGCTCTTAGTAATCGGTGGCCGATGAAGGGTCACCAGGACTGGGTAAATAAAAAAGTTTGTCATCTACAATTCTTAATCTTGTTCCCCTCGTCGAAAAAGCTTGAAGATGTGGTTACTATATGGGTGGTGGATTTCAGGCATTTTACTGTTCGATTTTCACATTGGTCCCCGCATTTTGTAGCCGAGCTACCTCAAGAGGATTCTTATTGGATATGGATTCATAATATCTTCTCCATTGTTGGAGGCAGGATACCCTTCAAGAGTTTGTAAGAGATTTCGGGCTGTTAGTGGAAGTTGATCCCAAAACAGTAAAGAAATATAACCTAATCTAAGCTAGGGTTTTAATCAGAAGCCTAGATATTGGAATCATGCCTAAATTTGCAAAGTTCTTCACTTCTGAAGAAGCATATTTGATTTGATTTGTGCTCGAGAAGGTGGTGCCTAAAGCGGTGGTCCAACCAACTCCTACTCCCTCTATCGTAAACTCGCCGAGAGATGGTCATACTTACAATAAGGTGGCTTTGCCGGAGATTGAATCGACGATTGACGGAGCTCATGATTTTGAACATACTCACTGTGAGCTTCTCCGATCGACACAGGGAAGACGGTCAGAAACGAAAACCCACTTCATCCAACCCACTTCATCCAAAGGCCCTGATCTCCCAAAAATTCCAACCGTCAAGATGAGCAAGGGGAGACCAGTCAAACACAAGTGTTTGTTTTGACTAAAGAGGACAAGAGGCACAGAGAGGTGGAGGTGATTTTGTAGAAGAAAGTGACAGAGAAAGATAGGTCAAGTAGCAAAACTTGCCATTTCCAGCTCTTGACTTTGGTGGGTTTCGAGGAGCTCCCTTTTGGAACTAGGCAAGAAGATAGGGGGGATGATGCTCTGAGCTTGCATTCCTATTTGAGGTAGAAGTTTGAGAGGAACAAGATAATAGTACATAACTTCTTTTGGAAATTAAAGAAGAAGATGAAGGAAAGGATGAGAATGAAGAAGAAGGGATCAAGCCTCCAAAGAAACAAGCCTCTTCTACCAAACCACGTGACGCCACACAAGCCAGCCAATCCGGGTTGTCCACATGACGACTTCGAAATGGGTTTCAATGCAAGTGGCGCATTTTCTGAGACGTCTAACCCTAGCACGGGTGATACACGTGTTGTTCTTTTAGCTTCTAAACCGGCACCAAAAAGATTCGCATGTGACCCACGTGCCTCTCCCTCACTTGGGATTGGGCCCAAGAACGGATCCAAACAGCCATGTGGGAAGGATTATACTGATAATGGGCCTAAGCTGGGGTCTTTTGATCAGGTTAATGATGGGCCAAAAATTTCATGTGGGCTTCAAGATAACTCAGCTACATATTTGAATCAAGCTCCCCTCTCCTATACAACTCAGTGATGAAGATTACAACCCGTGTCTAAACTTGGAAGACGATGTTATCCATATGGAAGATAACTCGGATTTTGAAGAAGAATTTGTTGAAGATACTCAGATTCGCCAGACACTTGAGATCTCTCTAGATTATGTTCCACCTTCTCTCCCTTTGCCTGTGTTGAGTACATCGACGGATTATGCTGCACCACCGCTTTCTCAAGGCTTTATAGTTCACAAGTCAGCTAAGAGGGCTCATATGGAGTCCTTGGGGGATTATCTTGAAAGAACACTTGCTGCCAAATCTGTTGTAACCCCCGTTTTCGTTTATACAAATTTTCTGTATTCTGGTATTTTGTTTGTCTATAAATTTTTTCGTTCCCGATTGTACAAATTTCATTTTCTTTTCTCTTCCGTATTCTTGTATTTCGATTTTCTATAAATCTTTCTATTCTCATGAACCCAATTGCCTTCACTTGGACATTTGATTATTTTGTCGGAACCCAAAATTTTCCTGTATTCCTGTATTCCTGTATTCCAACTATCTACAGTTCTTCTGCTCTTTTGAACCCAATTGTTCACACTATAATATTCAAACCATTGTTAAAATATTTTCTTATCAACAATTATATTTATTTCGAATGAATGTATATGTTAACACAAACCTTATTCCAGTTTATAGGTTTATTTTCTATTCCTAATTGATTGATTATTTTTATCTTTATTTTTTTACAAGAAATTCAATCCCAATTTCTAGTTCATACTGTATTCTACTATTTAATTTAATATTTTTAAAAGCCCAAACCAAGTGTATCATTATTATTTGATTATTTGTAAAAAATTCTATCTTAACCCATTCTATGATTTTCGTTTTGTATTTGATTATCTAATTAATGTTACCACTTGATTATTTAATCTATGGTTACTTTTTATAATTAATAAATATTTTAAATCCACTCAAAGCCCAAGTTTTTCAACCATTCTATAATAATACTATTTTATTATTTGATGTATGAGTTAAGCCCAAATCCAATTTAAAATAAACCTAAAACCCAAGCCACATTTGTATACCCATAACCATTAACCCATTAGTCCTATCCAACCCAAAATTCTCTAACTGCACAATCCCCACTTTATATAACTGATCCTCATTTATCTCCACTAACAGTCCCCTTAATGTCTCCATAACACCCCAAATCACTCCTTACCATTTAATCATCATACTAATCCCCTAATAATATTAATCAACCCTAATCTCCTCCTAATCTCATCAGAACCCCCTACCTGGCCCTTCTCCTTCTTCTCATTTCTGCTTCCAAAACCCAAGCCAGCGCCATCGCAGCTCCCACTCATCGTCACCTTCCATCGCCCTCCTGCCTCCAGCCGCCACCTGAGTGCCTGACGCCAGCCCCTCCATTGCACACCATTGCCACCCCCGCTCCTCCTTCTACTTCTTCTCTTCGCCTGCATCACGCACCTCCAGCACTGTCGACGCCCCACTCCATCACCACCATCATCCATCGCAGCTCCACCAATAAAACCCAACAGCCTCATCGACTTCATCACCAAGTGTCGCCCTCTTGCGCTCCTCCACTGCCCCAACATCTCCCTGCCTCGACCCTGAACCCTGATCCCCCCGCTCCCACCCTCGCTGCCGCACACCCTGCCTCCCTCTCCCCTGAGCCGAAATGTTACACACCATAGTGTGGAGAAGGAAGCAAGAGGAAGATGGAATGCAGAGTAGAGAGCGCGGGATTGAAGTTGTCAGTGTGTTTGAAATATGTAAATAAACAATTGTAACTAAGTCCAATAATTGCAAGGGTGTGAGTGTAAAAGTGCAAGAGTGGTTTAATTGTAGTCGTTGATTGTAAAGGAGTGAATGGTAGGGATTAGTCAGGTGGGGCCCAGCTTACAACTGACTAACTAACTCCACTTTCAGCTCTAAACACAGGCAGCAAGTGTAAAAGGAAAAGTCTATAAATAAGAATGGATCAACCCATTGGGGGGATCATCTGAGTTGCAAGAATTCTGTTTCTCTTCTTGATTCTGTCTGTTTCTCTTCTTGATTCTGTTAGAGTTAGTAGTTCTACCAATCCTCTCTTAATTCTCTTCTTCCTTGAGTTCTCTACTTCTCAATTTACTCAACAATGCCACCAAGAAAAGCTGTTGGCCAAGCTGCAGGTCATCAATTGGTATCAGAGCAAGCCGATCCTTTGGATCCTGAGGTGAATGGTGATCGACGGAATCAAGAAACAGGGCCAACGGAGATTGGGGGAGTTTTAGGGGAAGCACCAGAGTCGGAAGTAAAGCAATGGCTGAGGTTTATGGAAAGGAGAATGTCTGGATTTGAGAGTAATTTTCAAGAAGTTACCAATCAATTGTCAACTGTTGTTGCTCAAGTTCAGCATTTGGCGCACCAGGTAGGTGGCCTGGTTGCTATGGGAAAGAATCAGAAGGAGAATTTGGAGCCGAATGAGCCAATTCCTCCGTTGTCAATGGCAGGTAATCTCGACTCTGGTCAATTTTCTTTAGAAAACCATTGTGGATCTAGCAGAATAGAAGGCAGGTTCAACAGGGGATTTGAGCAATTTGGGCGAGAAAATTTTTTCCCTAAGCCTCCTAAATTGGATGTTAGTCCATTTTCGGGTGTTGGAGACGTTCTTAATTGGCTGTTTCAAGTAGAACATTATTTTGATATGTACCATATTGCGGGGGATGAGAAAGTAAGGGTAGCATATTTCTTTCTTAGGGATGAAGCTGTACAATGGTGTCGGTGGTTTCTTAAGGTGAATGAAGGAGTTGTCACATGGAAACAATTCAAAGAGGGAATTCGTAATCGTTTTGATGCAGGGATCTATGAGAATGCAGTAAAGACTCTTTGTAGATTAGAACATACTACTTCAGTCTTGGACTATCGGCAAAGGTTTGAAAAACTGCAATGTTTGGTAGAGGGGGTGAGTGAATCATATTTGGTTCAACAATTTATAAGTGGTTTAAAAGAGGAAATTCAGCATGATGTGTCTTTAGCTGAGCCACAATCTCTAAGCAAGGCATTCAGGGTTGCAGTTAGATTTGAGAAGAAGCACAATTCAATCAAACAGTTGCAAAGAAGTGCATACAGACCACCTTATAGGAACTCTTTTGTTTCTCATGGTAATATTCCCTCGTCATCTCCTACACATCACAATACCTCAAACCAACCACACAAGATACAGCCTACCTCTACACCAATTTTAAAGAAGTTAAGTCCAAATGAGATATGGGAAAGAAGGAAGAAAGGTCTTTGTTTCGGGTGTGATGAGAAGTTTATACCTGGTCATGTTTGTAAGAACAAGACTTATATGTGTATTGAAGGAGAATGGGATCTTTTCGCAATCCAAGATGAGGAAGAACTCAACCAATTGCTAGCGGTGGATGATGGTGATGAGTTTTCCAAAGAGGTTGAAAGTAATCAGCTGGCTACTGCAACAGCGTTGCAAGTGGGTGTTAATACTGAGTGCTTAATTCTCAAGGGAGTCCTCAATGGTCATGTTGTGCACATTTTGGTAGATAGTGGAGCAACACACAATTATATTGATCCCTTTATATTAGAGAAAACTGGGTTAAAACTCTCAATCAAGCAAACATTTCATGTCAGAGTTGCTGGAGGTCGCGAAGTAGAGGGAAGTGGAATGTGTTCAGGAGTTAAAATTCAATGCCAAGGCTATGAGTTTTTGGATGATTTTTTGGTATTCCCTATCGGAGGTCATGATATTGTTCTTGGGGCAAAATGGATCAAGCAGGTGAATGAAGTGACTATGAATTTAGTAGAAAAGCAGATGAAATTTTTTCATAAAGGTGTTCAATGGGTTCTACAAGGGTTGCAACCTACTCCAACTCAAATGTTGACAGACAAAGAAGCAAACAAAATTGTGTTTCAAACACATAGAGGGTTTGTGTTATACCTCATATCTTCTGCAGTGACACAGTGTGTCAAGCCTGCGATTCCACAGGATATAAGTGATATTCTTGATGAATATACTGATTTGTTTGAAGAACCCAAAGGTTTGCCTCCGACCAGATCTTGTGATCACAAAATACCCTTAGAAGAGGGGTCTAAGCCAGTCTGCATAAGACCATATAGACATTCTTTCGAACGGAAAAATGCAATTGAGCAAATTGTCTCTGATATGATAACCCAGGGAGTCATAAGGCCAAGCACAAGTTCTTATTCTTCCCCGGTTGTTTTGGTGAAGAAGCATGATGGCTCATGGCGTATGTGTGTGGACTATAGGGCTTTAAATCAACAAACAATCAAAGATAAGTATCCCATTCCTATTATTGATGATCTATTAGATGAGTTGCATGGTTCCAAGTTCTTTACCAAGTTAGATTTACGCTCGGGATACCATCAGATAAGAATGAGCAGTGATGATATAGGAAAGACTGCATTTAGGACTCATAGCGGCCATTATGAGTTCTTAGTGATGCCGTTTGGTTTGAGTAATGCTCCTTCAACATTCCAATCACTTATGAATGAAATTTTCAGACCATATTTGAGAAGGTTTGTTCTAGTTTTTTTCGATGATATCCTCATTTTCAGTGATTCCTGGAGAACTCATTTGGAGCACTTACAGATTGTCTTACAAATCCTTCGACATAACCAGCTATTTGTAAAGAAATCCAAATGTGATTTTGGCCAAAATCAGGTTGAATACCTAGGGTATGTTGTGTCTGATAAAGGGATTGCAGTTGACAAAGCTAAGGTATCTGCTGTGGAAGAGTGGCCAGTTCCAAGAAATGTCAAGGCTCTACGAGGGTTTTTGGGGCTTACAGGATATTATAGGAAGTTTATCAAGAATTATGGATCCATTGCCGCCCCTTTAACAGAACTCACAAAGAAAGATTGTTTCATTTGGTCTGAAAAAGCACAAGCAGCATTTGAGTTATTAAAGGAGGCACTCATCTCAGCACCAGTATTGCAATTGCCTGATTTTTCAAAAACCTTTGTAGTGGAATGCGATGCATGTAAAGAGGGAATAGGTGCTGTGTTGCTGCAAAACAAACACCCAGTTGCATATATTAGCCAAGGCCTTAGAGGGAAAGCTCTGCACTGGTCTGCATACGAGAAGGAAATGTTAGCTATACTTCTCGCAGTAAAGAAGTGGAAACAGTACCTTTTTGGAAGGAAGTTTGTTATTCGAACTGACCATCAACCGCTGAAGTATCTCTTGGATCAGAGACTATCAACTGAGGCTCAACATGCTTGGTTAGTCAAGTTATATGGGTTCAACTTTGAAGTGGAGTATAAGAAAGGAATTAAAAATATTCCAGCTGATAGACTATCAAGAAGGGACTCTGACTGCTATTTGTTGCAGTTGTCTTCTTTAAGTGATAATTGGTGGGATATCATTGTTAAGATGAATGCTACCGATCCATACTTTGCAAATTTAGCTGACAAGCTCACAAAGAAACCCAACTCCAGATTTGTACAGGTGAGAGGAGTGTGGTATAAATCATCTAAGGTGATCATTAGCCCAGCTTCATCTTTTAGGCAGATATTAATTTCTGAGCATCATAATACTCCCACTGGGGGACACTCTGGTTATGACAAAACCATACAGAGATTAAGGAGATCTTTTTGGTGGAAGGGAATTAAGAAAGATGTGCAAAAGTATGTGCAGGAATGTGTAATCTGCCAAACCAACAAATACAACTGTACCGCTCCATCAGGGTTATTACAGCCTCTACCTATACCCAATCAAGTTTGGGAACAAGCTAGTATGGATTTTATTGAAGGACTTCCACTCAGTGCAAAGTATTCAGTAATTCTTGTAGTAGTTGATCGTTTGAGCAAATATGCACATTTCCTACCTGTTCAGCATCCGTATACGGCTGCAAGCATTGTACAACTCCTGTTTGATGGAGTTTTCAAGTTTTATGGGATGCCAATATCCATTGTATGTGATCGTGGAGCTGTGTTTACTAGTGCATTGATGAGGGAAACACTTAAAATGCAAGGTACAACACTCAAATTTTCTACCGCATACCATCCACAATCAGATGGGCAAACTGAAGTGGTGAACAGATGTTTAGAAACTTATCTACGGTGTTTTTGCCATCATAAGCCTAAGGAATGGAGTAGGTGGCTGTCATGGGCTCAGTACTGGTACAATACTTCCTGGCACAGTGCAACAAAGACAACACCGTATCAGACTTTGTATGGAAAAGAACCTCCTACACTGCTATCTTATATTCCCAACACTGCGAAGAATCCAGAGGTGGGGGAGACATTATTAGCTAGAGATGTACATTTACAACTCTTAAAAGACCAGTTAATAAGAGCTCAAAACAGGATGAAGAAGCATGCTGATACACACAGGGTTGACAAAGAGTTTGTAGTTGGAGATTATGTCTACTTAAAGCTACAGCCTTACCGTCAAATTTCAGTTGCTGAAAGATCAGTACGGGAGCTTGCTCCTCTATTCTATGGACCTTATAAAGTAGTTGAGCGAATTGGGGCTGTTGCATACAGATTAGCATTGCCACCTGATGCGAAGATTCACCCAGTTTTTCACATATCGCAACTCAAAAAGCATATTGGACCTATGGTTCAAGTACAGGATGCGGTGCCCTCTTTTGTCTCTAAAGCTCTACTGGAACCAGAGTTGATTTTAGATAGAAGAGCTGTAATCAAAGGTAAAAAGCTCATCTCAGAGGTTCTGATCAAGTGGAAGTCTCAGGATGAAGAAGATGCCACATGGGAGCCATATTGGGAATTGATCAAACGGTTCCCTCTCTTCGATCTTGAGGCAAGGTCTTCAAAAATGGGGGAAGGAGTTGTTACACACCATAGTGTGGAGAAGGAAGCAAGAGGAAGATGGAATGCAGAGTAGAGAGCGCGGGATTGAAGTTGTCAGTGTGTTTGAAATATGTAAATAAACAATTGTAACTAAGTCCAATAATTGCAAGGGTGTGAGTGTAAAAGTGCAAGAGTGGTTTAATTGTAGTCGTTGATTGTAAAGGAGTGAATGGTAGGGATTAGTCAGGTGGGGCCCAGCTTACAACTGACTAACTAACTCCACTTTCAGCTCTAAACACAGGCAGCAAGTGTAAAAGGAAAAGTCTATAAATAAGAATGGATCAACCCATTGGGGGGATCATCTCAGTTGCAAGAATTCTGTTTCTCTTCTTGATTCTGTCTGTTTCTCTTCTTGATTCTGTTAGAGTTAGTAGTTCTACCAATCCTCTCTTAATTCTCTTCTTCCTTGAGTTCTCTACTTCTCAATTTACTCAACAATGCCACCAAGAAAAGCTGTTGGCCAAGCTACAGGTCATCACGAAACCCATCTCTCTCGCTGCAACCCCCTAATCATCATTTTCTTCCTCCAGCCGTTCTTTCTCTCTCCCCGACTCCTCTTCCAACCGATCACCTGTTCTCCATCGCCCTCCCTTGCAGCACCCTTGCCTCCTCACCACCATCTCCACCTTCGACAACCTCGCCTCCACTACCGCAGCCTCGCCTTCTCCCTCTTAACCTTGCCACAGCACCGTCGACTTCCTGCCATTGACTGCAACCTTGCGACTCCACCTCGAGCAGCCCACCACAGTCAGTTAACCCCGAAGCACCACTGCATCCACCTCTGTACCACCCTTGCCGATCACTGCTCCACCGCAACCACTCCACGCCGCAACACTCTCTCCGCTGCCGACTGCGACCACCGCTCGAATGCGAACCATCAACCCTGCCCTTGCTCGCCGCCGACAGTCACACCCGAACCCAACACCGCAACTCTTCCCTACTGCCTCGCCATCATCTCATCGCTTCCCTAGATCCCGAGCCTTCCATCCACTGCACACCGCCTTGCCGCCATTACTGCCGCGACCAGCCAGCACCTGCCCCCGTCCTTCTTCCTCTCCACCATTACCGACCACGAACCCCCACCATTGCCGCACCTTCTCACTACCCATTGCTGCTGGGCCTTCCTCCATTGTCGCCGCAACACCGAAGCCTCCCTTCACAGCCGTCATCACAGTCTGCCTTCAACCTTGCAGCCTGACTACTCCCCCTGTCTCCACTGCAACGAAAACACCCTGACTCGCTGCTCCCACCAAACTCCTCCCGCTACAGTCCACCTCCGCTGTCAATGCCCCACCATTCCCGAGCCTTCTTCCAAGCTCTCTGCCAACCACCGGTGTTGCCACTGCTGTCTTGCTGTGGTCGCTGCTGTCTCTCGTCGGTTGCCCGTGCCGTCGGCGTCGCTCGTGCATGCTCCTACCGTTTCTTTTCCCCGTTGTTTCTCATTGCACGTACAACCGTCGTCAACAAGGCATGAACCTTATACATTTTATTGTTCTGTACAAGCATATTATTTGATCTCCCGCAATTAGTAATTAGATCATTGCATTTAAAATCCGTTATTCTTGTAGTATTCATGTATCGTGTTATTTCCATATCTAGATTAGTTGTTATATTGAATCGAATCAACTCTTTTGCCTCCATGATTCGATTCTATCAAAAGATCGTAGTTTTTCATTGTCCCCAAATTCATTGCACAAACACGAATTTGAAACTATATGTTTCCAAGTAAGAACCGTTATAATTTAAATTGGCAAATTGCTATCTTGCTATAACTTGTAGTTAGATTTTGACCTAGCTAATGTTGAAATTAATTAGAGCTTTGTACACGAGAGTCGTATCCCTGTGAATCTAGTTTCTGGAACATTCGACGGATTCAAATTCCAAGTTGTAGATAATGAGTTATCATGTTTTTTTGTTCTGCTAGGTCTATACATTCCAGATTGTTACTTATAGCACATCGACATGTTTCACAAATTAAATTGTCATGTTAATAGGTGGATAAAGACTTGACATTGACTAGAATATTACTAGACATGATTTGGAATCGATTTATAATTTTTATAAGATTTTAAAGGATTTTATATTCGAGTTATATATATAAGAAGTTGACCCTAACTTGCTGCCTAAATAGTAGACCCATAAAGGAATGACTGTTAAATCTAGTTTCTGTTTTTATAATGTAACGTGTGCAAATGCATTGGACCTGTTAGAGAGTCTAGTTTCTAGAATCCTGGCGGAACTGATTTTGCTTTCCTGTAGCAGCGGAAAAGTCAGTTTTTGTGCAGAAATATTTTGCTGTCCAGAATTGTATATTTATGTTTTTAAAATATAAACATGTTATTTTTGTATTTAATAATTGAATTAATACAGTAGATAGATTGAGTGACTTTATATCATGTACTGCATGGTTTATTATCGCAACTGTTTCACTGATTATACCGATCGCCTGTATACCGATTACATGTACACGACTGAATCACATTAAAAGAATGACAAGCCGGGATAATAAGGATACGACTTAGTAGTGAAAAATATAGGGGACTGTACTCGGAAGGAAGCTCGTTGTTTCCCTACCATTACTAAATAACTAAATGATTGAATAACTGAATGACTGAATAACTGAATAACTGAATGACTGAACACTGCATATTGTTCATTGAACATTGATACATAATACTGAATGACTGAATAACTAAATAACTGAATCATGTTTCCTGTTTATATGTTTTTCAGAGTACATGATCTATAGAATTTACCACTAGAGTCAAAACATTCACTTGATTGTATACAACCGAACCTGTAGAATGGGACACAGGATTGCGTGCATTAGTTGGGACTGATGAAATGGATAAACTTAAGATTTATACTGAGCACATGCATATTCTTGTTTATGAGCTACATGATTCTAGTTATATGATCCCTGTTTACCAGCATGATTCCCGTTTACATGTTACATGATTCAGTCTACTAGTTACATGATTCCCGCTTACATGTTTATATTCCCTCGTTACATGACATGTTTCCTATGACATGATTTCTTGTTCCCTATTAGTTATATTTTGATACTTGTTCAGTTCTTGTTTCCTTCTTGTTATGTATATTATTTTTCGTTATTAGGTTTGTTTTGTATTTGAACTCCCATTTCTTATTGCTTTCCCTATTATGCCTTGTTTCATGTTCCTATTCTGCTTGTACTACTTGTGACCCGTTACTTGCTCTAATGACTACCATCTTTCTTTTGAGTTAATGTTATATAGAGTTAATGTTATACAGCTACAATGATGGGATACTGAAGGTACTTGGCAAACTACTTACTGGATTGTTTATTCTCAGACTTATTGTTAGTTCTTGTATCTCAGATATTGGTTATTGTATTATATTATTGTTTCTGTCATTATTATTATGTTATTGAGCTTGCTGGTATTGTATAGCTTATGGATGATATGAGTTGGTATACTTATATCATTCGCTGGGCCTTAGTTGCGTGCCCGTGTTTCCGTATAATGGGAAGTGGAGCATGACATCAGCTAAGGCCGACGATGGAGGTACACGTTGCTTTCTAGCTTCTATTTTTAATTTCATGTCTTATTCAGAAATATTCTTGCTGAAACTTGTGGTTTGACGGTGGGCAATTTATAATGCAATGCTTTTCTCCTTAATAAAATTTGGGGGGGGGGTTGAGTTGTTTAATCTTGATTTGAGTAAACCCGACCTTCCATGTAATTCTTGTCCGGTTACTAGACCCGACCTTCCATGTAATTCTTGTCCTGTTACTAGAAAATCCTGCTCTGGAAAGTTAGGGAGTTGGGTATACGGTGCAAGAGAGAAATGGTGAGAGACATTATCAACTGTGCCAAAGTGACATTGTTGGTCTCCAAAAAAACAAACTCTCACAGGTTACTAGACTGAGGAGAGGGGGGAAATAGGATTACTGAGTGGAAAATCTGCCCTTTGAAGGGGCTTCGGGTGGCATTGGTATTGGCTTCAACCCTGAGCTTTTTACTTGCCTGGATGAATTCTGGGGCATTTCTCTTTATCGATCGTCCTCCAACGACAGAACGATAACTGGACACAAGCCCTCACTGTAGTTTATGGACCAAACCTTGCTTCTTCCAGACCCGCATTCTAGTACGGAGCTCTGCTCAATTCAATCATGTTGGCAACACCCTTGGATGGTTGGGGTGATCTTAATATTACTGGATTTACTTATGAACATCGGGGAAGAGGAGCTAACGATGCTGAGAGGGGGGAGTTTAACAGTGTTATCACGGATCTGGAACTGGTTGACATCCTAATTTCATACAGACTCTTTACCTAGTCTAACATGCAGGTAACCCCCTATCTTGGCAAATTTCCTAATTTTGAGCGCCAAATATCTCCCAAGACTGACCTCTGATCATGTTCCCATCTTACTTTCTACGGGAAATAGGAACGCCCGACACCCGAAGAAATTCATATTCAAGAAAGCTTGGTTGGAAATCAAGGTTTTCACCACATTGTTATGGAAAGTTGGGCATTTCCTACAAGAGGTACTGAGGCAGCGGTGATTTGGTGTGAGATCATTTGCAGACTTCAAACTAAGCTCAAGAAATGGAACTGCACAAGGTTTGCTACAATCTGGAGAACTAAAGAAACTTTACTTAATGAGATTGATGATCTGGAGAGACTGGAGGAGGCTCGGTACCTTAGCCAAGTAAAGCAGAACCATCTGTTGTCACTCAGGGAAGACATTGCACATTTGTACAGACTAGATGAGATCAAATGGCAGCAAAGATCTAGAAATTCATGGCTCAAAAAAGGGAGATGCGAATATGACCTTTATTCACCGGATGGCCAGTGCGCGTTGGTGAACCAACATCATTATTTTAGTTCACATGGAGACTTTCGTGTTATAGGGGGGTGAGGAAATAAAACAAGCTTTCCAATCTCACTTCAAAAACCTTTTTGGGCGTAAGGCATAATTTAGGGCTTTTATGTGCAAGGGTTTTGGGAGGAACAAGCCGAAGGGCGAGGATATGGCTCATTCCCTACTCTCGTTGGAAACCTTGTTCATGGAGGAGAAAATGAAGGGAGTGATATCTCAGATAGGGAAGGGTAAAGCCCTTGGTCCCGATGGCTTCCTGATGTTATTCTATTAGACCTTTTGGGAGGAAATTTAGGATGAACTAATGGTTGTCATCGCCTAGGCAGTTAAGATCTGTTTTTAGAACTAATCGGTCTAGGAGCGATTAGTGATTAATCGGTTAATCAGAAAATAATTATGGATTAAATCGGAAAAATTGTTATATATATAATTAAAAATATATATATATTCTCATTATGTAGCACCCCTAAATCCTAACATAAAACTATTATAAGATTATCAATAGGAACATATAGTTATAGAAAAAATAAAGAGAGTACTTGGTTTGAGCTGAGTTTGGATTCTGAATGTGGGTTGGGTCGGGTTTGCTGGTTGGTTCCATCAAACAAAACAATCGGGAAGGAAGAGCAGTGCGAGAAACAAAAGAAGGAGGTGCAGATACGGGCCGAGTCAAGTATGCGATGGTACAGGAGGAGCGACGATGGGTCAGGTTTAGGTTTGCTTGAGAAAGAAGAAGAGAATCATTTTGGATTTGGGTTTGCACGAGGAAGAAGAGAGTGGCGATATGTCGGATTTGAGTTTGTGCGAAGACTAGAAGGGGTTTGAATTTTGAATTTATGACGGACTGAGCCCAAATAATGCAAACGATCATGAAAATTAGAGGAGGAGATTTAATCAGTTAATCGGCCACCTAAAACCGGCTGATTAACCACTAATCGGCCGATTATTCCCGATTAAATCGCTAACTATTGAAATATTATAAATCGCTAAAAAAAATAATCGCTTAGTCCCCGATTAGCGATTAATCGGGGATTAATCGGACATAATCGGAGATTTTTAACTGCTTAGGTCATTGCCGAGTTCTTTGATCATAGACTTAAGCTGGGCAGACTTAACTATGCAGAAGTCGTCTATATCCCAAAAAAGGAAGACACTTATTATGTTGGAGACTTCCAACCCATTACCTAATTGCTTGGTCAAAATAATCACCAATATCCTGGCCAATAGATTAGGCAAAATGATGGATAGACTGATCAGTAATGAACAAACTAGCTCAAGGGTCGTTGTATCCTGGATTACATTGCTTCAGCTGAAGAAACCATTCACCAATGCCAAATCTCGAACAACAGGAGTTACTTGTTAAAACTGGAATTCGAGAAGGCGTACGACTTCGTTGATTAGGACTGTCTATTAGAAGCCCTACATAGTAGGGGTTTGGGGGACAGATGGATTAGGTGGATTAGTCAATGCCTCATGACCAATATGATGTCTATTTCAGTCAATGGAAAGGCTAGTAAACCATTTCCAAGCAGAAGAGGGCTGAGACATGGGGATCCTTTGTCCCCTCTTCTATTCACAATTGTTGCTGATGTCCTTAGAGGCATGATGGATAATTGCATACAACCGGATTTGATCACCCCTGTTCCTAGTGGTAGTAGTTGACCTAGCTGCACAATTCTTCGAAATGCCGATGACACATTTCTCTTTGGAAATGGGAATTTGGGAGCATATGGGTGAGACAATTACATTTAAGGGAGTGTTATACTATTTTGAAGCATGGTCGGGCTTCAAGGTTAACTTCCACAAAAGTACCCATAGTCCTATTGTGCTTTCGGAAGAGGAAGCCCAGGAGCATGCAACCATTCTTAACTGCAAGCTTGATAATTTCCGATCAAGTACCTAGGCCTTCCACTATGACCAGGCAAATATAAGAAGGTTGATTGGCTGTCGATCATTGATAGGGTGGAAGCCCGGTTGGCAGAATGGAAAGGAAAATCCCTCTCCTTAGAGGGTAGGGTGACTCTCATAAACTCGATTTTATCCAACCTCTTGATTTATTACCTATCTTTTTTTGAATTCCCAAAATGGGTCATCTTGTAACGCCCCTAGCTCAGACAATTTATACAATTTACAAAACAAATTAGATACTATGTAGTACAACTTCTGTAACACCTCGAATTTGTGAAATACCGAAAATATCTGTTTTTATATATTTGGAGAGCTGAAAACTGTTTTTGGGATATTTTATTTAAATATTGGTACTGGTATGGATATTTGTGGTAGATTGATATTATTGATGTATTGGAGCTACGAGTTGAAATTTTATGGGAAGAGATATTGTTTATTTTATTTTATAATTTTGAAGGATTATTACGAGGTAGTTTTAATTTATTTTGTATTGTTTATGATATTAAAGTAGAGATTTGGGACTTATTTAAAATATATTGGGATTTGGGGGCTTATATGTAATTTTTCCTTACACTATTATTTATTTATTTATTCTTTTAATAAACCCCCCCCCCCATTCTTCTTCCTCCTCCCTTCTTTTCTTTTTTTTCTCCCGATCGCACGTATATAGCCGAACCCATCGGCCGGCGTTCTCCCCCTCCCAAATCCGATCCGTTTTTCGATTGTTTTCAAATTAATTCAGGGGGATAGCTAAGTGGAGGGTGCTCTAGCTCGTAGCGGAGTCTGTTTTTCGAAAGGATTTCGAAAAGGTAAACCCTAGATTTTATTTTTGTAAAAAAATTAGTGTGGTAACTTTATTTTGAGTAAGAGTATTATGGTAGGGAGATTAGAAGATGTTGAGAAGGGTAGAGACGAGAAATTAGCAATTTCTTAGAGATTTTGCAAGTTGCTAAAAATTAGGGTTTTGGGTTTGGAAATGAGAATTATATATATATAAATTATCTTCCGCATGGTAGTAGAAATTGTAGTTTAGCCATTAGAATAAATTGGGAATGGTTCTAGTAATTTTTTGGGGAATAAAAATCCCTTAGACATTAGATTATTATGTGCATCGCACGTGTATCCCAGACGTCCAATAAAACGTCTGTGTGATAGTAAGATAATTAGTATTATTGTTTTCCCATGACTGGTTTGAATGATTTGAGCCTTAATTGCTTTGAAACTTGATAATAGGAAATGTTAATGGCTTCGTGTGCGGGATGGAGAAGAGATGCTTCGAGTCTTCCCAGGCTGTTAGGTGAGTATGAAGGTATTTATGTATTTGTTATTTTAAGAAAATTTTAGTATAATCTGAATAATTGATATGAATCCCGGAATAAGGTTTATGTGTAAAGGGAAATTAGTGTTTGGTGTTGGTATGCGATATGACGATTAAATACTCCTGTCGTGTATTGATATAAATTTATAGAGGATGGATTAGTTATATATATATGGGGATGAGTTATTTGTATATAAGAATGTCGGTATATGATGGATTGATGTGATTTTAAATATTCAGGGTGATGGTAATGTATTGTGTATATATATCTATGTGTATATGGTGTTGTGAGCGTATGCAAACGTGTGGGAATGAGATAATAAATAGTATGGTATATTCACGATGTGCGAGGTAATGATCAAATAAATAATACAATACCATTGTGATGTGCAATATTATGATGTGATGATTTTATATATTAATTACAGTGATATTTTCTTTGTGTGATGCATTGAAAGGGTAAGTGAGATGGTGATCATTGGTTATGCGAATAAGTTTAAATCAAAGAGGAGATGCTATGATGATAAAGGGTGATGTTAATATGAAAAGAAAATGTTAATAGCAATAATTTCGGTTGACTTGAGTTGATACCCCAGGATGGACCTGGGAGAGTAGATACCTCCGCGTAGACCGGAGAGAGATATGATACCTCAGGGTAGACCTAAGAGAGAGATGATACCCTAGGGTAGTCCTCGGACTCCCCTAACCCCCCAAACACTAAGGGGTTAGCCATTTCTGGTGTGAGTATAATTCACTAATCTAATAAATAAATCAAACTATATCAAGAAAATAAATTAAACTTACAAATACCAAGGTAAGAAGATTCAACTCGAATCTGGACATTAAAGCATCAAGAATACACCTTAGTATCAAGTACTAAACAAGTCTGCATCCGTCTACATCTATATATCCATAACTCCACTCCCTTCGCTAAATGCATCATATTAATATATGACTGCATATATATAAATACATATATACACAACTCATTCACTTTATACTCAATCACAAAGCAACACATTAATCCATATTCCATTACTTTTCATTTTGAATTCTCCAACACAAATACTCATCATTTCATAATTTCCACCACCTCATCGTTTCTTTATTTTCATAAATACTCACATAAGGTCCCTATCTCTTTTCTTCATACTTTTATAACTACGCACTTCATTTACCGTTCATTTACATCTACGAACTCACAACTCATATTCTTTAATACTCATTTTCATTCATAAACCCTTTCTTTCTCAATTTCATATTTCATAACACCGCGTTCATTTATTTCTTATAACCCATATCATCACGTATGCATATATCCTCATAATACCACATTAATTCATTTCTTATGACAAAAATATAACACTTCATTCCCCATTGCAATTTACTCACATTTCATCACATCATGAACATATCACTTATTAAATACTCATTCTTATCACATCAAAAATATGTTTTATAACTCATTCTCATCCCGTTATATCATTTAGCTATTATTCAAGCTAATTGATGGCTAACTTACTTTCATCTTCACTTATAACTCAAGTTATCATTGATTTCACTTTCATTTACATCAATTAATACTCCATATCCCCAAATATAGTTTGGGCAATAACATATCACACCCCAAAGCCGATAGCTTGGGTAATAATCACCACGCCCCAAACATAGTTTGGGTAATATCACATCACATCTCAAGCTAATAGCTTGGTTATTAATTCACTTAAATCACTATTCATCTTCACTTACTTTATTCTTCATTTCCATTATTCATCACCGATATCATGCCACTCACCCTGCGAATTATGTCAAGGCAGGTAGTTCCCACCATTTCCATAGGAATAGCGGGCGGGTAGTTCCTCGACACAATTCCAAGGTGTATCAACTCAAATCCTCCTGTATTTCACTTTCATTTATAAGATACATAATGCATTCTTTCTACTTCCCGTATTCATTATCACAACACAATTTCTTCATTTAATCCATATTAATACACTTTTCGTATTTTCTAAATCTCATCTCGTAATTACTTATTCATTTCGACCCATACACTTACTTCACTATTTCATTTCATCTTACACCAATTACTTTCTTCTCTTTCTCATTCACATTTCATATCATATTCATTTTATCCCAGGTCTAGCCTGGAGTATCAATTCTCTCTCAGGTCTACCCTGAGATATCAACTCTCTCTCCGGTCTATCCGGAGATATCTGCTCTCCCAGGTCTATCCTGGGGTATCAACTCTCTCTCAGGTCTACCCTGAGGTATCATATCTCTCTCCGGTCTCTACGGAGGTATCTACTCTCCCAGGCCTACCCTGGGGTATCATCTGTCTCTCAAGTCTACCCTGAGGTATCATATCTCTCTCCGGTCTATGCGGAGGTATCTACTCTCCCAGGCCTACCCTGGGGTATCATCTGTCTCTCAGGTCTACCCTGAGGTATCATATCTCTCCGGTCTATGCGGAGGTATCTACTCTCCCAGGCCTACCCTGGGGTATCATCTCTCTCTCAGGTCTACCCTGAGGTATCATATCTCTCTCCGGTCTATGCGGAGGTATCTACTCTCCCAGGCCTACCCTGGGGTATCATCTCTCTCTCAGGTCTACCCTGAGGTATCATATCTCTCTCCGGTCTATGCGGAGGTATCTACTCTCCCAGGCCTACCCTGGGGTATCTTCTCTCTCTCAGGTCTACCCTGAGGTATCATCTCTCTCTCCGGTCTATGCGGAGGTATCTACTCTCCCAGACCTACCCTGGGGTATCATCTCTCTCTCAGGTCTACCCTGAGGTATCATATCTCTCTCCGGTCTATGCGGAGGTATCTACTCTCCCAGGCCTACCCTAGGGTATCATCTCTCTCTCTGGTCTACCCTGAGGTATCATATCTCTCTCCGGTCTACGCGGAGGTATCTACTCTCCCAGGTCCATCCTGGCGTATCAACTCAAGTCAACCAAAATTATTGCTATTAACATTTTCTTTTCATATTAACATCACCCTTTATCATCATAGCATCTCTTCTTTGATTTAAACTTATTCGCATAACCAATGATCACCATCTCACTTACCCTTTCAATGCATCACACAAAGAAAATATCACTGTAATTAATATATAAAATCATCACATCATAATATTGCACATCACAATGGTAATGTATTATTTATTTGATCATTACCTCACACATTGTGAATATACCATACTATTTATTATCTCATTCCCACACGTTTGCATACGCCCAGTAGATTAACACATCACAACACCATATACACATAGATATATATACACAATACATTACCATCACCCTGAATATTTAAAATCACATCAGTCCACCATATACCGACATTCTTATATACATATAACGCATCCCCATATATATATAACTAATCCATCCTCTATAAATTTATATCAATACACGAGACGAGTATTTAATCGTCATATTGCATACCAATACCGAACACTAATTTCCCTTTTCACATAAACCTTATTCCGGGATTCATATCAATCATTCAGATTATACTAAAATTTTCTTAAAATAACAAATACATAAATACCTTCATACTCACCTAACAGCCCGGGAAGACTCGAAGCATCTCTTCTCCATCCCGCACACAAAGCCGTTAACATTTCCTATTATCAAGTTTCAAAGCAATTAAGGCTCAAATCATTCAAACCAGTCATGGGAAAATAATAATACTAATTATCTTACTATCACACAGACGTTTTATTGGACGTCTGGGATACATGTGCGATGCACGTAATAATCTAATGTCTAAGGGATTTTTATTCCCCAAACAATTACTAGAACCATTCCCAATTTATTCTAATGGCTAAACTACAATTTTTACTACCATGCGGAAGATAATTTATATATATATAATTCTCATTTCCAAACCCAAAACCCTAATTTTTAGCAACTTGCAAAATCTCTAAGAAATTGCTAATTTCTCGTCTCTGCCCTTCTCAACATCTTCTAATCTCCCTACCATAATACTCTTACTCAAAATAAAGTTACCACACTAATTTTTTTACAAAAATAAAATCTAGGGTTTACCTTTTCGAAATCCTTTCGAAAAACGGACTCCGCCACGAGCTAGAGCACCCTCTACTTAGCTATCCCCCCGAATTAATTTGAAAACAATCGAAAAACGGATCGGATTTGGGAGGGGGAGAACGCCGGCCGATGGGTTCGGCTGTATACGTGCGATCGGGAGAAAAAAAGAAAAGAAGGGTGGAGGAAGAAGAATGGGGGGGGGGGGGGGGTTATTAAAAGAATAAATAAATAAATAATAGTGTAAGGAAAAATTACATATAAGCCCCCAAATCCCAATATATTTCAAATAAGTCCCAAATCTCTACTTTAATATCATAAACAATACAAAATACATTAAAACTACCTCGTAATAATCCTTCAAAATTATAAAATAAAATAAACAATATCTCTTCCCATAAAATTTCAACTCGTAGCTCCAATACATCAATAATATCAATCTACCACAAATATCCATACCAGTACCAATATTTAAATAAAATATCCCAAAAACAGTTTTCAGCTCTCCAAATATATAAAAACAGATATTTTCGGTATTTCACAAATTCGAGGTGTTACATTCTACACACCTCAAAAGAAGCTCGTCCTCGAGCTATAGGGGTTAAGAAAACTGTCCAAACAATCCTGGATACTTTCTCCTCACCATCTCCCAAACTCCTAATTATAGTAATTACTATAACGCACAACTGAACTTTCAGCAACTGAGCAACTTGAAGTTTTGGTCGCCGCAATCTGCATAATTCTTTTGTGGACTACACACCTCAAAAGAGGCTTTTCCATTCTTGCCAAATAACTGACATCCTTCTTCGTTCCAGGCCACTTAAAAGTCTTTCTAAACTCTCGATATCTCTACGTGTCACCGGGATAACCAATATACTTAATAAAATAAACAATCTCCATCTCACCCTACCATAAGCCATCCACATCAAAAATACCAAATCTACGACGATAACAAGAACCTCCTTCACTGCCTACTGACCAATCGGTAGGACATTCATTAATCTAATCCAAAATTAGATCATGCATCCTCAGTAATAAGCATAAATTTCAAATCCAAGCTCGACTGATTAGCTGTAGAATAGACAACTGTACTGATAAACTGCCACCTACAAGGTCATGTCACTCTCTGTGGTCGAGGAAAAATCCAAATTGACTAACTAATTCTAGTATTGTCCACTTCTGGGACGTCATAATTGCCAATATTCTTCTTCTACTTCAGACATCTGTCACCCTATTCTTAATGGTCACCTTATTCAATTCCCGATAATCGATACTCAATCTCAGGGAACCATCCTCTCTTATATCAGTAAGTTACCAACCACCTCCTTAATCTTCCCCTTGGGTTTTACCACCGAACCCAACAGACATACTCACATCGTCTAAGACATTTCATACAATTAGAAACCGAGTCTCATCGGGCCTTCTCACCCGAATCATTCATGCATCATACCTCAACTATGCATAAAGCCTTCACAACCAACTCATCACCCCAGTTTCCAATGACATCACTCTTCGCGCATCACCCTCCGGTCTATAGAACACATGCAGGATCAACAGGGAATAGCCCTCCACGGCACACAACAATCAATATAATAAAACACTCCAATAGCACACAATTCTCACTGGGGATTCTAAAAAGGACAATAAAGTGCTATAAAGCAGATCATATACATGGACTTATAAAAGTTATCACTGACACAAAGTCAGATAAAAATAATAGGGATCACTTCACTCTATAGCTAAATCCATACTTAGCAAAATGCTATCAAAGCATAAAACAAACTTCACACAAACATCACCTTCTCTACTTAGCGTGATGAAACCCATACTCACAAGTCAAGATCACTAGAAATGGGTATAACATTCCTAATTAACCTAGGCTCTGATACCAAACTATAACACCCCAAAAAAAAAAATTTTTTTCTCCTAATTCAATTCTTTCAATTTCTCTATCACTTTAAACATAAACTAAGAAAGTTATATTTCAGGGAAAATTTTGGCAGAGCCTCCCCTGTAAATTTTGCCCCGAAACACAGATAGCTTACGGAATTCTGCTCAAAATTCTGTAGCTCACAATACACACAATAATTTCACGGGCTCCCCAGGCCAAAATGAGCAGATACACACAGGCAATATAATATAATGCTCTGGGGGCCAAACTCATAACGGATTATCAAATATCAAATAAAAACTATAAATTTCTTTGAAAAAAGAGGTAAAATTTTAGAAAAATCCTTAATAAAACCTACCACAGAGCCCGGTACTCCACAACGAGATGGGTACGGGTCACAAACATACCATACCACCTCACAGTATACTCATCATCGTCATATACATGCTTATACATCCATAATACAATTTAGATCATAAATTTATCACTTAACATAATAACTTAAACAGAAAATTTTAAAAAAAAGAAAAGATTCGCACCATCCAATCTATCCCTCACCTCTGCACTGCTGAGGACCTGTAACAGTAGGGCCTAGGGTAGTCCTCGGACTCCCCAATCCATCCTGTATAAATTTATACTAAGGTGTATTCTTGATGCTTTAATGTCCAGATTCGAGTTGAATCTTCTTACCTTGGTATTTGTAAGTTTAATTTATTTTCTTGATATAGTTTGATTTATTTATTAGATTAGTGAATTATACTCACACCAGAAATGGCTAACCCCTTAGTGTTTGGGGGGTTAGGGGAGTCCGAGGACTACCCTAGGCCCTACTGTTACAGGTCCTCAGCAGTGCAGAGGTGAGGGATAGATTGGATGGTGCGAAGCTTTTCTTTTTTTTTTTTTAATTTTCTGTTTAAGTTATTATGTTAAGTGATAAATTTATGATCTAAATTGTATTATGGATGTATAAGCATGTATATGACGATGATGAGTATACTGTGAGGTGGTATGGTATGTTTGTGACCCGTACCCATCTCGTTGTGGAGTACCGGGCTCTGTGGTAGGTTTTACAAGGATTTTTCTAAAATTTTACCTCGTTTTTCAAAAAAATTTATAATTTTTATTTGATATTTGATAATCCGTTATGAGTTTGGCCCCCAGAGCATTATATTATATTGCCTGTGTGTATCTGCTCATTTTGGCCTGGGGAGCCTGTGAAATTATTGTGTATTGTGAGCTACGGAATTTTGAGCGAAATTCCGTAAGCTATCTGTATTTCGGGGCAAAATTTACAGGGGAGGCTCTGCCAAAATTTTCCCTGAAATATAACTTTCTTAGTTTATGTTTAAAGTGATAGAGAAATTGAAAGAATTGAATTTGGAGAAAAGAAATTTTTTTTTTTTTGGTGTTACAACTTCCCACCACAGGCTGCCTCTGAAAAGGTGGTTAACCAATTAGGTGACTCTTGATCATAGTCTATTAGTATTTATATATTATTTAATTCCTTTATCTTACAGATATGTGACAATTTTCCCATACACTTACCTCTTTTCAAGAATGCACAGCCAAGCATTCATACACCAGGTGGGCCCATTGGAGCCACGTCACCCATTGGTGACGTCACCCCCCAGATGAGAATCACACATCCAACTTTGCTGTCCTTCCATCAGGTGGGCCCATTAATACCATTCAACATTTTTTCCAAATGTTAACAACCATCCTACCAACAACCAATCCATTTATACTATGAACATATATCCATTTATACTATATATATATATATATATATATATATATATATATATATATATAATAAAACACAAAGAAAGCTATCAAGTGGCTCTCCTTCATTCTGCCAAAAAATCAAAGGTTCAGATCTAACCTTACAAAACATATTTTCCCTCCCAAAAGTTTCCCCCCAAAACTCAAATTCAAATCCCCACCCAAAACAACTCCTATATTTATTCAACTATTATTTTTTCTCTCCCTCCCTCCCTCTTCTATTCAATAAATTAAGAAAATAAAATTTTAAAAATTTTCAAAAAAAATTTAAAAATTTTCAAAAGAAATTTAAAAATTAAAAATTAAAAAAATTAGTAATTTGAAAACTTTAAAAATAATTCAAAAAATTTTTAAAAAAATCATATAATATGTTTTTTACTAGACCCCCAAAAGTTTCTCATATAATATGTTAGCTACTTCAATTAATTTGCTGGACCTCCAAAATTATTTTATATGATCAAATAAGGTGCACCGTTCCGAAGACGTGCCGTAGGCACGTGTCAACGGGCAAACCTAGTATATATATATTGTTTTAACGCGAGGTGTTACAGACGGGGACCCTTCAGAAATCAGCGTCCTCGCTGAGCACGGACATGCACAATCTAGTGCAGGATCTCTTTTCTAGCCGATGTGGAGTGGAGTACCCTGATTCTGCTAGCTGCACCGTACCCTGATTCTGCGGGCAGTCCACTATTTCAAGCCGCCACCTCGCTCCCTCTCAGACATACCTGACGTACTTCTGCTTGCTCCATCTCAAGCATACATCTCGCCCACTCTTACCCTCACTCGGTGTCGAAAGTCGGCTCTGATACCATCTGTAACGCCCCTAGCTCAGACAATTTATACAATTTATAAGACAAATTAGATACTATGTAATACAACTGCCCACCACAAGCTGCCTCTCAAAGGTGGTTAACCAATTAGGTGACTCTTGATCATAGGCTATTAGTATTTATATATTATTTAATTCCTTTATCTTACCGATATGGGACAATTTTCCCATACACTTACCTCTTTTCAAGAATGCACAACCAAGCATTCATACACCGGGTGGGCCCATTAGAGCCACGTCACCCATTGGTGACGTCACCCCCCAGATGAGAATCACACAGCCAACTTTGTTGTCCTTCCATCACGTGGGCCCATTAATACCATTCAACATTTTTTCCAAATGTAACAACCATCCTACCAACAGCCAATCCATTTATACTATGAACTTATATCCATTTATACTATGAACATATATATATATATATATATATATATATATATATATATATATATATATATATATATATTTATTTATTTATTTAACACGGGGTGTTACAGACACCCCCTTCAGAAATCAGCGTCCTCGCTGAGCACGGGCATGCACAATCTAGTGCAGGATCTCCTTTCTAGCCAATGTGGAGTGGAGTACCCTGATTCTACTAGCTGCACCGTACCCTGATTCTGTGGGTGGTCTACTATTTTAGGCCGCCACCTCGCTCCCTCTCAGGCATACCCGACGTACATCTGCCAGCTCCATCTCAGACATACATCATGCCCACTCTTACCCACACTCGGTGTCGAAAGTCGGCTCTGATACCATCTGTAATGCCCCTAGCTCAGACAATTTATATAATTTATAAGACAAATTAGATAGTATGTAGTACAACTGCCCACCACAGGCTGCCTCTCAAAAGGTGGTTAACCAATTAGGTGACTCTTGATCATAGTCTATTAGTATTTATATATTATTTAATTCCTTTATCTTACTGATATGAGACAATTTTCCCATACACTTACCTCTTTTCAAGAATGCACAGCCAAGCATTCATACACCGGGTGGGCCCATTGGAGCCACGTCACCCATTGGTGACGTCACCCCCCGGATGAGAATCACACAGCCAACTTTGCTGTCCTTCCATCACGTGGGCCCATTAATACCATTCAACATTTTTTTCCAAATGTTAACAACCATCCTACCAACAGCCAATCCATTTATACTATGAACATATATCCATTTATACTATGAACATATATATATATATATAGGGAAAGCTTCGGTTGAGCACTACTCTAGTGCTCACCGCGTGAACACTAGACCTTCGGGCGTTCATATCGAAAATCCGAACCGTTCACATTCATCTACACATCTAAATTAGTTTAAATATTTAAAATCAAATCATTTGAAATTCATTTGCCCATCCATCATGTGAATATAAAAACAATAATTTTCAGCCATACAATTTTGTAACACTTCAATGAATGGGCAAATGAATTTCAAATGATTTGATTTTACATATTTAGACTAATTTAGATGTGTAGATCAATGTGAACGGTTCGGATTTTCGATATGAACGCCCGAAGGCCTAGTGTTCACGCGGTGAGCACTAGAGTAGTGCTCAACCGAAGCTTTCCCTATATATATATATATATATATATATATATATATATATATATATATATATATATATATATATATATATATATATATATATATATATTTATTTATTTATTTATTTATTTATTTATTTATTTATTTATTTATTTATTTATTTATTTATTTATTTATTTATTTATTTATTTATTTATTTATTTATTTATTTATTTATTTATTTATTTATTTATTTATTTATTTATTTATTTATTTATTTATTTATTTATTTATTTATTTATTTATTTATTTATTTATTTATTTATTTATTTATTTATTTATTTATTTATTTATTTATTTATTTATTTATTTATTTATTTATTTATTTATTTATTTATTTATTTATTTATTTATTTATTTATTTATTTATTTATTTATTTATTTATTTATTTATTTATTTATTTATTTATTTATTTATTTATTTATTTATTTATTTATTTATTTATTTATTTATTTATTTATTTATTTATTTATTTATTTATTTATTTATTTATTTATTTATTTATTTATTTATTTATTTATTTATTTATTTATTTATTTATTTATTTATTTATTTATTTATTTATTTATTTATTTATTTATTTATTTATTTATTTATTTATTTATTTATTTATTTATTTATTTATTTATTTATTTATTTATTTATTTATTTATTTATTTATTTATTTATTTATTTATTTATTTATTTATTTATTTATTTATTTATTTATTTATTTATTTATTTATTTATTTATTTATTTATTTATTTATTTATTTATTTATTTATTTATTTATTTATTTATTACTATTTTTTCAACACGGGGTGTTACACATCTAAAAGATCGACCGAGTCTGAAAAGATTCATTTAGAAAGGAGCGGACACTAATAAGGCGGCTACCGCCAAAGCTTATGAATCATTTCATAGTTGTGTCACTTCCTTCATTGGCAATGGTCTGTCGACCAGATTGTAGTGGAACAGATGGTGCGGGGCCCATTCTCTCAGAGAGTTATTCCTAGATCTCTTTGCACTAGCTTCTCAGCCCAACATTATTGTGGCTAAATCTTGGAAGAGAGGTTCATGGCAACCACCCTTCAGAACCCGTCTTGATTGTGTGTCACACTTGAGATTTAGGTCTCGTTAATCGCACATTGCTCGGTTGGGGGTTAGATGCTCTCATGGACCAGACCGAAAAGCCTGGGAGCTAGATAATAAGGGTTCTTTTATCATACACTTATTAGCATACATTTTAGGAGTTGTTACTTGAATTGGTCTACAATTCTTTGGAAAGCCAAAACCTCCCTGAAGGTTAGCTTATTCCTTTGGCTTGTCCTTAACGATGCAATTCTGACTAAGGAATACTTGGCTAAAAGACAACAAAAAATTGATATCTTTTGCGGATTTTGCAATACACACATGGTGTCAAAAAACCATTTGTTCCTCGAGTGCCCAGGAGTAAAGCAGTTCTGTCCGAAGTCCTGTGTGCCCTTGGCACCACTGGTTATCCTCAGGTCTATGAAGACTTATGAATAGGACTCAATCTAGATAGTGAGAGGCATGGCATGAACGAAGCCTGGTATATTGTCATTGATAGGGCTAAAAATGGGATTAAATCGAGACCGTTCAAATCGGGTACGAATCTTAAATCTCTCAGGGGTAAAACGGAAATTTCACCTACAAACGAGTCTGAAATGGGAACTGGGTCTTTCTTCGAAGCCCAATAACCCAAAAACAGATCTGTCCTATTGGGTATGGGTAGGAACCCGTTACAAACCAATTCAAATATTTAAAGAGTAATTCAAAATTATGGTTATCTCTAAGAGGCGGTTTAAACTACCTCTCTTATCATGAAACGAGTTTAAACCCTACATCTTATCCAAAAACACCGTGACATAGAGATAAATGATTATCTCTAAACTGTCTCTTAAGGCGACTATAAATACCACTATCCCCCCACCATAACAAGGCAATCAATATTTTTCCACATAAATGCTTTTTCATAATCTTCCTGATTACTGACTTGAGCGTTGGAGGGTTCGTCGCCAGGATCCATCCCGGTGTATAGAACTTTTTGCTGGTTAACGGCAGCGGCAAGGAATCAGTCAAACACTGGTGAAAGTCAACATGTTTGCCTTATTCCTTTCTTAAAGAATCCACAGATTCATCTGTTTGCACCCACACCAAAATCAGCAGCAACAGATTGGCGCCGTCTATGGGAAACAAAAAGCAATCTAGCCTTACTGCACCGGTGAAATTATTTCCCAAGCTATGCCTCCAAAGAAGGGGAAGGCAGCGGTCTCCAGCCCCAGAGCCACTCCCGTTCTTTCTCCTCCTCCCCTTCATGATGTCCTCCCTCAACCCGTCCAGAAAATCCAGCAACCGAAGCCTAGACAGTCTCTCCCTCTACCTGTCCAACAACCGCAGCCTGGACAACCTCTTCCTCAACAACCTCACCCCTAGCAGGCCCCTCAAGGGTCTTAAAGGGTAGCCCTGAGGGGCTCCCGTCGAAGTCTTCAAAGGCAGCCTCCTCTTCATGCCATGTCTCAGTACATAACCCCTCATCCGACTCCATGGCCTCTCACAGTCCTCCCACGCCAAAGGATCTCCGACACTTTATTTTCAATCGGCAACATGGGATAGATTTTTGGACCTGCTTGAACGAGAGGCAGACCCATGACGGAATCCCTCGTCGTGAACATCAAAGGGGTCCTGCGATTCGGTCCTCTAGAGCCCGTCCCCCCTTAGGCCAGACCGCAGAAGATTGAACTCTCCCAGGAGGTAGAGGGAGTCACCCCCATGCCGTGAAAGGAGGAGCCGCACCCCGACCGGTCGATCTGCCCCAAGGGACCACCAAGATCGGGAGGCACCTATTACAAGGGCGGAGTTCCAAGATTTTCAAGAAGCCGTTCTGCGGGCCCTCAATGTTGCTCCTAACCACGATCAACAGGCGCTAGTCCTCAACCTGCCCCAAGCCATCACCATCACACTCCCAGTCCTCTTATGCAAGAGGATGAATCCCGAGGATCAACAAGATTTGACCGGAGGGAGGACTCGGTCTACCGTCGTCTCCACGAAATGGAGAGGTGCCTTGGCAGACTTGACAGAGAAGAGGAACAACAGGCGAGGAATTTTTGCCCAAGTAGGTCTCCGCTCTCCCGAACCATCATGGAGGTCCCGGTCCCGGAAAACTTCACACCCTCTCACTTTGAGTCATATAATAGGGAGTCAGACCCCGCTAACCACTTCAAGAGTTTTAAAACTCTCATGATGATCTACTAGGCTTCGGATGCACTTCTTTGCAAAACCTTCCAGACCACGCTGAAGGGGCCTGAGAGAGAATGGTATTCCCGACTCGCCCCTGCCTCCATCTTCTCCTTCGATCAGTTCGAGGGGCTCTTTCTTACCGATTTTGTGAGTAGTCGTCGCGCCGAAAAGACAAGCACATCATTGCTGGCACTCAGCCAAAGGAAGGGCGAGTGGTTAAGGGACTATGTCAAGCATTTCGCCACCGAGGCCCGGTCAATTGCCTCCTTAGACCAATCGGTAGCCTCAGCTGCTTTCCGGTACAACATCAACCACACTGACTTGAAGGCATCTCTCACTAAAAAACTACCTCGAGACTTCTCGAAACTCCTGCTGAGGAGCAAGAAATATATTAGGGCAGAGGAGGCTCTCCTCCCACTTGATCAGAAAGAATCCCTGTCCAGGAACAAATGGAAGGGCACTGAAGAAAAATGAGCTAAGAAGCTTCAGAAAGAAAATGGTGGTCAGCGCCGCACTCCTCCCCATTTTGAGAAGTTTACTCCACTTAATGCTAGTGTTTCAGCCATCCTAACGGAGGTCGGGAAAGAAGGTCTGCTCCCACCACCTCCGAAGATGAATACACCAGGCAAGAAGAGAAACATGGACAAATTGTGTCATTTACATAGCAATCACAGCCACGACACGGATGATTGTCGGGCCCTTTAAGACAAGATTGAAGCCCTCATTCAGAGGGGGCAACTCTTTAGGTTCATAAGGAAGGACAGGGTTGATCCTCCTCCGCCTCCCAAAGGGGCTAATAAGTGAACTGAGCGACCTGTCGAGACCCCAGATTTCGAGGCCGAAGCTATCCTACACCACATTCACGACCCAATGGGGGGAGATTCGAACTCCTCCTGAAAAGCCTTTATCCAAGAGGTGAACTCGGTATAGAACCATCCTCCTCCCAAGGGCCTTGGAGTTCCTGTTACCTTTTCTGACAAGGATTTGGAAGGCATCCGAACACCTCATTGTGATTCTCTTGTGATATACCTCCACATGGACAACTTCGAAGTACACCGAGTCCTAGTCGACAATAGCAGTTTGGTTAACATCCTTTTTCTAGAAGCCTTCCAGGGTCTGAAGTTGTCTAGGGATTGACTCAAGCCCGCCGGCTACACTCTCCACAGGTTCTCTGAGGTGGCGGTACGATTGAGGGGGTGATAACTCTCGACATAACCGCTGGCAAAACCCCGATCACCCGAACCGAGCCGATGGATTTCATGGTGGCAGACGTGAAGGCCGCTTACAATGTCATTCTGGGCCGACCTGGCCAGGCTACTCTTCAGGTTGTACCCTCAGCCTACCATATGAAGATGAAATTCCCCACCATAACAGGGGTGGGAGAAGTCAGAGGGAGTCAGGAGATGGATCGCAAATGTTACATGACTTCAGTGGGAGGGCCGGTCTTCTCCCTTGAAGCCCTCAAGCTCCCACAAGGGAGTAGCCAAGACATCTCAAAGCCGATCGATGAGTTGGAAGAAATAGCCTTCTCAGAAGGAGATTCAACTAGGACATTCCAAGTTAGTAAGGTCCTTTCCCCTTCCGTCAAAATCGACATTATCCAATGTATAAGGAGAAATCACGATCTATTCGCTTGGACCGCGACCGACATGCCTGGAATCTCCTAAGAACTTCTAATGCATCACCTTAGTCTTGCTCCTGGGGCCAAACCTGTCCAGCAAAAGCGATGCAAGTTCGCTTCCGAAAGCCAGTAGGCAATCAAAGAAGAACAAGATAAACTCTTGGATGCTCAATTCATACAGGAGGTCAACTATCACGAATGGCTGTCCAACGTTGTGATGGTCAAAAAGGCCAACGGGAACCTGCTCGAAAGACCCGTTCCCGCTCCCTAGCATTAATGCCCTGATTGATGCAATCTCCGGACACGAGCTCTTCAGTTTCATGGATGCCTTTTCCGGGTACAACCAGATCAGGATGTTCCCTTCCGATATTCCAAAGACTTCATTTGTAACCGACCAGGGTCTATACTGCTACCGGTTCATGCCCTTCGGGCTAAAGAACACCGGTGCAACTTATCAGCACCTTGTCAACAAGGTCTTTAGAGAACAGATCGGCCGGAACATGGAGGTCTACGTAGACGACATGTTGGTAAAAAGTATCAGCAAATTGAATTATGTTTCCGATCTTCAAGAGGCCTTTGATGTGTTGAGGAGACACAACATGAGACTAAACCCAAACAAATGTGCCTTCGGTGTCTCATCTGGCAAATTCCTTGGGTTCATGGTTAGCGAAAAGGGGCATAGAAGCCAACCCAGAAAAGATTTAGGCCATACTGAATATGGCTCCCCCTTCCAGTGTCAAAGACGTACAGAGACTCACAGGATGCCACGCGACCATAGGGAATTTTCTCTCCAAGTCAAGTGAAAAATGTCTCCCGTTCTTCAAGGCCCTTAGGGGGGTGGAAGGCTTTGAGTGGGGGCAAGAGCAGCAGGAGTCCTTCGATCAACTTGAAGCCTATCTAGTCAACCCCCCACTCTTGAGCAAGCTAAAGCCCAGGGAAGTCCTCTACATATACCTCACTACCTTAGATTAGACTCTCAGCGCCGTCCTGGTAAGCGAAGAAGATAAGCAAAGAAGATAAGATGCAAAAGCCAATCTACTACGTGAGTAAGGTCCTCAGGAATGCCAAACTCCGTTATCCAAAGGTAGAAAAGATGGCCTATGCGTTAGTCATGGCAGCCTGAAAGCTCCGCCCCTACTTCCAGTCACACTTGGTGGTCGTTCTTACCGACCAGCCACTCAAGCAAGTTCTCTACAAGCCCAAAACTTTGGGACGCCTTATGAAGTGGTCAACATGATATCACTATTAGCCCCGAACCGCTATCATGACACAAGCCCTCACAGAATTTATAGTAGAAAGCACTATCCCCGACTCCAGCAAGGCAATGGAGGAACCCTCGATCTGGATCGTGTAGGTTGATGGGTCCTCATGCACTGACGGGAGTGGGGCTTGGGTCATCTTGACCGGCCCCGATGACTTCGTTCTTCAATACTCACTCCGCATTAATTTTCGGGCATCAAACAACGAAGCTGAATATGAGGCTCTCATAGCCGGTCTGTGAATGGCACGCAAGGCCGGGGCCCGGCACGTTAAAATATTCAGTGACTCATACCTGGTAGTGAACCAGGTATCGGAGGAGTATGAGGCAAGAGATGGTCGCATGGCTAAATATTTGGCTAAGGTCAAAGGGCTGCTGGCTTCTTTCGAAGATGCACAACTCCAGCGAATCCCCTGAGAGGAGAATGCACAGGCAGATACCCTCTTGAAGCTGGCCTTTTCTTCCGTCCAGGGGTTAGAACAAACCATCTTGATAGAAGTCCTTTTGAGACCTAGCATCGAGGAAGAAGGTCCCGAATTGATGGAGACGCTGCCCCTAGCACTCGAGGAGAATTGAATGAGGCCCTTGCTCGAATTTCTCAAAGATAAAATCCTCCCTCTAGACCCTAAAGAGGCTAGAAAAAACAGAACTAGAGCCGAGCGATACACGCTCATCGAAGGGGTCATGTACAAGCGCTCTTACACTCATGTGGACGACAAACCCTACTTGATGTGCCTTTCCCCAAAGGAAGCCCAGTATGCTCTAAAGGAGACTCATGAAGGGATGTGCGGTGCTCATTTGGGAGCAAGGTCCCTCGCCCGCAAAATCTTAAATTACGGAGATGCTGAACAACACGTTCGCCAATGCGCCCCCTGCCAAAAGTTCACAACAATTCAGCGCTTACCACTAGCCCAACTCTCCTCCTTATCTAGTCTGACCCCTTTTGCAATGTGGGGGATGGACTTGCTCGGGCCATTTCCTCCAGCACCGGGCCAGCTGAAGTTCCTTATCGTTGCAATCGACCACTTCTCCAAATGGATCGAAGCCGAGCCTCTAGCAACGATCACTGAGAACAGAGTCCAGTGGTTCTTTTGGAAGAACATCGTCTGCAGATTCGGTGTACCTCGAATCTTAGTAATAGACAATGGGACCCAATTTACGGGGGCAGCCTTTCGCAATTTTTGTACGGACCTTGGCATCCAGCAACGATTCTCCTTGATATCCCACCTGCATCCAACAGTCAAGCAGAGAAAGCCAATCGAGAAATTCTCTTAGGCCTAAAGAAGAGACTGGACAAGTCTGCCAAGGGATTATGGGTCGAACAACTCCCCAATGTGCTCTGGAGCTACCACACTACTATGAGGACCCCCACAGGAGAATCTTCCTTCAACCTTACTTATGGCTCCGAAGCCTTCATCCCACTGGAAGTTGGCCTACCTTCGCTCCGCTTGATTACTTTCAATGAAGAGCAAAATTCGAACCAGCTTTGGGGCAACTTGGACCTCATCGATGAGATTCGAGAAAGATCCTCCATCCGTCAGGAGATTTATCGACGTAGGATTGAGCAGTCCTACAACAAGAAGGTCTGCCCCACTAATCTCAAAGAAGCAGATTTTGTTCTTAGAAAAGTATCAATTCTTTCCTGAGCAAGAAAGGAAAACTATCTCCTGATTGGGAAGGGCCCTATAGGATCTCAAAGTTGTTCGCCCTGGAGCTTACCAACTTGAAGACCCGGGGGGCAAGAGAGTACCCATAACATGGAATACGGAACACTTATTGAAGTAACAAGAAGGTATTTGAACACCGCTCCAAGCAACTTCTAATCCTAGAGCATTTCTAAGTTTGTTTTTTTTCTTATTTAGTTGATTTTTTTAAATGTAATAATGGCTTGCAACTCAGAAGCAGCCACTTAGTCATCTTTAATAAAAGCAGTTTACTTTCTCTGAAAACCTATTGTCTAAATGTTCTGGTTGTCTTACCTACACTAAGTATAAAAACTCTCTTAACAACAAGTTCGGAGTCTAACACTTGGTTCGATGCTATTTTAGCTACTTGTGAACAAGTAAGTACGAAGTAGCTCATCATTCGAAATTGCTGTCACAACTATTGAAACTCTCTTAACAATAAGTTCGGAGTCCAACATTTGGTTCGATGCCACTTTATCTACTTGCGAACAAGCAAGTACGAAGTAGTTCACCATTCGAAATTGCTCTCACAACTGTTGAAACTCTCTTAACAACAAGTTCGGAGTCCAACACTTGGTTCGATGATATTTTAGCTACTTGCGAACAAGCAAGTACGTAGTAGCTCACCATTCGAAATTACTCCCACACCTGTTGAAACTCTCTTAACAAAAAGTTCGGAGTACAACACTTGGTTTGATGCTATTTTAGCTACTTGCGAACAAGCAAGTACAAAGTAGCTCACCATTCAAAATTGCTCCAACAATTGTTGAAACTCTATTAACAACAAGTTCGGAGTCCAACACTTGGTTCGATGCTATTTTAGCTACTTGCGAACGAGCAAGTGCGAGTAGCTCACCATTCGGAATTACTCCCGCAATTGTTGAAGAAGCTCATTCGACTAAAAACATTGCCCGAACAACACAAATAATTTTATTCCATTAAAAGTCAAGATACAAGTCTTATTCAAAGACTGTTACAAACATTTTGTTCCGCCAAATATGGAGATACAAGTCTTATTCAAGACCACAGACTCCTACAAAACTCTAAAGTGTTGCCCTAACCCCTCCTACGAAGTGGTACACTTCTATTAAGAGATACATGAGGACGACGTGCACCATGCCGCTCCCTCGTGGCCACCGAAAGGATATCCAAGCCTGCGAGCTGGGTGGTGCCATCAGGGCCCAAAGACCTAGCCGCCGTACCAATAGATGCTCCGCTTGACGAGCCGGGCACTCCACTTTGAGCATCCCCAGGATTATGCAAAAAAGGAGGCGATTGAAGCACTAACAAGTGAAATGATCTCCCTGGGGTGTACTCATCTCAAGGGCAAGAAGTGCTTCTAACATTGCTCTCCTTAGAAAGTCGTTGCTCTCCTTAGAAAGTTGTTGCAGGCGAAGATTCTCCACCTCTAACTCAACGACCCGCTCTTTGAGAGAGTCATCTGTCACTCTGAGCTTCAAGCGAGGCACTCAGCCCGAACCAACCCCCCGCGTGACATCGGAGATAGTCCTCCAAAGATGAGCAGCTTCAAGACTCTTTTCGATCACCACGTTCTTTAATTCGTCCCTCTCGGATCTCGCTTTGAATAAAGAGTGGCGAAGGAACTTAAGCCTCAAGCCTTGGCCGGCAACCATCGAAGGGCAGGTCTCCTCACCTTCAGGGGCACTTCGCGAATCCTCTCTTCGAGATGCCTCATCTCGATATCTCGGCGAGCCAGATTCAGCCTCAAATGACCCAACTCCCGCTACGGTTTAAAAAGCATCTCCCGAGACAGAGCAAGCCCTAACTCGGTAATGCCTAGCTTAGAGCGGAGATATGATACCTTGTTACCCTGGAAAGTTCAGCCAAAGAAAAGTGTAAATCACTAAGTCTAAAATGGACTATTAGATGGTTCTACGACTAAATAAAGTTACTCCAAGGTGATTCTAAAGTAGGGATACAGGAAATCTCATCAGTTACAACAAAAGTCTCTTTTCATTAACTCTAATGAAAATCCAAAAAGCGGTGGACAGTCCGCTATTGGGCTCCAATACAAAGAACCTAGACTAAATAGGAAATGAAAGTACAACTGAGTCAGAGATCGACTATAATACCCCGGATTGTACGACACTTCTATATGTATGTATGTATATTGTACGTATGCGTGCAATTGATTGCAGTATTATGGGTTGATTTGCTATCGTGGTGTATGGTTAAGGTTACGGGACGGTTTATGGGAGGATTGCATTCTAAAAGATGCACGAGAACGAGGAGGACCGATACTAGTACAAACGGTAGTTTTCGGTACGACACCTATGCAAATATAACATTATATGATACTACAGTGGATATATATTGTGTGCACTCGATAAACCTCTCGTCTTGCACTCGTAGGGACACATTTAACTTAAGATGGGCAACCAACACAACAACCACAAAACTATGGGCAAGAAGCCATGGTTTTGATCAAAGCAACCTACTAGCCTACCCTACCCCCCAGCCCCAAAACCGGCCCATATCCCCCTCTCTTCTCCTTCATTTCTCCACTCTATTCCACCTCCTTGCTCTGGAAATTTCAGAACTCCTCCAAAGAAAAAAATAAAGGAAGAAGAGAGAGTGAAGAAGAAGGTCTCAAGGAAGGATTTTCAAAAGGAAAAGCTCTAGGAGATCCATTCCTCTACAGCAACCAAGAGTGGGGAGCTACTCTAAACCTTCATTTATTGTCTTTTAATTGATTTTCTTGCCTGCATGTATGATAGGATGTGCTAGGATGATTATCTAAGAAGTTGAAGGATGAAATCAGAACTGAAACTAGAAAACTGGTTCAGAATGCTATTTTGTAGATTTTTCCGAGAGAAAAATACAAATATTTAGACCATTAAATTTTTACGGATTGTTCATATATATGTGTAGAATGTTCATGATTTATTTCAGATTTTTCTGAGGTCATTTGATATTTTAATAAAATTGAATGGTAGAACTGTGTCGTAAGGAAGAATCAGCAACTAGTTAACATAATGACTGATGTTGTTAGAATTTTCCTAATTTATTGGAGCATGTTCTTGATCTGAAATTTTTACCCTATATTTCCACATGCATCTAGATTCTATAACAAAATCAGAAAAATATTTGGATAAATTTATAGGCTTGATAAAAATTGTTCTTTAATCAGTAGCTGAAGCTGAACTGAAGAACATCATGACTTTCTATGCTTAATTAAAATAGAGAGAACTCACTGTATACTTGGAGTTTTGATATGAGATCTTTTGCATGTTGTTTATTATGATCTCTAGTTTCATCACTATAAATTTTATATAATTTAGATCAGTACGGAATTTAATATGATTTTATGAGTATGCAATGTGCTGGTTTCAGCCAGTTTGGATACCCTGTAGAGATTGGATATTTGGCGCTCATTAAGGGTATAATTTGAGAACCTGATTCATTAGAGATTTGTAGTAGACACCTAGATCTTTCTAACAAGACCAATTTGAGATTTTTAGTAAAGGATTGATTTACTGTGATTTTTTTAATACTAGACAGAGACCTAGAATGGATCTGAGTGCTCTGATTTAGAGAGACCCATTAGGTGATTTGGTGCATTGGTGAGAGATGTGTGTGTTAGGGTGATCTATGGATATAATTTGGACTCATGATCAAGTAGAGAGTTGTTGAGGACACCCACACCCTTCTATAGAACTTGGGTTGATGATGTTCTGATGAACGAGTAGCGTATTGTGCTACCGGTAAGGTGTAGCCTGTGTACAGGAAGCACGCAGGCTGAAGCTTGAAAGGCTATTTTTGGGATCAAGATGATTGAATTTAAGTTCATGATCAACTAGGAAGTTGTAGCCTAGGATCTTACCTTTCCGTTTTGGGCTCGTACACTCCAATTGGAGTTGTATCGAGAGAGTTATGACCATTTTAAGTTTCGGGTAGAAATCCCGTAGGTCGCTTAGTTTTGGTTTTGACTAAGTATTGTAAGGACATTTTCCTTGTGTACTATTAGAGTTGATGACTCTTGTCGAGGGATGGTTTGTAGCGCCCCAATTTCCACGTAACCGGGAAACCGTGACACATGCCAAGATCTTTCCTTCAATTAATCACGATACACAAAAATACTGGAAATTTAAAACTTTTTATTCAACACAGAGTTACCACACAGTAATTACAAATATCAGTTTGTAATACCAACTGTAGCGCCTGCCTTTTTTCCTTTTTGACTCCAAACTCAATTCTTCCAATTTCTATATCACTTTAAACATAAACTAAAATGGTTATGTTTCAAAGAAAAATTGGGCAGTCTCCCCTGTAATTTCTGCCCCAAAACCGAAAAAGCTTATGGAATTTTGCTCTAAATTCCGTAGCTTACATCACAGGAAATAATATTACGGGCTCCCCAGGCCAAAATGAGCATCATCACACAGGCAATATATATATATGCTCTGGGGGCCAAACTCATAACAGTATAACAATTATCAATTAAAAACCATAAATCTTTTTGAAAACGTAGTAAGTTTTTAGAAAATAACCTGTAAAAACCTACCACGACGCCCGGCACTCCACACGAAATGGTTATGGGTCAAAACCATATCCTGCCGCCTCACACTATACTCTTCATCATCATCCACATACTTATACATCAAAAATACAATTTAAAGCATAAATTTTTACTATTTACAATTAAATCATAACAACGAATTATAACTAGAGCTCCACTCCACGGAAACCTGTACCTACACCTCACCTCTGCACTGTTGAAGACCTGTAACAGTAGGGACCTAGGGTAGTCCAGGGACTCCCTAACCCCCAAACACTAAGGGGTTAGCCATTTCTGGTGTGAGTATAATTTATTAAATAAATTAATTAATTAAACTTTACAAGTAAAAACATAACGAACTCACAAATGTCAAGATCAACAAATCTTACTTGACATCTGAACATGTAACCTCATAAATGGGAATTCACATCCAATACTCTCTGAGCCATCACCTGTATGTATATCCATACCCACTCACAACATACTTATCCTTAGTAATCATTTGAATAACCCCTCTCATAATACAAATATTGATCTCATTGCATTGTATCACGTATCACATCACAGACATATGCATTCATTCGCATACTACCACATTCATTCGTGTCCAATCTAACATCTCATTGCACATTACCATTTATATGCATTTCATCACGATATACTCCACATCGCCAACATGGTTGGGCAATAACTTAACACACCCCAAGGCCGAACTTGGGTGATATTACATCACATCCCAAGCCCACAACTTGGTTATTGATTTACTTCAACTATCACACTCGCAATTCAACTTGAATGGAAAAGGCACGTGTACATATAATTTATGTGCCAGTGTATGTTATGACTTAACTCTAATGTGATATTCAACTAGAACTAGGATGCTTCCTATTCTAATGTCAGCGAGTCTCCGAAGCAACATGCAGCCCATACTACATGCGACCCCATCTCAAGCTGTTTCTCCATATATAGGGATTTGAACCCGCGTTATAAATTCTAATTGTACACAACCTGTTCCTGACACCTACATGTGACTGATGAGGTTGCAGACGTGGTCATGTCCCACTAATGCAGTCCGCCAGTGGTGTCTATGTTCGCCACTGCTACCCGGCTAATCGGACCTCACTCAAAACTAGACGAACCCAATGTATCGGGCGTCATTCCAAAATCCAAATCATAGGGTCTCGCAAGCGCAGGGTAGCGTGAAGCCTACCCTGTGGTACCCCTGGGGTCTCGCAAGCACAGGACTGCCCAATGCATCCTGTGGCACCCCAAGCCACGGTACTTCAGGAATTAACAGCGCGAGATACGCAACCCGTGCTCCCAACTTGTGAGACGGCACCGTACGTATCCCTTTGACAGGAAGGCGCAACCCAATAATACCACCTAAGATCGGCCCCAAAGAAAGGTTTGGTCGTACGGTGCACCCTACTACCAACTCCCCTTCTTTCTGGCAAAAAGGTTAAGTAATGATTTTATAAGTCACTACCCTAATGATGTTACTACTCCTATACAATCTTACATAATTCCAACTTAGATTATCATGGTCCAACTCGTGGTCCCTCGATCCAAGACTCGAGTAACGAGATCACTCTCACTCATCCCTACCCCTAACTCGGATTCTACCAACACTCTCGGCCCACGGTCAACCTACATCGGTTAAGATCCGTCGATGCCCGAGGTGAGATCTATCCATTTACTCTAAGGGGGTAGGATGTGGTCTTGATGGTCGATGACCCTTAGGGTAATTATATCACCCTAGATGAGCACAACAACTGTGTATTAGCTAAGAAGCTACATACGAGTAACCAAAAACACATACGAGCTAAACAGCTACGTATGGGACCAACAGCTACATACGGGCCAGTCGAGCCGCGTATGAGACAACAACATGCATACGAGCCAAATAAGCTCCGTATGAGACCAACATCTATATACGGGCCAGTCGAGCTGTGTATGAGACAACAACATACATACGAGCCAAATAGGCTGCGTATGAGACCCACAGCTACATACGGGCCAGTCGAGCCACGTACGCGCAAAACCACATACAAACAACCATACAGGTAATCAAAACTAGAAGCAACCAACTGTGCTTACTAGCAAACTTGATCTTCTATAATTAGAAGTAACCAAAGAATCTACTATAATCAACTTAGCATGGGTTTCTTCTAAAATCAACTCATCATGGCATACCTACTATAATCAATTCAACATGAGTTCTTTCTAAAATCGACTCAACAGGATAGGTTTACTGGAATGTCACATAGGCATGAATGGGTTCTTCACACAACTCCAGTATAATGTTCTACTACAACTTAACCATGGGTTCTTTTTCTACAACAACTTAAGTATGGATTCTTACTATATCACAAGTGTGGGTTCTTTTTCTACAACAATCCGAATCCATAGGATGGGTTCTTTTTACTCACTATATTTCTTAAAACACAAAAATATATATAAACAATTTAAACTCACATATTTCTATAATCACAGAAATACGCAAATAAATTACACTCACATATTTCTCGAACCACAAAAATAGATAATAAATCAATACTCTCCATATTTTTACAATCACAAAATACGTAATAAATCGATACTCACATATTCTTCAAACCACAAAAATATGTAAATAAACTAACTCACCATAGTCCTTAACACACAAAATATGTAAATAAATTAGTACTCACATATTTCTCAACCGCAAAATACATAAATAATTCAACTCACCACATATTTCTTAAATCACAAAATACATAGATAAATTAATACTCACTATATTTCTTAAAACACAAAAATATATATAAATAAATTAAACTCACATAATTTGCGAAGATCCAAGCGCCATGCCACCTCGCAACCAAGGTCGCAATTATATTCTATCATCAATTTCAAAGCAATTAAACTCAAATAATTCAACCCAATCATAAAAGCTAATAATACTATCCCAAATATCACACAAGCGTTTATTGAACGCTTGGGATATACACGTGCGATGCACGTGATAATCTAATGCCTACGATATTTTCATCCCCAATTAATTACTAAAATCGCCCCCAAATAATCTAATAGTCCAACTACAATTTTTATTACTATACGAGAATTAATTCATACCCATATGGTTCTCTTTTACAAACCCAAAATCCTATTTTACTAACAACTTGAAATCTCTCTAAAAATCCGCTAATTTCTCCCATCTACAATTTCTAATATCTCTAAATCTCTCTACCCTAACATTCCTACTCAATAAAAATTAACCCAACTAAATTTTATACAATAAAATAATTAGGGCTTTACCTTCCCGAATCCATTCGAAAATCCGACGCTACCACCATGTAGAGAATCCCTCATTTAGTCTACCCCTCAATTTAATTCGAAATCGACGAAGAAATGAGATGGATTCGAGCGAGGAAGGCATCGATCGATGGGTTCCTTTTTCTTTCGATCGGGATGGAAATCGGAAGGGAAAGAAAGAAGGAAGGAAGAAGGGAACGGGGTCGGGTTTCGTCTCCTTCGGCTGTGCGCGAACGGGAGGAGGAAGGGAGGTCGGGGTTTTCTTTGGGTTTGGGGAACGAACGGGAAGGGAAGAAGAAGAAGGGAAGAAGGAGAGAAGGTGGGAGAGAGGAGGGGGTTTTTTGTAAAAAGTGAATAAATAATAATAGATAGATAAATGATGCGGTTTGTTTTTGGTCGCAGTGTGGATGCACCAGGTGTGAGTTCGGACTCAATTTGTAATGAGGGAAGAGTGCGGCACGGGACGATGAGCGGGAGGCTCGCTTCGGCGCTGGAGGATCGGCTCGGATTGCCTCGCCTCGAGTACCTGCAGACGGTCCTGAAACACCGGGGTTTATCCCAGTGGTGGACCCTCCGACGATCTAGTCAGTCTCTGTGAGAGAGTAGCAATAACTAGGGAAATTTGGGTGGCAAAAGATTGATTACCTGAAAAGGTGGGTGAGGGTCTGGTATTTATAGGGAATTCCAACCTGGTTTGGATCCGCTTGGGGCCGGGTCTGGACCCGAAAGCCCATGGGCCTGACGTGGCAGGAGGCCCAGGGGGTTTAGGGCGGACGTGGCAGTGCCAAGAGTGGTATATGGCTGACGTGGCAAAGCCCTTGGTGGTATTTGGAGTTGACATGGCTGGTCATGGGGCTCCTGTGCCTCTGGGAGAATCAGATGGCCTAGGTTGTGCCAGGTCATCCCCATTCCTCGCCAAGCTGGGGGGACGGCCCGTGGGGCTGTCACGGATCGGAGGCCGAGGGCCATCGAGGCTCGTCGGATACGAGGAGGCCGGTTCTGTGGGGGTGAACTTGCGGCTCGGTGCCGACCCTGTAGTGGTTCGAAGCCGAGCCAGATTGTTGATTTTCTCATTTTTGAGTGAGAGCTGTCTGGGCCCTGGTTGGGCCCCAGGCCATTTTTACCCTACCACACAAGCCCCCCACTCCTGCGGGGGTGCGGGAGCTATCCGTGGAGGAGTGTTTATGGTCGTGGAAATGGGATGGCGAATCGCTGGGACTTCATGAGGGGGCTGCCCTGATGCTAGAACGAACCTCGAGCTGGCGAGGGTTTATGGGTCGGTAAGGGCGATGGCGAGCCGTTGTATCTTCCTGAATAGATTACCCTGGTGCTAGACCGAACCTCGAGCTGGTGAGGGATTATGGGTCGGTAAGGGCGATGGCGAGCCGTTATGTCTTCCTGAGAAGATTACCCTGGTGCTAGACCGAACCTCGAGCTGGCGAGGGATTATGGGTCGGTAAGGGCGATGGCGAGCCGTTGTGTCTTCCTGAGAAGATTACCCTGGTGCTATACCGAACCTCGAGCTGGCGAGGGATTATGGGTCGGCAAGGGTGATGGCGAGCCGTTGAGCCTTCCTGAGAAGACTACCCTGGTGCTAGACCGAACCTCGAGCTGGCGAGGGATTATGGGTCGGCAAGGGTGATGGCGAGCCATTGAGCCTTCCTGAGAAGACTACCCTGGGGCTAGACCGAACCTCGAGCTGGCGAGGGATTATGGGTCGGCAAGGGTGATGGCGAGCCGTTGAGCCTTCCTGAGAAGACTACCCTGGTGCTAGACCGAATCTCGAGCTGGCGAGGGATTATGGGCCGGCAAGGGTGATGGCGAGCCGTTGAGCCTTCCTGAGAAGACTACCTTGGTGCTAGACCGAACCTCGAGCTGGCGAGGGATTATGGGTCGGCAAGGGTGATGGCGAGCCGTTGAGCCTTCCTGAGAAGACTACCCTGGTGCTAGACCGAACCTCGAGCTGGCGAGGGATTATGGGTCGGCAAGGGTGATGGCGAGCCGTTGAGCCTTCCTGAGAAGACTACCCTGGTGCTAGACCGAACCTTGAGCTGACGAGGGATTATGCGACGACAAGGGTGATGGCGAGCCGTTGAGCCTTCCTGAGAAGACTATCCTGGTGCTAGACCGAACCTCGAGCTGGCGAGGGATTATGGGTCGGCAAGGGTGAAGGCGAACCGTTGAACCTTCCTGAGAAGACTACCCTGGTGCTAGACCGAACCTCGAGCTGGCGAGGGATTATGGGCCGGCAAGGGTGATGGCGAGCCGTTGAGCCTTCCTGAGAAGACTACCCTGGTGCTAGACCGAACCTCGAGCTGGCGAGGGATTATGGGTCGGCAAGGGTGAAGGCGTATCGTGGTGCCTTAGAAGGTTTGAGCGGGGTGGTGCGCCGTCTTTGCGGAGCATTGAAGGCGCTCCGGGATCTGTGCAATGTTCCAATTTCCTAGGGGCATTAATGGCGCCGCCTAATAAATGCATGGCGCATGGGCTTCCGTCGATTGGCTTTCCCAATGTCATAATAGCCGGTCAATGGGGGAGGCTATAAATACCCCTCCCCCCACAGCGAGTTTGATCACAGTAAGGGTGGTCCCTCGGCCATCAGAGGTGTCTGCTTCGGCGGACGCCTGTCTCTTGCAAAATTATAACCCTGGTCGTGTCAGAGGGGTGGTTACTCTGCCGCTCGAATCTTCTCTTAGATCTGATGGCTCTGATACGGTAGCCAGATCTAGGGGAGATCAGGGCAAGAGGGGTAACAACCGAAATCCAGACCGGGGGATAAGGAGCCTCGGATTGGTGGTGACTTTGCCGTCTGGATCCTTTTTCGGGTCGGATGGCCCTGATACGGCTGATTGCCCGAGAATGATCCAGACGGGAGGGGTATCAACCGAATTCCGGACCTGGGGCTGAGGAGCCTCGGATAGATGGGTCGTCTCCGATTGGAGGTGGGCCGATCTGCTTTCCGATAGGGTTCCAGGCGATGGTGGCTTCTGTCCCACCCTCGAACAGTTCGGGGTTTCAGCTACCGAGGCCGTAAGCCCCGGGCTGCTCGCGGGTGAGAGGGGAGTCGACCGAGCTCTGGAGCCCGGGGCGCCTGTCTAAGGACGGCGCCTTTAATCTTTAAGTAAAAATTTTTCTCCGCCGAACAGTTTATCCGAACCGACCCCTGTGTGGTCCCCAACCGGCGCTAGGTGACGTCAGCAGCGCCAGTTTCGAGGATGACGTGGCGTGATTCCATTTATAAAAAAGGATTTTTGACTGGCCAAGTGTTTTGACCTCGGATATTTCCGAACCTCCTTGCTTATGTGTTTTGAGAGGGCAGGTTCTCTTGTAGGTTGCGGCTCCCCTTCCCGAGGTGGACCCCCGTCGTTCCGACGTGGCGTGGCTCCGGAGCAAAGTTGAGGCCCTGGAGGCCACGTTGGTTCGCTACCGAAAGGGGGCTCGTGACACTGATGCGGCCTTTAACTATTATCGGAATAAGTCTGAAGCCTTAAGTGAGGAGGCGAGCCGGCTGAGGAGGGCGATGGTGGATCGGGACCTCGGCAGTGTCGGTCTTGGATATACCATGTCGAGTGCATCGGTGCAGAGGCCCTCCTCTGAGAGGTTACTTCGCGATGTCATTATGGAGAAGGAGATGGAGATACACCGTTATAAGACGATGCTCGGTGTCTCGGCATCCTCCTCAGTGGGTCGGCGAGCGAAGGGGGTTCCCTCTGCGTTGCTGCTGCTGGAGCGTGTGCGACCAGTTGATGCCCAGAGCTCTGTGGCTGGTGTGTCGACCGTGGCTGAGCCTAAGGACCATCATGACGAGGAGAGGGCTCCTAGTCGTTCGGTCGGAGTGGTCTCGCCATTCGTCGGACCCGAGGGGCCCTAAGATGGCGACTTCCTCCAGTTTGAGATGAGTGGAGTGGTCCTGTAACGGTCTATGTTTGTTTTCTCAAAACTAATAAGGGATTATGAATAAAGAATTCTTTTCATTCTTTGCTCTAGCCAATAGTGTAGTGAATGATGGTGGAGGTGAGGTTCGGCTCCGTCGATCCGTGAGGGACCGACGCGGGGCGTTGGGAAGACTTCCGGGCCTGAAGCCGGGTCGGACCTACCGAGACGCTGGGGACGATACCGGAGTGAGGACTCGGGTGCCGATCCCATTGTCCGGTGTTAGGTCGGACCTGCCGAGGCATTTGGAGTTTGACAAAAAGAGATTTCTTTCATATAAGATAGGGAGGGTCGCTAAAACGGCCCTCTACACATGACAGCTTACAAAAAATACTATTTACATTAGCCAAGCTAGAACCTATGTTTGTTCTTCCAGGAACTTCATTAGGTGCTCGGCGTTCCAGGGTCGGCTGATGAGCCGGCCGTCCATATCTACCAGTCGGTATGTACCAGGGCGTACAGCCTCGACTACACGGTATGGGCCTTCCCAGTTGGGAGCCAATTTCCTCTTCTTGGTTGGATCAGAGACGGATAGTTTTCGTAACACGAGGTCCCCCGCCTTGATGTTTGTGGGACGGACCTTCTTGTTGTAAAACTTCTCGATCCGTTGTTGGTAGATGCTTCTCCGGATTGAAGACTTCTCTCTCACCTCGGCGACGAGGTCCAGGTTGGCCCTCAGGCCGGACGAATTGTCAACTTCATCGAAGGCTATGATCCGGGGAGAAGGCAGGCCGACCTCGACGGGGATAACTGCCTCCGTCCCGTAGGTCAAGTTGAACGGCATTTCTCCCGTGGGGATTCTCTTGGTGGTTCGGTGCGCCCATAGCACGCTAGGCAATTCTTCGACCCACAGCCCTTTGGGAGAACTGTCGAGGCACTTTTTGAGGACGTCGAGGATTTGCCTGTTCACGTTCTCCGCTTGGCCGTTGGACTGAGGGTGGCAAATAGCGGAGAAACGTTGCTGGATGCCGATGTCTGCGCAGAAAGTTTGGAAGTTCTGACCTTGGAATTGGGTTCCGTTGTCTGTAACGAGGACCCGGGGGATTCCGAACCGGCAAATGATGTTCTTCCAAAAGAATTGTTGTACTTGGCACTCGGTGATGCTGGACAGAGGCTCGGCTTCGAGCCACTTGGTGAAGTAGTCGATGGCGACTATCAAGAATTTTTTCTGCCCTATTGCCACGGGGAAGGGGCCCACAAGGTCCATGTCCCACATGGCGAATGGCGTAGGACTAGCCAGGGATCGGAGATTGGCTTGAGGAAGCCTCTTGATAGGGGAGAACCTTTGGCATGGGCCGCACCTCTTGATTAAGTCTTGCGAGTCTTGGAGCATGGTCGGCCAATAGTACCCCTGATTCAGGGCCTTCCGAGCGAGCGTCCTGCTCCCCATGTGGCATCCGCCGATCCCCTCATGAAGATCTCTCAGCGCGTAGCTGGCCTCATCACTGGTGAGACAGCGGAGGTACGGTTTGCCGTCGGCCAAGGTGTATGAGCGTTTGAAGAGGATGTCATCAATCATGACGAACCTTTCAGCTCGGACCCTGACTCGTCTAGCTTCGGCTCGGTCTTCAGGAAGCTTGGCACTGACTAAGAATCTTTTGATGGGAGTGGTCCAGTCATCTGGACTGGTACCGTCTTGGACACACATTGCCTCCTGGTCTTGATCGTTGATACTCAGCTTCAACAGGATTTCGATGAGTACCGTTTGGTCGAGACCCTCGAAGGAGGAAGAGGCGAGCTTTGACAACGCGTCTGCTTGAGCATTCTGCTCCCTAGGGACTCGAATGACTGTGGAGTGGCAGAAGGACGCCAGGAGACGTTGGACCACCGCCAAATACCTCATCATCCGATCGTCGCGAGCCTCGTATTCCCCGGTGATCTGATTGACCACGAGCTGAGAATCGTTGTAGGCTCGGATTTGCTGGGCACCGGCTCAGTGGGCTAGGGTCAATCCGGCGATCATGGCCTCGTATTCCGCCTCGTTGTTGGAGGCCGGAAAGTTGAGGCGGAGGGAGTATTGAAGTAGGAATTGGTCGGGGCCACGAAGGATGATGCCCGCCCCACTCCCCGTTTCGCATGATGATCCATCGACAAAGACCTCCCAGGTCGGATCCGAGGCCTCGGTGTTGGGCTGCTCGGAGACGGTGCACTCAGTTATGAATTCGGCGAGGGCTTGCCCTTTGATGGTCGTCCTCGGCTGGTAGCTGATGTCGAACTGACTCAGCTCAATTGACCACTTGACTAAGCGGCCGAAGTTTTCGGGCTTGTGAAGGACAGTCTTCAGTGGCTGGTCGGTCAGTACTTGGACGGAGTGGGCCTGGAAGTAAGGACGAAGCTTCCGGGCTGCCATGACCAAAGCATAGGCCACCTTTTCTATCTTTGCGTACCTCGTCTCGGCGGGGAGCAGAACTTTGCTCACATAGTACAATGGCCTCTGGACCCCATCTTCCTCTCGGACGAGGACGGCGCTGAATGCGCTATCCGTGGCGGACAGGTAGAGCCATAGTGGTTCGCCCGGCTCGGGCTTGCTGAGGAGAGGAGGGTTGGCAAGGTACTGCTTTAGCTTCGAAGGCTTCTTGTTGATGGGCACCCCACTCGAAGCCCCTTTTCCGCATAGAGCCTTGAAGAAGGGGAGAGACTTCTCCCCTGACTTGGAGAAAAAACAGCCGATTGCAGCCAACCGGTCTGTAAGCCTCTGAACCTCCTTGACATTCCGGGGCGGGGCCATGTCAATGATAGCTTGGATTTTCTCGGGGTTCGCCTCGATGCCGTGCTGGCTGACGATGAACCCCAGGAATTTCCCAGTGGAGACGCCGAAGGCGCATTTAGCAGGGTTGCGCCTCATGTTGTGGTGCCGGAGGACTCCGAAGGCTTCCTCAAGGTCGGCGACGTGGTCCGGCCCGGCCCGGCTTTTGACGAGCATGTCGTCGACATAGACTTCCACATTGCGGCCGATCAGGTCTTTGAAGATTCTGTTGACGAGCCGTTGGTATGTGGCTCCGGCGTTTTTTAGCCCGAAGGGCATAACACGGTAGCAGAAAAGACCCTGGTCGGTGACGAACGAGGTCTTAGAGATGTCCGGTGGAAACATCCGGATCTGATTGTACCCTGAGAATGCGTCCATGAAGGACAGTAGCTCATGCCCCGAGGTTGCGTCGATTAGGGCGTCGATGCGGGGGATGGGGAAAGGATCTTTCGGACAGGCTTTATTTAGATCCGTGAAGTCGATACAGATCCGCCAGCCCCCTGTTGCCTTCTTCACCATGACGACATTAGCCAACCACTCGGGGTAGCTGACTTTCTGAATAAATCGAGCCGACAAGAGTTTGTCGACCTCTGTCTTCATAATTTGCTGCCTCTCCGGGATGACTTTGCGCCTCTTTTGGATGACCGGCTTAGAGTCTGGGATGATGCTCAGCCGATGCATAATCAAGTCTTCGGAGATCCCGAGCATGTCGGAGGGCTTCCATGCGAAGAGATCAACGTTGCGGCGAATGCAGGCGATTATACCTGGCTTCAAGTCCTCGGGGAGCGAGCGGCTCACCCGGAACCATTTCGATTCATCCTCGGCGCCGAACGGGACCTCCTCCAGCTCGTCGACAGGCTCTGGAGCGGGGCCGTCCCTCTTGGGTTCGAGCTCAACGGCGTCGAGGGGGAACACACCCCCTCCGACAGCGGTCATGTAGCATGACCGTGCTACTTCTTGGCTACCTCGGACGATGCCGACCCCTTGCGGGGTGAGAAATTTAAGTTTCAGATGGTAAGCCGAAGGTACCGCTTGAAAGGAGCATAATCCGGATCGGCCGAGTATGGCGTTGTAAGCCGCCTTGACGTTTACCACCATGAAGTCCATGGACTCGGTCCTCTTGACAGGAGCCGATCCCGCGGTGACGTCGAGAGTAACAATGCCTTCTATCACGACAGGGATGCCAGAGAACCCATGCAAGGTGTATCCGGCTGGCTTGAGCTTGCCTCTGGGTAGCTTGAGATTCTCGAAGGCTTTGAGGAAGAGAATATTTACCGAGCTGCCGTTGTCGACGAGAATTCGTCGAACCTCACAATTAGCCATGTGGAGGCCAATGACGAGGGCGTCGCAATGAGGGAGGCGAACGCCTTCGAGGTCCTCTCCGGAGAAGGAGACAGGCACCGGTTGCAACCTGGGCGAGGGGTTGTCTTGGACAGCATTCACCTCTTGGATGAAGGCTTTTCGGGAAGTATTTGATTCTCCCCCCATTGGCCCTCTGTGGACACAGTGCAAGATGAATGGCGTATCCGCAGCTCCCTCGGGTTCGGGATCCCGACCCTGGATGCGGTTCGGAGTAGGGTTCGGAGGCGAAGGCCTCCGGTTCCTAGCATCTCGCCGATCCTGTGGACCTTCTCTGGTGAATTCTCGGAGGTACCCTCGTGAGATGAGTTCCTCAATCTCGTCTTTTAGAGCCCGACATTGGTCGGTTTCGTACCCATGATCTCTGTGAAAACGGCAGTAGAAGCGCTGATCTCGCTTCTTGTTGTTATTTGATCGGGGAGGTAGTCGGACAATGCCCTTATCCTCGATTTCTAAGAGGATGGTGGACACGTTATGTGTCAAGGGAGTGTACCTTTCGAAGCGAGGGACCGGAGGTGCCCTCTTCGCGCCGACCCCTTCCTTTGCTGTTTTCTTGGCAGGTTCGGCCTCGTCGACCCTGTGCTTGCCCTTCCCCACGACTTCTTTGCTGCCCTCTGGGTTCAGAGCTTCTTCAGCTCGTATGTACTTCTCGACCCGGTTGAGAAGGTCAGGGAAGTCCAGAGGTGGCCTCTTCGCCAAGGAGACTTTTAGCTGGTTGTGGTGGACATTGTGTCGGAAAGCTGCCGAGGCGTCCCCTGCGTCGAGGGCAGAGACGGATCTGGCCTCGGTTGTGAACCTCTTGACAAAGTTACGGAGCGACTCCCCCTCCCTCTGACTGAGGTCGAGCAGGGAAGCGCTCGTCCTTTCGCTCTTCCGGCTAGTGATGAAATGGGCCAGGAAGCTGGCTTCCAGCTGGTCGAACGAGAAGATCGAGCCAGGGGGGAGTTTGGAGAACCAATCCCTGGCCGGACCCCGGAGGGTGGCCGGGAAGGCTCGACACAGCAGGGGATCCGAAGCGCTGTGAATCATCATGAGGGTTTTGAAGCCCTCCATGTGATCAGCTGGATCACCCTCGCCGTTGTATGTCTCGAACTGCGGAGGTCGGAAGTTCCGAGAGATCTCCGCTTCTATGATGTTGACAGAGAATGGAGGTCGAGAAGGCCCCCGACCTTGGGCTAGGTTGGGATTCTCGTTGCCGATGCGCTCGAGGCGATTCTCCATCTCTAGGAGGCATCGGAGCACCTCGTCTGTGCGCTCAGGAGGGGGAGGCGGCGCACGGGTGTGACTCCTCCCATCACTCATTTGGTGGGCTCGGCCATAGGTCGCAGACCTTGGCGCTCCATGGAGGGCCTCCAAGATTTCATCTCTGAAGCTCCTGAACTCGCCCCTGGTGACCCCGCCATGGTCGGAAGGGTCGGGTCGGGGCATAGGAATTCGGCCGATGCGGCTGAGTGCCGACGGCCTTTCCCCTTGTGCAGGCCTGGAATGGTTCGGGGCCGAGTTGGAAGCGGTCCCTCCCCTAGCCTGGCTAGCCCTTCTGTTCAGAATGACCCGACGAAGGTCGGGTTCGGCGACGCGTGAAACGCTTCGTTGGGGTCCGGGGTTTCCACCCGGATTATTGGATGCTTGCCCTCCGTCGAGGGCCCCCTCGGGGGGAGGCTCGTCTGTTCGGGCGGAATGGACCGATCTTCGGGCTCGGGGAGCCATGGGAGATCGGGTCGAGGGAGAGCGTCGGTGGCGAGGCTCGGACTGTCGTCTATACCGAATAAAGTGTTCCCACAGACGGCGTCAACCTAATGCGGTTTGTTTTTGGTCGCAGTGTGGATGCACCAGGTGTGAGTTCGGACTCAATTTGTAATGAGGGAAGAGTGCGGCACGGGACGACGAGCGGGAGGCTCGCTTCGGCGCTGGAGGATCGGCTCGGATTGCCTCGCCTCGAGTACCTGCAGACGGTCCTGAAACATCGGGGTTTATCCCGGTGGCGGACCCTCCGACGATCTAGTCAGTCTCTGTGAGAGAGTAGCAATAACTAGGAAAATTTGGGTGGCAAAAGATTGATTACCTAAAAAGGTGGGTGAGGGTCTGGTATTTATAGGGAATTCCAACCGGATTTGGATCCGCTTGGGGGCCGGGTCTGGACCCGAAAGCCCATGGGCCTGACATGGCAGGAGGCCCAGGGGGTTTAGGGCGGACGTAGCAGTGCCAAGAGTGGTATAGGGCTGACGTGGCAAAGCCCTTGGTGGTATTTGGAGTTGACATGGCTGATCATGGGGCTCCTGTGCCTCTGGGAGAATCGGATGGCCTAGGTTGTGCCAGGTCATCCCCATTCCTCGCCAGGCTGGGGGGACGGCCCGTGGGGCTGTCGCGGATCGGAGGCCGAGGGCCATCGAGGCTCGTCGGATACGAGGAGACCGGTTCTGTGGGGGTGAACTTGCGGCTCGGTGCCGACCCTGTAGTGGTTCGAAGCCGAGCCAGATTGTTGATTTTCTCATTTTTGAGCGAGAGCTGTCCTGGGTCCTGGTTGGGCCCCAGGCCATTTTTACCCTACCACAATAAATATCTAAGGGAATGTTTCGTATAAGCCCCCTAGCCTTAATATATTTCAGATAAAGCCCAACTTTCTACTTTCATAATCTAACAATACAAAATACCTTAAAACTACTTTGTAATAATCCGTATAAAATAATTTCATTTTCGAAAATAATAATAATAAAATAAAGTAGACAATATATCTTATATTTCTCAAATAAAATAATAGTTATCAGAAAAATACATACTCGCGTGCAATTCTCCATTGCGCACAGATTACGATGCAAAATAGCCATATGCTATTTTTCGGGTTGTTACATGGTTGATATCTATTATTGGTGTCAAGGACTCCCATAATGGGTGTGTGACTCGAGTTAGTCACTAGGGTAAGGGATACCCTGAACCTGTCAACCCTACATTATAAACTTCCGCCGAAGCGTAGGACATCCGAGCGTACCATTGAGATAAGTTCATAGCCCGATCAGGGGTGAACATACATTCACAGCCAGGGTAACGACGAATGTAGGCCGTAATGCTGGACAATTCCAAGTCGGGGAAGTGGCGAACCGTACCGGCATCGCCAGGGCCAGAGGTTGATAGGCGAGTGTGGAAGCAAATTTCATCTTTACCCAAAGTGATAGAGTAAGGCCGGGGTTAGAATGGCATATTAAGGGGTTGGGAAATTGCATTAGTCCTAGTAAACCATAGTCAGTGTTATACATTCCTGTTGTAGGGATACGTTTTCGGCACTCATGGATAAGTCCTCAGCTCGTATCTCGATTTGTTAATTCCCAAAGCTTTGTCGGAGTAATGTACGGGAGGCTAGGAGGATTTGACCTCCCGAGGTGCTCACGTCCCTATGCACGAGGGTTTTGTGTTTTGGTATATATATAAGTTCATAACCCGATCAGGGGTGAACACGCATGCGTCAGTCCATAGGTGGACATGGGGAATCAATCGGTTGGGCGACCGGATTCAACGCAGCTTTCTGAGGAGGTTTGTATGCAGGTACCAAGTGGCAGCTACCACTTAGGCACTGCAGTGGCGGAACTAGACCGACCAGCTGCAACCTCCTTGGGCGACAGACAATCTATTGGGAACTGGTTGAGTACAAGGGTAGGATGCATGGCGAGGGATTGAACCCTACAATCAGAAGAGACGAACTCTTTGGAAAGTATGTAGTATGGGATGCATACGTTTCCATCGAAGTTGATTTTGGGGAAATATGTAGTATGGGATGCATACATTCCCTAATAAATTGCATTAGAGTATGTGCATCGTGTGCATTCTTATTTTGCGCATTAGATTAGGCTATGCTTGGGGTCTGGGACGCATGTAGTATGGGATGCATGCGGATCCAGATTCCCAAGTCTTGCTTGCTTTAGAATAGGCTTGTAACTGGTGCATTTAGTTATTAGATCATGGCATACACGAGCACTACATAATTTAGGATCCACGTTTCTCTTTCCATTCAAGATGGTTTGTGGTCGCCAGTTTGGAGGATCGCTGTTATTATCAGTATTGCGTCAGTCGAAGTACTGACGTTCCCCACCTTTTAGGTACCGGTTCTACCCTTCGAGCAGGTGTGGAGATATCAGAGTTGTGCAGCAGACAACTCAAGCCGAGGAGCAAGTCCAAGGGAAGCATACTGAATGTTCAACGGAGCTTCAACAGTGAACTGTCAACTGCCATTCTGAGGGACAGTTGTTAACTTTACAAATGGAGTTGATGTACGTTTGTAATAAGATGTAATGAATTAATGTAATTTGTATTCTTGTTCAAGAACAAGACATTGGTTGTAATCAATGATGTAATGACTTTATTTGGCAATAAAACATTTTTAAATTTCTGTGTTATTACTGTATTGAGATGCATTTGAAGGCAAAGATTCTAGTTACGTCACGGATGTCCGGTAACGGGGATCCGGGGCATTACATCGACCTCTTTCGAATGATCCTCAGTCGCAATGTGTTTGGCACCTCGTGCCTCGGCAACAGTCGCGAGGGGCATGACCCCTGGGCTTGCATCTGCCTCTATCTCTTTGGCCTCGACCTTGACCTCCTCTGCCTCCTCGTCCTCCTCTCCTTCCTCAGAGACATCGTCAAAACCCGGGACAGGGTCCGGAAACAGACGCCATCCGGCATAGTCGACATCATGAAATTTCTCCCGAACTTCGTCAATACTGCGGGGGTAGGCCTTCGCCATGTTCGCATAGAGGACCCTTTGGCCTTCTCCATCGCTTGCTCTTCGGCCTCCTTTGTCGTCGCTATCCTTGCAGAGGCAACAACCTCGTCCTTGTCCTTTGCGATGCACTCTTGCTCCTTCAATAACCGAGCTTTGTCCGCCTCTAACTTAGTGACAGTGGCCTCGAGGTACTCCACCCTCGAGGCATTTAGCTCGTCCTGAATCCTCAATTACTCGAGGTCCTTCACCATCCTAGCTCTGTCGGACCGGGCCTTCTCGATCTCGAGCTTCAACTCCTTCTCCAGTTCAGTCATCTTCTTCATCAAATGCCTGAAGTGGCAAGTAATCTACATAAAAAGAGGAACTCAATTGAGTCAAGTAAAAAAAAGGAAGATTCCAAGAAGTTATGAGACTAACCAACATAGCAGCTCGAGCAATCTCTAGCGCGTCATTGCCAACCGTCCCCGCCTCCAGGGCGGCCTTGTCCTTCGGTGTAGCAAGATGCCGAACCGCTTGCATACATGAGGATGAATTGTTAAGGAATTCGTCTAGCTTCCTGACTTGCCTATCGGGGACGAATATTTTCTTGTGTTTCTCGGTCAGGAATTCCTCGGCCTCAATAGTTAGGGGAGGCACCCCCAAGCCCAAAGCTGCCAAAATAGGGAAGGCACCCGTATCCGTAGAGACCGACAGTCCCACCGAAGCCTCTCGCTACTGAACCACCACAATCGCCTTCGAGGGTTACTCCACGGCGAAGACAAAAGACTTCGGCTTCGACGAAGAAACCTTGTTGGCCACTCTCTTCCTCTTCTTAGGGGTCTTGCTACCCAGAACGCCGCGCCCTGCAAGCAGCTCTTCGAAATCCATCGATTCTGCAACGGAGGAAATTGTCGAGGTTAAGGGCAAATAAAATTTGACAGTTAAAATATATATATATATATAAAATTTGACAGTTAAAATATATATATATATATATATATATATATATATATATATATATATATGAGTTACGCTGAGCTAAAATGATAAAAAGCAAACTGGGGTTTATATGGATGAAACCCCCCCTGAAGAGTGCCTCCTCAGTCAAGTCCTTCCAATCAAACTTTGGTCAATCAAGGAGCGTCTGGACCATCTCATCTTCCTCGGAGCTAAGGACCAGGCTCTCCTTCACCCTCTTCGAAACTTCCTCGACCCAAGCCGTCGGGATGACCCAAGGTTCTTGACTTCGGATAAGGAAGTACTTATCCCTCCAATTTTTGATCAAGTCAGGATAGCTGACGAGCTTTGCACCATGCCTTGGGGCCAAGTAGAACCTAAACTCTGACTTGTGCTACTGGTGGACCCGGTAGACAGTTCGCAGCACAATCAACCGAGGCTCGAAATCCGCAGCTTGGCAGTGAAGAATGAACCCATTGATTAGCCTCCACACATTCAGCATATACTGAACCGGGATGATCCTATACCATCGCAGGACTTCAACGATAAAGGGATGAAGAGGCAATCGAACACCGGCTAAGAAGGCGTCGACAGGCCAAAAACACGTGTCCACTAGCATCGGGGAGTTGGCCTCACACCAGGTCCTGGAAACATCAAGTCAAATTCACTCGAAATCTGAAAGCAGTCCCGGATCATTGTAAGGTCCATTTCGAAGAGAATAAAGACTGTGTCATCGGCCTCCGAAGTCTCTCTAGCCTCGTTCTCCTCGAAGCTCCGTCCCAGACCGTACATGATACACTCTGCCATGTCACCCGGAAGATCCCGAACTCTATGGAGTCTAGTAAGGGGTCCGGGCAACCTACTGAACTCTCCCAATCTTCGCTCCGTCTCGACAATAGTCTCCACTACCACCGAAGCGGACCCTACCATGGCTTTACCCTTGTCAATTGCGGGGACTTGACTAAAGGTCGTCTTAAGGTCGACGATGAGGGAGGTCTCCTGCCTCGAGGGGATAATAGACATTCTCTAAAAAATAAGCTAAGTTATCTAAAATTACCTTGATTTGACGACAACGGCAGGAAAACATTACCGGAGATAGAATATTTTTTGCCGTAAGCCCCCGTTAGACAGTGAAAATCGCAGAGTAAAAATTTAGAGAATGAGAAAATGAGGGGTGGAGGTGGAGATTTATAGAGAAATAAGTCATTGGCACAATCACCAAGGTTAAAGGGCCCCCATTAGTGCAAAAGCCAGGCCCATTTATCGCAAGATGACAAGATGGGCAAGGAAAACCAAGTTAGTTAACTGGTCAACGGTCAACAGTCAACGACGCCATGTGTCGCCGTCTCGAAGTCCTCCTAGACTTCAGCAGCATGTGCTGTAACGCTCCTACCCCTAGCTCAGACAATTTATACAATTTATAAGACAAATTAGATACTATGTAGTACAACTGCCCACCACAGGCTGCCTCTCAAAAGGTGGTTAACCGATTAGGTGACTCTTGATCATAGGCTATTATATTTATATATTATTTTTATTAGCGTTCAATCCCGATATGGGACTATTAACAATCTCTCTCTCTCTCTCTCTCTCTCTCCTGAGAGCAAACACACTGGCACCCCCCCCCTTTCCCCCATGTCAGCACGCAACAGGGGAACTCCATCGTGCGCACGTGGGCCAAGGAGCAGCAACAGCACTTGTACATATGGTAATATGGTGTTTTTTTACTCACGGGTGGGCCCCCACATCAAATCACAACATTTACCATTAAGCTATCAAATCCATTTACTTTATACAAAGTTACAAACAGCCATATACATCTCATATATATCTATTATATATATATTATTATACTCTTTTTGAAATTATGGGATGTTACAGACACCCCCCTTCAAAAATCAGCGTCCTTGCTAAGCACGGGCATGCACAATCTAGTGCAGGATCTCCTTTCTAGCCGATATGGAGTGGAGTACCCTGATTTTGCTAGTTGCACCATACCCCGATTCTGCAGGTGGTCCATTATTTCAGGCCGCCACCTCGCTCCTTCTTAGGCATACCCGTACATCTGCTAGCTCCATCTCAGGTATACATCTCGCCCACTCTTACCCACACTCGGTGTCGAAAGTCGGCTCTAATACCATTTGTAACGCCCCTGCCCCTAGCACAGACAATTTATACAATTTATAAGACAAATTAGATACTATGTAGTACAACTGCCCACCACAGGCTGCCTCTCAAAAGGTGGTAACCGATTAGGTGACTCTTGATCATAGGCTATTATATTTATATATTATTTTTATTAGTGTTCAATCCCGATACGGGACTATTAACAATCTCTCTTTCCTGAGAGCGAACACACTGCCCCCCCCCCCCCTTTTTCCCCCCACATCAGCACGCAACAGGGGAACTCCATCCTGCGCACGTGGGCCAAGGAGCAGCAACAGCACTTGTACATATGCTAATATGCTATTTTTTACTCACGGGTGGGCCCCCACATCAAATCACAACATTTACCATTAAGCTATCAAATCCATTTACTTTATACAAAGTTACAAACAGCCATATATATCTCATATATATCTATTATATATATTATTATACTCTTTTTGAAATTATAGGATGTTACACCCTATGATCAGAGTCACCAATCCGGTTAACCACCTTTTGAGAGGTAGCTTGTGGTGGGCAGTTGTACTATACTATAAATAACTTATCCATAAAATTGTATAAATTGTCCGAGCAGGGGCAGGGGCATTACAAATGGTATCAGAGCTGACTTTCGACACCGGGGTGTGGGTCATGTCTATATAGTCGGGCGGAGGATTCCGAGACTATAGACCCAGTCGGGCTGTGGATTTCGGGACTGTGGTGAACCCTCAATTAAATCTGGGACTGTTATGATCATAACTAGTCGGGCGGATAGGAGGGCGGCTCAATTAAATTCGGGATTATGATTGATCGTGCGGTAGATTCTGGGATCATGAATAATCGGGCGGATAGAAGAGCAAATGCTTCACAACGGCGAGAAAGTAGATCCTGCACTAGATTGTGCATGTCCCATGCTCAGCGAGGATGCTGATTTCTGAAGGGGGGTGTGTGTAACACCCCGTGATTTTCAAAAAATAATATAATAGTAGTAGTATAATATAATATATATAGTATATATGCATATAAAGGGGCTGTTATAGGCTTAAAGGCATATATGGTGAATATTGTAAAATGAATAGTATATTGAATGGGGACCCACGTGATTGAAGGCAACAACAAGTCTGCTGTTGTGTTTCGGTGATGCATGATGACATCACCATGGGCCCACCAGTTGGAAAGAAGAACAGGATGTGTGAAAAAGTTAGTCCCACATCGGGATTTGTAATTAAAATAATTAACTATAAATACTAAAACCTATGATCAAGAGTCACCAATCCGGTTAACCACCTTTTCAGAGGCAGCCTGTGGTGGATAATTGTACTATACTATAAATAATTTTTCTATAAAATTGTATAAATTGTCCGAGTAAGAGCAGGGGCATTACAAATGGTATCGAGCCAACTTTCGACACCGAGTGTGGGTAAGAGTGGGCGAGATGTATGCTTGAGATGGAGCTAGTAGATGTACGGGTATGCCTGAGAGGGAGCAAGGCGGCGGCCTGAAATAATGGACCACCCGCAGAATCGGGGTATGGTGCAGCTAGCAGAATCGGGGTACTCCACCCCACATTGGCTAGAAAGGAGATCATGCACTAGATTGTGCATGCCCTGTGCTCAGCGAGGACGCTAATTTCTGAAGGGGGGTGTCTATAACACCCAGTGTTAAAATATGGAGTATATAAGTTGGCTATTAGGTAAAGTATTCGGTAAGATATAAAGATTAAATAATATATAAATATAATAGCCTATGATCAAGAGTCACCAATCCGGTTAACCACCTTTTGAGAGGCAGCCTGTGGTGGGCAGTTGTACTACATAGTATCTAATTTATCATATAAATTGTATAAATTGTCTGAGCTAGGGGCAGGGGCATTACATGTGCTGAGCATTTTTGTCACCGACGTCAAAACGCAAGAAATGGCATTGACGGGTCAACGGTCATCGGTCAACAACGCCACGTGTCACAGTCTCGAATTCCTCCTAGACTTCGGCAACATGTGCCGAGTATTCTTGCTAGCGACATCAAAATGCGAGAAATGGCATTGACTAGTCAACGGTCAACAACATCACGTGTCGTCACCTCAAAGTCCTCCTGGACTTCGGCAACATGTGCCGAGCATTCTTGCCACCGACGTCAAAACGCGAGAAATGGCATAGACTAATCAACGGTCAATGACGCCACGTGTCGCCATCTCGAAGTCCTCGTAGACTTCGGCAACATGTACCGAGCATTTTTGCCACCAACGTCAAAACACAAGAAATGACATTGACTAGTCAACTGTCAATGGTCAATGATGCCACGTGTCGCCGTCTCGAAGTCCTCCTGGACTTCGGCAACATGTGCCGAGCATTCTTGCCACCGACTTCAAAATGCAAGAAATGGCATAGAATGGTCAACGGACAACAGTCAATGATGCCACGTGTCGCCCTCTCGAAGTCCTACTAGACTTTGGCAACATGTGCCGAGCATTCTTGCCACCGACGTCAAAACGCGAGAAATGGCATTGGCTGGTCAACGGTCAACGGTCAACGATGCCACGTGTTGCCATCTCGAAGTCCTCCTAGACTTCAGCAGCATGTGCCGAGCATTTTTGCCACCGACTTCAAAATACAAGAAATGGCGTTGACTGGTCAACAGTCAACGATGCCACGTGCCGTTGTCTCGAAGTCCTCTTGAACTTCAGCAGCATGTGTCGAGCATTCTTACCACTGACGTAAAAATGCGAGAAATGGCATTGACTGGTCAACGTTGAACGGTTAACGACACCACGTGTCGCTTCCTCAAAGTCCTCCTAGACTTCGACAACATGTGCCGAGCATTCTTACCACCGACGTCCAAATCCAAAAATGGCTTTGATTGGTCAATGATCAATGGTCAACGACGCCACGTGTCACCGTGTTGAAGTCCTCCTTGACTTCGGCAGCATGTGCCGAGCATTTTTGCCACCGACGTCAAAACGTAAGAAATGGCGTTGACGGGTCAACGGTTATCAGGCAACGATGCCACATGTCGCCATCTTGAAGTCTTCCTAAACTTCGGCAACATGTGCCGAGCATTCTTACCGGCGATGTCAAAAGGAATTTGGCGAAGTGTTCACTCCTGACACGAGAAATGGCATTGACTGGTCAGTGGTCAACGACATTACGTGTCGTCGCCTCGTAGTCCTCTTGGACTTCGGCAACATGTGTCGAGCATTCTTGCCACCGACGTCAAAACACAAGAAATGGCATAGACTGGTCAACGGTCAACTGTCAACGGTCAACGATGCCATGTGTCGCCATCTCAAAGTCCTCCTAGACTTCGGTAGCATGTGCCGAGCATTTTTGCCACCAACATCAAAACACAGGAAATTACGTTGACTGGTTAACGGTCAACGGTCAACGATGCCACGTGTCGCCGTCTCGAAGTCCTCCTGGACTTCGGCAACATGTGCCGAGTATTCTTGCTACCGACGTCAAAACCCAAGAAATGGCGTAGAATGGTCAACGGTCAACGGTCAACAAAGCCACGTGTCGCCCTCTCGAAGTCCTCCTAGACTTCGACAACAAGTGCCGAGCATTCTTGCCACCGACGTCAAAACACGAGAAATGGCGTTGGCTGGTCAACGGTCAACGATGCCACGTGTCGCCGTCTCGAAGTGCTCCTGGACTTCGGCAGCATGTGCCGAGCATTTTTGCCACCGACTTCAAAATGCGAGAAATGGCGTTGACTGGTCAAGGGTCAACGACGCCATGTGTCGTTGTCTTGAAGTCCTCCTGGACATTGGCAACATGTGCCGAGCATTCTTGCCACCGACGTAAAAATGCGATAAATGGCATTGACTAGTCAACGTTCAATGGTCAATGACACCACGTGTCGCTTCCTCGAAGTCCTCCTAGACTTCGACAACATGTGCCGAGCATTCTTGCCACCGACATCAAAATGCAAAAATGGCGTTGATTGGTCAACGATCAACGATCAACGACGCCACGTGTCGCCGTGTTGAAGTCCTCCTGTACTTCGGCAGCATGTGCCGAGCATTCTTGCCACCGACGTCAAAATGCAAGAAATGGCGTTGACTTGTCAACGGTCAATGGTCAACGACACCACGTGTCTTCCTCTCGAAGTCCTCCTAGACTTCGATAACATGTGCCAAGCATTCTTGCCACCAACGTCAAAATGGGATTAAATCGAGACCGTTCAAATCCGGTACGAATCTTAAAGCTCTCAAAGATAAAACGAAAATTTCACCTACAGACGGGTACGAAATGGGAACTGGGTCTTTCTTCGAAGCCCAATAACCCAAAAATGGATCTATCCTATTGGGTATGAGTAGCAATCCGTTACAAATCAATTCAGATATTTAAAGTGTAATTCAAATTCGTGGTTCTCTAAGAGGCGGTTTAAACTATCTCTCTTATCATGAAACGAGTTTAAACCCTACATCTTATCCAAAAACACCGGGACATAGAGATAAATGATTATCTCTAAACTGTCTCTTAAGGCAACTATAAATACCCCTCTCCCTCCACCATAACAAGGTAATCAATATTTTTCTACATAAATGCTCTTTCATAATCTTCCTGATTACTGACTTGAGCGTCGGAGGGTTCGTCGCCGGGATCCATCCTGGTGTATAGAACTTTTTGCAGGTTAACGGCAGCAGCAAGGAATCAGTGAAACGCCGGTCAAAGTCAATAGGTTTGCCTTATTCGTTTCCTAAAGAATCCACAAATTCATCTGTTTGCTCCCACACCAAAATCAGCAGCAACAGTCATCGTCGCCACGACATGGGTTTTATGGCTTGACATAAATGAGTTTTATTTTTATGTCTCTAGTATATTTCCAGAAATCTTGTTCATATCATGCATCTTATCTTTTTTTGGGCCACAGGTGCAGTGGCAGGACCTAGAGGGAGGATCTCCAGGGCGTTTGTGGTGGAGGAGTATGACGAGGAGGAGGTGGTGATTGACCCTACTCTTCCATGAGGAAGGGGAGGTCACGTGTACGATTCTCACCCTCCAGGGCTCTGTTGGAGGGACTTGTTACTCTTTTGTTATGTTTGTTTTGTTACTCTTTTGGATGTACTTGGATATGTTCCAACCTCTATGTATGATGAAAGTACTATGTTTTATTTTCTGTTTGTGGTATTTTTTTTGTATCCCAATACTCTAGGTTTGTTTTGTTAATTACTTATGAATGAAACAGAATGGTCATACTTCACTTTTCCCTATTAAAAAAAATCTCAATATTATACCCATACATGATACACTCAATACCCCATTTTAAACTCAAGGTGGATCAACCAACATGAGTTTGGATGTAGATGAACTAAATTGACTGAGCTAGAAGAGGATGGCGGTGAACCGTCGGTGGCTATGCCATAGCGGAAGCAACGGCAGTGAATCGTCGTTGGCTGCAATCAGGTCGGGTTGCCAGATTAGGTTAGGACCCGCTTCAATTGAAGCAGGTCAAATTTCACTAAAATGGGTGAGGGTGCGTCTGACAAGTTGAACCTGATTTGACTATTGATCTGGCTTTCGGTTGCACCCGAAAAGAAGAGCAGTGGCAACAGTGAAGTCGGCGTGCATGAGATCCTCAAGGGCAGCGTCAGCGTCATTGGTAAGAACTCGGGTCAGATAAGGTATGGTTTGATCGTGGATGCGGGTTGGGCTCGGGTTTGAGGGTTGGGTCCAGCAAACCAAACAAAATAAACAAAATAGAAAGAAGAAGATGAGGATGGTGGCGGCTAGGGTTTATACAAAAACCTAGCGGCGGTGCAGGTGGTTGTGCTTGCGGAGGTGGTCGACGGCGGGTGGCAACAAGGAGTGGGAGGCGCAGGTGGCTGCCGTCTTGAAGCAAGTCGGGTTTGGATCGTCCGGGTTTAGTTGGGTTTCCCCACCCACCAGATGAAGCTGAAGAAGATGAGAGGAGAGGAGAGAGGAGGTGATGGCGTCTGCATGAACTAGGGTTTGGATCTCTAGTGGCGATAGCAACGTGGGGGTGTGTCGATGTCAGGCTGGAGCGCGAAGACCGAGGGAAGCATCGCGTGGCGTCGACTGCGTCGGAGGTGCATGCAAAAAGGCAGAGGAGGGCGATGGCAGTTGTTTCTAGCTGTGGTCCTCTTTTTCTTGCTGGTTTGCTTCGGCAAGCCGGGAGAGAGAGTGATCTGGATTTGGATTTGGAGATTTAGGATCAGAGTTCGGATTTTGATTTGGGATTGTGGGATTTGGATTTGAGAGTATTTTTTTCTTTGATGGCTACAGGTCTACAAATCTAGATCTAGGGTTTCTTTTTTGGAGCAAAGTGGTTCTCATACCAAGTTAGAAAATGAGAAACTGGTTATATAGATTATAAAAGCAGCGAATACATTGAGAGCAATAGCCTTTATATATATAGGCTAAACTTATGACAACTTATAATATACATCTCTAACAATTTCAATATCATACTCATATACATGATACACTAAACACAAGTTTAAAAAAAAAACTGTTAAGCTCAGATAATTTCTTATAGATTATGTTGGTAACGAAGTTCTTATTATAACCACCTTTAACAGGGAGAAAGATAACATCATAGCCCTGGCTAGGCTCGTTCCCATGCAAGTCCTTCCTCCAACTCCAAATGCCAGGAAACAGGGCCGGCCCCAGTATGGAGGCGGGTAAGGCGGCCGCCTCGGGCCCCCGCGAAATTTGTAATTTTTGGGGTCCCCAATTTTGAACTTCCCTTGTAAATATAGACACGTATTTCGCGCGTAAAAAATATATATGTTATTAGGGGCCCCATTTCGGAAGTTCGCCTAGGGCCCCCGGGAACTCAGGGCCGGCCCTGCCAGGAAACTGTATGGTTTATGATCCTCCTGATAAATGAAAATAATGACTTTCTCAATAATAAAATAACACGAAGGCACTATTTGGCATTGCTGTGCCCAAAAAGTGGATAGTGCTGTGATTTTTTACTTGAGACCTTTCCCAGGGCAAACACTTGTTCAAAGCTAAAAAGAACCTTTTGAGATGTGGTAGGAAAGATAGGGGAAAAAAAGGGAGTTACGTGACAGAGTAAACCCGTTCAAGTAAGAGCTCTCTTTCTATGTATGTCATGAAGGAACTAATAACAGTCTGATCTTCCACAAATGTCATGGTATGAGAGCTTAACTTAGCCCTAGTTCGATCACTCTCAATAAAAGCTAAAAATAATTATGACTATAATATATGGTTTGATGTAAAACTAATCCTAAATAGAAAATTTTCAAAAATTTTAAAGGATTAATTTTATCAGCATGTAGTGCGGATCAAAGTTAGAATTTTAAACAATTAATCGGTTTGATAGATTTTCAAGAATTGAATTAGGTTTAACAAGCCCAATTAATAATTCTGTTCTAACAATCAATAATTAAATCCATAAACGTTCTTAGCAAGTAACAGATGCAATATTGATTCGTACTCTAATTAGGCAAGTGGAGCACTCAATCTCAAAATTTTTGGACGATGGTTAAATTAAATAATATAATAGAGATGATAAAGCGGTATAACACAAATATTTGAAAAGTGGAAAGAGTATACCGGGATTCGAAGAAACCGTTAGATCTAGGGTTGGCAGCAACGCAGGATATAGCAATCAGCAAACACAGTAAGAAAGAGATAGCAACAACCAAGTCAACAATGGCAACAGCAAGGGCGATGGCGGTGGCGTCGCTGGCTGAGGGCGACGGCAGGGTCGTCACGGCAAGGGGGGGTGGTCGACGGCAGCGTCGACGGAGAAAAGGGTCGGGATGAAGTTGCTCTGGGTGGTCGCACGTCGAGGAGGACGATGGAGGGGGTCGATGATGGTGGTGGTGCGGGTAGTAGGTGACAGCGAAGAGGAGGGACTTCGCTAGTGGTTGATTGGAGAGGGGGAGGTGGCGATTGAGGAGTACGACCGATAGGACTTGGTGGCGGCGGGAACGACGACGGGGAGACGGCGAGGGCGTTGGTCGAGGATGGGTTCGACGGGATTCAAGAAGATGAAGAAGAGTTAGGGTTTTGAATTTGGGGATTAGGATTTGGGTTTAATTGATTTGGGGATTAGGGATTTGGGGGTAGTTTTAGAGTTTATCACAAACCCTAAAATTTTATTAGGATTTATCATAAAACCTAATAATTAGATCTCAATTGTATCACACAAAAAGAGAGAAGAAGAGCAAAACTCCACACAATAATTTTTTTAATCAAGAATGACATACTTTCTCATTAATCTCAAGGCCTATATATAGCCTCAAAACAAATCTTGATACAAATCTCAAAATATTCTAAAATCTCAGAAATATTCTAATGTATAAAAAAAAGATTACATATAATTATAATTGTCAAAAATAAATATGGTACTGAAATAAAATATTAAACTAAATAATAAGTGATACATTAATAGTAACATACACCGCAATAAATTTAATTAGTAAAAGTAGGACCTGTCGCAAAAACAAAAAGGGAAACCAAAACTGAGAAAACAGCTTTATAGATTCATGACCATTTATGGCTTACATCAAATCATGATGGGTCGAAATTCAAAGGTTCATCGTATAGTGCTGGACTAAAATGTATAGATCTTACATCAGTATTGACTATATATCCAACCTTTCTGAACATGAAAACCTGTAACAACAGAAAAAACTTCAAGGAAAGTTTTTGCAGAAAAAAGAAATAATTTAGAAAAATCATTCATTTTATTACTGAAGCATTCGCATGCATGACTACTAATAGAGACAAAAAAATTGCATCTGATGCATTAGCAATGAGCATTTTCATTATTCAGAAATTAATAAAATATTTCCAGGGTATAGGGATACAGGAAAAAAAAAGGTAAACTACAATCTATGTAATATATGACGTATCAAAATGGAAATAATAGGATGGTAGATTTATGTTGTGAGCCAAATATCCATGGTGGAGCTTTTCTTCCTCCACCCATCGTTTAGCTTTCCCATTCTGGAAAGGAGTTTGGAAGGCCTCGTCAGCCTTCCAATGCGGCATTTACCGTATTTGCTCGGACGATTCCAGAACCAAATTCTGGACCGATCTTTGGATAGGCAACACTAAACTCTCTACGGCCTATCCTCACCTATTCTGTCTGGCTTCTTCCCCAGGTGCCTCTGTGGCTGAATCATTTTTCATGTTTAACTCCATCTGGCATTGGTTCATTCCTTTCGAGGTAGAATTACCGCCCTCCTTAGCCTCCGAGCTTTACGAGCTTATATCTTCTCTAAACCTCTTCGAATGGCTTCCTTCTGAAGAGGTTGCTTGGCGATGGGGCACGTCCGGAACTTTCTCGGTTAGATCCTTCTATAACTTTCTTAATTTTTGCGGGATTAAATCCCCCTTCACTAACTTCATCTGGAGGTCCTGCGCTCCCCTCAAGGTTAAAATTAACTCTTGGCTAGCTCTCAATAACAAACTGCCGACGGTTGAGATTCTTAACAAAAGGAATCTTGCTTGGGGTCAGCTCTGTCCGTTGTGCTCAGAGGTATCGGAAGATGGTAACCACCTCTTTGTGAGCTGCTCATTCATCTCTCCTCTCTGGAAGATTGCCTCCCTGGCTTGGGAAAACCCGACCTTGCCAACCAATCTTGTCTCTTGTTGGTTTTCCCCATCTCCACATCCTAGATTTCGCAAAGGGTGGAACCTTTCAGTTCACATTATTATCTGGATTGTGTGGTTGAAAAGAAACCGTAGGTTATTCTCGCATAGAGCCTCCACTATCTCTATTTTGATCGAAGAGTTTTTATTTCTGTTTAAATTTTGGGCTTCGAATGCATCGCGCGTTGACAGAGAATGCTTTTTTAGTTCTCGTTTACATGATTCTTGTCGTGTTCTTTATAGTCTTCATGCTTTATGATTCTTTCTTGTTGGCTGGATGCTTATCTAGGTTATTTTTCGCAGGTTGGTTAATTGGGCTGGCCTCCCTTTTCTCTGGTGCCTATCGTTTACTTTTGACCCTGGCTAGTGTGGTTTTTTGCTGTGCTCTGCGGAGCCTTTTGCGCTGTATCATAGCCTGACTTTGGCTCGGTCTATTGTCGTTGGTTTTTGAGGGTGCTGGTTGTTTTTGCCTGTTTTGCTTCTTTTCTGGTCGTGTGTATCACCGGCTACGGTCTTTGGACCCTCTGGTGTATGGTTATTTGGTTGGATGGCAAATCTTCTCAGCTTCCCTTATGTATTGATGCGTTCCTTTTTTGTTTCTGTGAACCTTATGTATGATAGCGTTCCTGGTCTGTGATGTTTGTGTAGTTTGCTATCATCTATGCTTATTTGCTTTTTACTTCATGTTTCTATGAACCTATTTTGGTTCCGGCCAGTTGTCATTGGCTTTTATTGGTGTCTGGTTCACCCTATGCTTTGGTTGGTGGTTTAGTTCTGTTTTTGTTTCCTGCCTTTATTGCGTTGCGGGATTGTGTGCCCTGATCGGCTTCCCTTTTGTTGTTTATTATTTTTGATTTGAGGATTGGGGTGGCCTAGCTGTGTGCTCTAGGCTGTATTGGTTTATACTGTTCTTGCGATTTTTTGTTGCTGTCTTTGAGCTTTTGCTCCTGTTTTCATTGTTGGACGATTTGGCGCGCTCGGAGCTCGGTCCCGGCGCATCCCTCGGCTCTCTCCTTTCCATGCTACGGCGTTTATTTCTTCGGTTGAGGGGCCCATGTGCCAGGCATTTTCGGTTGTGCTGTGGCGAGCGGCTTCTCTTGCTGGTTGCGGTTTCTCTCGCTGAGGGTTCGGTGGGCTTTCTCATGTAACTCCCTTGGTGCAGCTTTATCCGTTGCCCGGTTGACGGTCTACCGGTGAGGCTGGAGCGCATAGCCTTTTACGGCGCCGGAGGCTGGTATCATCTTTCGCCGGGGGTCTCCATCTGTCGGCCCATCTCGTGGAGGATCACCTGTTTCTGGCTTTCCTTTGCGTTCGTTATTTTCATCCTGGGGATCGTTTTCATACATGCTGTATTTTTCGATTGTTGTCTTACTTTAGGTTGTGCGCTCCTCGGCGTCTGTTTTACGGCTTGTAAAACTTTGCGATGTACAGTTTATTTTTGCTTAATATATTTTTGATATGGCTGGAGTCTTACGACTCTATCCGTTAACATCAAAAATGTTGTGAGCCAAATACTTTAACTTTATAAAAGATTTGTTTAGTGTTTAAGTGTGTATTCAAATCTAGTTGAACTTAAAATATGTGAAGATCTTTTTGCAATTTATCACTAACGCTCTGATTTGACTCTAAAACGGACACTAAGTATCATAAAATTTAATTTTTTAGTTGTATTCATTAATCATTATGTACAGACGATTGCAAGATCATGCAAAGATAGACAAGCATCATATGATTACCGATACTTGACAAGTATACAAAGAATTTGAAGATTTAGAATGTGTAAACGCAATAGAGTAACAAGGAAAATAAGGCTTTTTTTAAATTAAAATAAAAACCCAACCATTAGCAAATGTGATTGATATGATTAAAAATGGAATTAAATTGAGACCGTTCAAACCGGGTACGAATTTTAAAGCTCTCAGGAGTAAAACAGTAAATTCCACCACAAACGGGTCTGAAGTGGTAAGTGGGTCTTTCTTCAAAGCCCAGTAACCCGAAAACGGATCTATCCTATTGGGTATGGGTAGCAACCCGTTACAAACCAGCCCAAATATTTAAAGAGTAATTCAAATTCGCGGTTATCTCTAAGAGGCGGTTTAAACCGTCTCTTTTATCACTAAACGAGTTTAAACTCTATATTTAATCCAAAAACATTGGGATATAGAGATAAATGATTATCTCTAAACTGTCTCTAAAGGCGATTATAAATACCCCTCTCCCCTCATCATAACAAGGTAATTAATACTTTTTCCACAAATTGCTCTTTCATAGTCTTCCGGATTACTGACTTGAGCGTCGGAGGGTTCGTCGTCGGGATCCATCTTGGTGTATCGAACTTTTTGCATGTCAACGGCAGCAGCGAGAAACAATCAAACACCGGCCAGAAGTCAACAAGTTTGCCTTATTTGTTTCCAAAAGAATCCACAAATTATCTATTTGCTCCCACACCAAAATTAGCCTATTGCGATACACGAGGAACCCGCGGGCCTAGCGGCCCCTCTAACCGATGCTCCACTAGACGAACCGGCCATGCCACTTTGAGCATCCCCAGTGTTCCGCAGAGGCATGCGTAGAGCCAACTCATAGAACGATCTCCCCTGGGCGTACTCCCCACGCGGGCAAGAGGTGCTCCTGACGTTGCTTCCTTCAGAGAGTCATTTTAAACGAAGATTCTCCGCTTCTAACTCAACGAGTCACTTTTTGAGGGATTCGTCTGTCACTTTAAGCTTCAAACAAGGTACCCCGCTCGTGCTCCCCCTTGTGAGAACTCAAAGATGGTCCTCCGCAGATGAGCCGCTTTTAAACTCTTCTCAAGCACCACGTTCTTTAGCTCGTCCCTCTCCGACCTCACTTCGAACAAAGAGTTTTTTAGCTCGTCCCTCTCGGTTGTTGAGTGTCGAAGGAATTTTACTCTCAAAGCTTTGTCACAGCCATAGAGGGGCTAACCTCCCCACCCGCGGGGGGTACTTCTTGGAGAGTTTCCTCAAGGCGCTTCACTTCGATGTTTCGGCGAGCCAAGACCAACCTCAAATGACAAAGCTCCAACTCTGTTTTAGAGAGCCTCCCCGAGATTAAGCAAATCCCAGCTTAGAAACGCGAAGTTGGGCACGAAGATGCGACGCCTCACTACCCTAGGAAAGTTAACCAAAGAGAGAAGCGTAAATCACTCTAAGTCTAAATAGAGCTACAAGATGGTTCTAAGTTCAAGTAGAGCTACAAGATAGTTCTAAATTTGAATAAGAGCTACAAGGTAGTGCTAAATTTGAATAAGAAGCTACAAGATGGTTCTAAGTTCAAGTAGAGCTACAAGATAGTTCTAAATTTGAATAAAGGCTACAAGATGGTTCTAAGTTCAAGTAGAGCAACAAGATAGTTCTAAATTTGAATAAGAGCTACAAGATAGTTCTAAATTTGAATAGGAGCTACAAGATAGTTCTATATTTGAATAAAAGCCACAAGAAAGTTCTAATTCGTGTTGCCACACAAAAGTATTTCAGTACTAAAGTAAAGATACAAAAGCGGTGGTCAGTCCGCTATAAGGCATCGATACAAGAACATTCAAAAGAAAAGAAGAAGACAAAACAACTAAAAAATGTGGCGTAGATACAAAAGAGGTCAAGGGACCACCTCGGTAGACGGCTCTAGGGGAAGTGTGACCTTGCGACCGTCTTCCTTAATCGCCTCCGCTACCTCCACTACGGTCAACTGAGGGTTCGCGGCGACGTCCTCCTTCTCTCCTCCTCCTCCTCCTCCTCCTCCTTCTTCTTCTTCTTCTTCTTCTTCACACACGTCCGCGGCTAATTCCGCAGTTTTGCCTTCAAGAAGGTTGTATAAGCTGTACCCCGAGCCGTCGAAGCCAGTGACGCATGCCTCTATGTGCTTGAGCTCCCTAGCATAGGGCTGCTCCATGTTCGGGCACAAGTGCAACTTTGCCTCGGCCCTAACCGCCTCTGTAGTAGCTTCCAAGGCCGCCTCATTCTCCTTCGCGACATCTTCAGCTGCCTTCACAGCCATCTCCCTCTCCTTATCGGCCCTCTCCCTCTCCTTGTCCGCCCTCTCTTTCTCCAGGATGTTCTGTTCGTTCACCTTTGCCAGGGCAGACTCGAGGAGAGTGATCTAAGTCGCCTGAGACTCAGACAAGCGCTTCTCCGCCTCGAATATCTTCACAACCTTAGCTCGCTCCGACCGATCTCTATCGCTCGCCGCCTTGAGCTCCTTTTCCTGCTCGGCGAACTGCTCCATCATGTGACTAAAGTGGCAGGTGATCTACGAAGACAAAAATGAGAAAAATCTTCTAAGTGTGAAAGTCACGAGGAAAATTTCTCATTCATAAAGAACGAGGCTTCACTCACCGACATAGTCGCCCTGGCTATCTCGAGGGCATCGTCACTGGCCGTTCCTGCCTTCATCGCAGCGTGATCCTTCAGGGTCGGCAAGTGTCGTACCGCTTGCATGCGGCTGGCAAAGTCCCCGAGAAAACCGTCGTGCTTCATCACGAGCCAATCGGGGAGGAAGAGCTTCTTGTGCTCCTGGGTGAGAATTGCCTCCACCACAGCTGTAAGAGATGGGGCTTCGAGCGCCAGTGCGGCCACGAGGGTGAATCCTCTGACGGACGGAGCAGGAGAGACAGGGGGGACAGGAGGGGCAGATTCTAAGTTAACTATCGGAGTCATCACCACCAAAGCCTTCGCGGCTTTGACAGGCGACAACCCTGAGGTCGACCTCTTCCTCTTTTCCTATCAGGGGCCTTGTTGCCTATTCCCCCTCGGTCGAACATCATCGCTCTGAAGTCCATGTCCAAGGCCTCTACAAAGAGAAAAAATGAAGAGATGGGCATATGAAGAAAGTAAACTTAAACTAAAGATAGAGAAAAATATACGGAGCATACTAGGGTCCATCGAACTGAGACCCCCACCGAATAGGACCTCCTCGGTTAAATCCTTCCAACCCAGGTGTTCACGAGCAAGGAGTTTTAACACCAGAGTCAACACCGGCTCGGCCTTTGCCCACTTCGGCACCTCCTCCCTCCACCACGTGGGAATATTCCACGGCGCGCTACCCCGAATCAAGAAATACTTCTCCTTCCAAAACTTGATAGAATTGGGGTTTTCGATCAGCTTCACACCCCAGCGCAGCGATAAATAATACAGGTACTCCACCGTACTCTTTCGATGGATACGGTAGAGCCTTCTGAGAATGGTGAGTTGAGGCGCAACCTATATCGCTTGGCACTGAAGAACAAAGCCGTTGACGTGCCTCTACATGTTCGGCATATATTGGATGGGGCTCAAGTCGTACCACTGCAGTACCTCGGTCACGAACAGTGGAAGAGGCAGACGAAGATCGGCATAGAACGCATCGAAGGGAAAAATGTGTGTGTCGGAAGAGGTCGGCGAACAGGCTCGGACACCTGGACCTGGGAGAAGGAGGCCGAGTTCCTTTGGTATCATGAAACTCTTGCGAATCCGTACCAAGTCCCTCTCCGTTAGCATGGAGGGGATGTCGTCAACTTCAGAATGTTCCCTCGGCCTGCTCTCCTCGTACGAGGCCGACATCCCGTACATTACTTTGGCCGATGGTCATCAGAGTATTCTCGAACTCCGCCGAGGTTTGTCGAATGACCCGGAAGCCTGCCAAATGCCCCTGCTCTCCTCTCCTTCTCCACTATCGTCTCGGATGTCACCGAACCTACTACCCTCTTCCCATTGTCCACTGTTGGAAACACTACCAATTGCCGATCCCCTTCATGGTCCGAGGTGGAGGTCTCATTCCCCGAAGAAACTCTAGACATCGCATAAAATATATAAAAGAATATATATATATATATTTACTTTGATGTGACAGCTACGGTCGAAATAGATTGCCGAAAAACCAAACACCTGGCCACGACCGCTAGTAGAACCACACAGCAGTGAAAGAAAATTTTCCAAGAGTAAGAAACAAGAATGAGGGAATGAAGAGGGGGTGAAAACTTATAGGGAATGAGGGGCATCGTTTGGGCTTCTAATACCTTTGGGCCCCCGAAACCACTAGAAAAGCCTATGAGAGTCACGAATACTAAGTGACAAAACTCGTAAAGGCAGAATATCAAGCAGTGCAAAATACCGATTGACCAGTCAACGGTCAACAACCAGATCTTATCTCGAGATGGGCGCCGGATCCAGATCACGCCACATCGCTCGAATCCAAAATCCGAACAAACATGACACCGAGCGTGAAAATGGGGAAAAACTTCACCTCAAGATGCGCGACTAATCCACATCGACCGCCCAGAGCACGCCACGTCGCTTGGAACCAAAATCCGAACAAACATGACACCGAGCGTGAAAATGGGGGAAAACTCTACCTCAAGATGCGTGCCTGATCCAGATCAGCCGCCCCGATCACGCCACGTCGCGTGGAACCAAAATCCGAAAAAACATGACATCGAGCGTGAAAATGGGGGAAAACTTGGCCTCAAGATGTGTAATATCCCGGACGGATATTAACTCTTATAAATTACTATTTTATTATTATTTTATTATTATTTTATTTTAATTCCAAAATCAGATTATTTTGGTGATTTTTCGCCGGTTTGCCCACAAACAGTGTCTACGCGCATCTATCGGGCAGTGTGCATCCGAAGCGCATCAAATTGATAGCGCGATCCTCCGAATTAATAATAAAATTTATTTAACTATTATTTTCTAAATTAAACTATTTTATGGGAATTTTATAAGGAATATTTTTATACACATACATGTACACATACATACAATTGTATGGTACTTAGTGCATTATACTTAGTATGTAGTGTGTACTCAAAGAACAATGTACTTACTCTTGTCATGGCAACTTAATAGAAGGTTAGGGTTTTGATTAGGTGGTTTAATATAGGGTTTGTATGTATGAGAAGTGTTAACACCCTTCTAGAAACCTTATCCCTCCACCTCACCACCCTACACCATACCCCCTCCCCCCCCTAGAAGCATGGCCGGCCACCCCCTCCTTGGGGTTCTTGTGCAATGTGGTGCACTTACCACCTCCCATTCCCTCCTATAAACACCCCCTCATTCTCCTCCTTCTCTCATTTTAGAAAACAAAAGATCAAAAAGATAGAAAGAAAGAAAGGAAAAGAAAGAGATGTCTCATTCTAACAAAAGAGAATTTTTATTGTAGGGTTCTTAGGAGTTCTAAAAAAAAGCTAGGGGAAGGAGAAGGTAGGAAGCTAGTCCTTCCAAAAAAAAGGCTAAGGTGGGGGTTTCTTCATGCTTCTTTGGTTGTTTGTTTGTTGTTTGTTTGTTTGTTTTGTTGTTTGACTTCTCCTTCTACCTTCTTGTTTTGTTTTGTTTTTTTTTGGTTTGTTCTTGTGAATGAGTGTGTTGTATGTTGTGGTAAATAAAAGAAAGAAAGTAATAATAGTGACTACTAACATATAAAGATCACATCTTTGGTATTGTAGTTGTTGTTTTGTATGTTATTGGACTAAAAATTCACATATGGCATATAATCTTGAACATACAACCTATTGGAGGTTGTAGGACTTGTAGGACTTAATACACATAAGCATATGAACATTTTACAACCATTGTGGGTTGTAGGACCTTGATTGAACATTGGACTAATAATAATAAGTATATGTTTATTGTAATAAAAAGATCTTTTTGTTAACCACTAGTTGTAGGAAATTAAAAAGATCTTTCTTTTTTTTACTAAACACTAGTTGTAGATTAAAAAGATCTTTTCTTTTTATTGATCACTAGTTGTAGATTAAAAAAAAAAAGATCTTCTCTTTTTATTAATCACTGGTTGTAGCTATTAAAAAGATCTTTTCTTTTAATCACTAGTTGTAGAAATAAATGAAAAAGATCTTTTCTTTCATATTTACTAGTTGTAGAGTAAAGTAAAATAAAAATGATCTTTTCTTTTATCACTAGTAATAATAAAGACTAGTAAGCAACTAAGTAGTAGCATGCTAAAATATAAAGTAGTAGTATGTGATTAAATGAGGTAGTAGTAGCATGTTGATTAAATAAAGTAGTAATAGTATGTTGATTAATAAGATAGTAGTAGTATGGTTGATTAAATAAAGTAGTAGTATGTTGATTAAAGGAAGAAGTTGTAGTAAGTAGTATAGATGTTTTATGTCCATAAAGTAGTAGTAGTAGTAAGTTGTATGTTGTGTTCTTGATAAGAATGAAGTAGTAGTAGTAGTAGATAATTGTGTGTTATGTTTTGATTAAAATAGGAGTAGTAGTAGTAGTAAAATGTTGTAGGATCACTTCTAAAAATATTTAGAAGCAATATTCATGCTTCAAATGTTGTAGGATCACTCCTAAAAATATTTAGAAGCAATATTCATGCTTCAAATGTTGTAGGATCACTTCTAAAAATGTTTAGAAGCAATACCCATGCTTCAAATGTTGTAGGATGCCTAATAAAAATATCCTACCATGTTTTTATGCTTAATTAGTTGTAGGATGTTTTCTATAAATATCCTATCATGCTATTTCATGTTAGAATGTTGTAGGACTTTTTCTAAAAATATCCTACCATGTTTTCATACTTAGTTAGTTGTAGGATTTCTTCTAAAAAAATATCCTACCATGTTTCCATGCTTAATTAGTTGTAGGATGCCTAATGAAAATATCCTACCATGTTTTCATGCTTAATTAGTTGTAGGATGTTTTCTAAAAAATATCCTATCATGCTTCATGTTAAGAATGTTGTAGGATTATTTCTAAAAATATCCTATCATTGCTTTATGTTTAGAATGTTGTAGGATTATTTCTAAAAAATATCCTATCATGCTTTATGTTAAGAATGTTGTAGGATTATTTCTAAAAATATCCTATCATTGCTTTATGTTTAGAATGTTGTAGGATTATTTCTAAGAATATCCTATCATGCTTCATGTTTAGAATGTTGTAGGATTCACTCTAAAGATATCTAGCATACTATGATGTTTAGAATGTTGGAGGAGTAATTCTAAAATTGCCTATCATATGTAGGAATGACATATATGTTGTAGGTTTCCTTCTAAGATTACCCATCATATTTTTATGCTTAAAATGTTGTAGTATGCTTCCTAAAATTTTCCATCATGTTTTAGGAATGCTATCTCATGTTAGAATGTTGTAGGACAAATTCTAAAGTTCCTACCATGTTTAGATTAGCCTATTTATGCTTAGAATGTTGTAGGATTAATTCTAAAATTCCTCCCATGCTTAGATTAATCCACTTATGCTTAGAATATTGTAGGATGCAATCTAAGAGTTTCCTACCATGTTTAGATTCACTCATTCATGCTTAGAATATTGTAGGATGCAATCTAAGAGTTTCCTACCATGTTTAGATTCACTCATTCATGCTTAGAATGTTGTAGGAAGCAATCTAAGAGTTTCCTACCATGTTTAGATTAATTGTGCCTAGAATGTTGTAGGATCTATGATAAAATTACTTACCATGTTAGAAGTATATATATACATATATACTTAGGAATGTTGAATGTTCATACTAGTAGTTACCCATGTTTAGTAAAACATTCATGTTTAGTAGTTATTTATGCTTAATAAAGATTCATGCTTGGATGATAGTAGAAAAGTTGCATACCATGCTAATTTAATTGTAGGTATGTGATATACCATGTTAGTTTAATTGTAGGTATGTGATATACCATGTTAGTTTAATTGTAGGTGTGTGATATACCATGTTAGTTTAATTATAGATGTGCCATGCTAGCTTAACTACAAGTAAGTTGTATGTCATGCTAGCTTAATTATAAGAAAGTTGTATGTCATGCTAGTTTAGATTGTGAGTAAGTTGTATACCATGCTAGGTTATATGAATACTCATGTCTACATGGTACCCATGCTTAGATAAGTGGTTGTTCATGCTATGTTAGTAGACGATCATGATTCATGCTAAGTAAGTAGGTATCATGCTAATTATTGATCATGTTAAGTTAATGATATCCATACTATGATATTCATGCTTAGAGTAAAGGAACTACCCATGGTTAGTTGTAGTGACTTTATGTTGTGTTCTATAGCATGCTAAAGTTCAAATACTTGCTTAAAATATTGTAGGAGTAGTGTTAGAACTACCTACTATGCCTTGGAATGTTGCTTGTTCATACTAGTTGGGTTGTGGTGATTAGTCATGATAAGTAGTAAGCTTCCATGATCAATTTGTAACCTACGCTTGACTATAGTGGACTTCATGTCTAGGTCGTAAGTGATTTTCATGCTTGAGCTCGATGTAAGCATAAGCATTAATCACATTCATACATAGGAGTATCATGATGGTTGTGTTATATGATTAGATTGTCGTAGGAAGATGCTTGCAATTGTGTGCCGTACTTAAGGCGCTATAGGTTGAAGTAATAAAGATTGGGAAGACCACTAGTAATAGTTAGTGGATAAAGGCCGTTTTGTCGCCTTCGATTCTTCCATAGTAGCATACCGATCATAGACTACTAGTAGATTCTTCTGTTGCTTCTAACAATAGAAGATTAAGTTTGTTAGTAAGCACGTTTGGTTGCTTCTAGGATTGATTACCTGTATGGTTGTTTGCATATGGTTATGCTCGTACGTGGCTCGACTGGCCCGTACGTAGCTGTGGGTCTCATACGTAGCTTAGTTGGCTCGTATGTAGGTTGTTGTCTCGTACGCGGCCCGACCGGCCCGTGCGTAGCTGTTGGTCTCATACGCGGCTTATTTGGCTGGTATGTACGTGGTTATCTCCTACGAGGCCCGCCTGGCTCGTAGGTAGTTATTATTCATACGTAGCTTATTAGCTCGTATGTGGTTGTTACTCGTGTATAGCTTGTTAGCTAGTACACAGTTCGTTGTGCTCGTCTAGGGTGAGGTTACCACCCTAAGGGCTATCGACTGTCAAGACATATGATTTCTACCCTAAGGAACTGTGAAGGAGTCACTCCTTGTGTACCGTCGAATCTTAACCAGGGTAGGTTAATCGAGGACCGGAGTATAGACAAAATCCAAGTCTAGGGTAGCGGCATGCGTGTATATTCGCACAGCCAAAGTCTTGGATCGATGAGCCACGAACCAGATCCTGAGGGAGTCTGGTAAGTCTAGGTTGAGAAGCCTAGTAGAGTTGTCTTGCGAAGCCTACTTTAAAGGCCTAGCATGTTGTGTTTATAATATCATCATCCCTAGGATTGTTCGAGTCAGGGACATCGCTAAGATAGTGACTTACAAGGATCAGTTTACTTAAACCCTTTTGCCGGGAGAGAGGAGTCAGTTGTAGGGGGCCCCTTACACTAACTCGTCCCTTGAGGCAGATCATAGGTGGTGGATTGGGTTGTACCTTCCCGTCAAAGGGATACATACGGTGCCGTCTCACAAGTTGAGGACACGGGTTGCGTATCTCGCTCTATTAATTCCTGAAATACCGTAGCTGGGGTGCCACAGGATGCATGGTGCAGTCCTGCGCTTGCTAGACCCCAGAGGGTGCCACAGGGTAGGCTTCGTGCTGCCCTGCGCTTGCGAAATCCTATGGTTTGATTTTGGAACGATGCCCGATATACTGGGATCGAGTGAGGTCCGGCATGTCGGGTAGTAGTGGAAAACGGAGACACCATAAGCAGACTGCATAGGGGGACTTGACCCCTTCTGCAACCTCACAGAGTCATGGAGTATTGTCAAGATCAGGTTGTGTACAATTAAAATGTGTAACACGGGTTCAATCCCTATATATGGAGAAACGGCTTGAGATGGGGTCGCATGTAGTATGGGCTGCATGTTGCTTCGGAAACTTGCTGACATTAGAATAGGAAGCGTCCTAGTTCTATTTAAATATCGCATTAGAGTCTAGTCATAGCACTCACAAACACTTAAACTACACCAACATCATTGCTATATTTTGTATATTGTTTGGGAGATTCACTGCTATATGATCAGCCTTTAAGCGTCAGTGAATACTGACGTCCCCACTTCCATAGGTACTGGATCGCCGAAGTACAAAGGCAAGATTCAGGAGGACTCAAGGCAAGGAAAGCAAGGAGTCAGTGTTATGTTTAGTTCCGCCGCAGTATATGTATTGATTATGCATTAGTTGAGAAGAACTCTGATGTAAGATGTTGAAGGTTGTAATACTTAGAAATGTAAAGGTAATATTGTAACTCTATTGTAAGGTATTACAGTTGTACAATATTCAGACTTGTAACACATTGTGTATTGAATAAAAAGTTTTAAATTCTCCTGTTTTTCTGTGTATTGTGACTAATTGAAGAAAAGGTCTTGGCTCGTGTCACGGTTTCCCAGTGTTGGAAATCGGGGCGCTACAAGATGCACGCCTGATCCTGATTAACCGCCCAGATCACGCCACGTCGCTCTGAACCAAAATCCGAGCAAATGTGTCACCGAGCGTGAAAATAGGGAAAACTCTGCCTCAAGATGCGCACCTGATCCAGATCGACCTCCTAGATCACGCCACATCGCTCGGAACCAAAATCCGAGCAAACGTGTCACCGAGCATGAAAATACGGCAAAACTGTGCCTCAAGATGTGCGCCTGATCCAGATCGACCACTCAGATTGCGCCACTTCGCTCGAAACCAAAATCCGAGCAAACGTGGCTCCGAGCATGAAAATGGGGAAAACGCTTGCATCGAAATACACGCTCGATTGTGGTCAATCGCCCAGATTGCGCCATGTCACTCGGAACCAAAATTCGAGCAAACGTGGCTCTAAGAGTGAAAGTGGGGAAAACGTTCGCCTCTTGATGTGATGCGCGCTCATGATCGGCTGCCCAGATAGCGCCACGTCGACGATTATCTGATTAGCCGTCTGATCGCTCAGAAAATCATGTCGCGGTGTAATCGACGCTCCAAATTGCGCCACGTTGATAATTACTTGATTAATTATTTTATTTTAATTATTAAATCGAATTAATTATTTAAAAATTGTGAAAATAATAAAAAATTCAAAAAATTAACTAGAAATTCAAAAAAATAATTATAAATCCGGGAAAAATATTTTTGAACACCTCGAAAAATAATTATTGATTAGAATGATTAATTGATATTTTTTGAAAATAGATTGTCACTTCACAAAATTGAATAAATGATTCGAAAAATGATTTAAAAATTGGGAAAAATCATTGGAAGATCCATAAGATCCCACAAACACATCTAAGTACACTGCAAGCTTAATCAAGCGCTGCTAAGCCCCGTGGGCGATTCTAAAGCTCCTAAGAACTCTGATAAAATCACGTACGCCATTAAAACAAGAAAACTACACCCCCAACAGCTGTTAAACTCAGTCTTCGGGAGTGGGGGGCTCATGATATGGCTAAAAATGGGATTAAATCAAGATTGTTCAAATCGAGCACGAATCTTAAAGCTCTCAAAGGTAAAACAATAATTTTCACCACAAACAAGTCCGAAATGGAAACCGGGTCTTTCTTAAAAGCCCAGTAACCTAAAAACAGATCAGTCCTATTGGGTATGGGTAGCAACCCATTACAAACCAGCTCAAATATTTAAAGAGTAATTCAAATTCGTGGTTATCTCTAAGGGGCGGTTTAAATTGCCTTTTTTTTTATCATGAAACGAGTTTAAACTCTACATCTTATTCAAAAACACCAGGACTTAGAGATAAATAATTAACTCTAAACTGTCTCTAAAGGCGACTATAAATACCTCTCTCCCCCATCATAACAAGGTAATCAATATTTTTTTCACAAATCACTCTTTCATAATCTTTCAGATTACTGACTTGAGCGTCGGAGGGTTTGTCGCCGGGATCCATCCCTGTGTATCAAACTTTTTGCAAGTCAATGACAGCAGGGAGAAATTGTCAAACACGGTCAAAAGTCAACAGGTTTGCATTATTTATTTCCAAAAGAATCCACAAATCATCTGTTTGCTCCCACACCAAAATCAACAGCAACAGTGACAAAAGCTGAGCTTGTAATTTGGTCACAAACAACAGGTGCTGAGACTAGGAAGAAAATCAAAGAGATGGATGCATGCATATATTACTATTTAGACATATGAGATAAAGTTTGAAGATAGGCTGGGAACATAGGACAGCGAGTGATCAGCATGCAGAGATCGCTAGCCACATAGATGGGGAGGTGGTCTTTTTTTAAGGAGGTTTGGCCTGTTCGAAGCATTACAACACTAATGGACTGGTTGGTATATATATATATATATATATATATATATATATATATATATATATATATATATATATATATATATATATATGTGTGTGTGTGTGTGTGTGTGTGTGTGTGTGTGTGTGTGTGTGTGTGTGTGTGTGTGTGTGTGTGTGTGTGTGTGTGTGTGTGTGTGTGTGTGTGTGTTAGGCAGGGCCTAAGGATAGGTTGGGAACACATGGCGGCGAGTGATCGACATGCGGAGATCGCTAGCCACACAGATTGGGAGGTGGTTTTTTTTGGGGGGGGGGGGGGTGTTGGCCTGTTCGAAGCAGTACAACACTAATATATATATATATAAGGCAGGGTCTATGGAGAGGCTGGGAACACATGGCGGCGAGTAATCGACATGCGAAGATCGCTAGCCACACAGATTGGGAGGTGGTTTTTTAGGGGGGGGTGTTGGCCTGTTCGAAGCAGTACAACACTAATATATATATATATATATATATATATATATATATATATATATATATATATATATATATATAGTTTGTTGCTGTTATTTTGAGCCGGGATTTAATTCTTCTTGTATAAGGGTGGGTTCTTTTTTTTAGCGGAGAATGAGTATCATGACACTGTCTGTCTGTTGGGATACATGAACATTATACTTCTTTTAATTGTATGTTTCATTAAATGAATTATGAATGAAACGCTTGGGGGGACTTTGTCCCACCATTTACCGGAAGAAGAAAAAAAAACACCCCTTAACTTTTAAAATTTAATTTTTTTTTATTTATTTTGAAAAAATATGCCACAACTTTTTTCTTAGTTTGGTCCATTAAATTTTTGTTTGAAAAGTGACTATATCAATGATACAAAAAAACACCCCTAAAGTTTTACTTATGAAATAAAATAATACCCCTGAACCTTCATTGATGTTTGAAAAATCTGCCTTAACTCTACATTTTGAGGCGTGCTTTCTGAGAAAAAAAGTTAGAGGATGTTTTTTCAAAAACAAAAAAAAAGTTGACGGGTACAGTTCATAAATGCATATAATTGAGTGGTGTTTTATTCCTCAAATTTAACCGAAAATTATCTTAAAAGACGTAATTTGTTTTTCAAGTAAAATTTTAACTTGGCTATAGAATTCCCATATATTGTTATAAAATAAAATAGATCCCATATATAATTAATTTTTGCCACTTATTAGAGGTTGATATTCATTCACCATCAATTTGGCAGTCCTTTCGTGCTACTCTTCCGAACCAAGAAACCATTGTTGACAATTCTTTGAGTTTCTCTCTCTAGAGGGCCGTCTGTTACGCGGTAATGTAGAAGGGAATCTAGGATTACCCTCTTGATTACCTGCTTTGGTAAGACATAGGTATAGTTTTGTAAATAATCTTAAATTATCAGGGTTATCAAAATAATTAGTTTGGAAGGATAAATATTCTCCTTGAAAATGGTGGGATTTGTGGATTCCTCCACATAAAAAATGAGTGAGATTATTGCATACCCAAAACACCTTCCCCTTTTCCTTTCGACAACAGACAAGAACCCAAAAACCCTCACCTCCTTCCTCGACCGCTTTCGGCGAGCCCCGACCTCCCGTCGAGCGCCGCCTCCTCCTCCGTCGCGCCCCGTGACGCGCGCCGGCACTCCCCTGTCCTCTTCCCCGCTCGTCGACAACAATCAGAACCCAAAAACCCAAATCCCCTTTACTGTACATCTTCCTCAACCCCCCCTTTGCTCCACCTCCGGCGACCCTCCCCTAGCGTTGCCAGCAACCCCCCTGCTCCTTCCCCTTTCCCTTTCGACAACGGTGCCCGAAACCCCAAGACCCAAGCCAAGTGAAATCAAGTGGGCTTCTCGTTGGGATACTTACCTTCTCATGAATGACGACCAGATTCACTGGTTTTCCATTATCAATTCATTAATAGTTGTTCTCTTCCTATCAGGCATGGTTGCTATGATTATGATGAGAACCCTGTACAAAGATATAGCAAACTACAATCAGCTAGAAACTCAGGATGAAGCCCAAGAAGAAACTGGATGGAAATTAGTTCATGGCGATGTTTTCAGGCCACCTGTAAATTCAGGTCTTCTCTGTGTTTATGTTGGAACACGGGTTCAGTTCTTTGGAATGACATTAGTCACTATGATATTTGCATTGTTGGGCTTTCTTTCACCCTCTAACTGTGGCGGTTTAATGACCGCTATGGTCCTTCTATAGGTTTTCATGGGTCTATCCGGATACTCCTCTTCTCGTCTGTATAAAATGTTCAAAGGCTCTAACTGGAAGAAAAACACTTTGAAAACCGCATTCATGTTTCCAAGCATTGTCTTTGGCATTTTCTTTGTCCTGAATGCCTTGATTTGGGAAAAGAAGTCGTCTGGTGTAGTTCCCTTTGGGACCATGTTTGCGCTCGTGTTTCTATGGTTTGGCATTTCAGTGCCTCTTGTCTTTGTTGGTAGCTACATAGGGTTCAAGAAACCTGCTATTGAGGACCTGGTGAAAACCAATAAGATCCCGAGGCAAATACCAAAGCAAACTTGGTATATGCAACCCACTTTCTCTATACTTATTGGGGGTATTCTTCCATTTGGTGCAGTTTTTATTGAGCTCTTCTTCATTTTAACATCAATTTGGTTGAATCAGTTCTACTACATCTTTGGTTTCCTATTCATAGTCTTTGTCATCCTCCTCATTATTGGCGCGGAGATTACGATCGTACTTTGCTATTTCCAATTGTGTAGTGAAGATTATCATTGGTGGTGGAGAGCATATCTGACAGTAGGTTCTTCTGCTCTATACCTGTTCCTATATGCTGTGTTTTATTTCTTCACCAAGTTGGAGATCACGAAGTTTGTTTCAGGGGTCCTTTACTTTGGCTACATGTTGGTTGGATCCTATGTATTCTTTGTGTTGACGAGAACAATTGGGTTTTATGCATGTTTCTGGTTTGTTCGCAAGATATATTCATCGGTGAAGATACACTGAAAGTATGTATCAGTGAAAGACAGACAGACTGAAAGTATGAATCAGTGAAGATGTGATGGAGGTTTAGTCTAGTCGGAGAGGGAGGAAGGTTTATCACAGTACAAATAGGATAAAGTTACTTGAAAATATGGGTGCTTTTTGTAGGGAACCAATCTGTACAGTGATAATAGGATCTGGTTTGTATCACTATTTCTTCTTTTCTTTCTCTTTTCTGTTTTTAGCGAAAACCAAAATTGTACGTTGATGTGTGGTTGTCTGTAACTGTTTCATGGGTCATAATTCGCTACTGTCTTTGTAGTTAAAGAATGGATTTATTTGGCATCTTGTGATTTATATGTTCGTGGGTTCCTTTATGAATCTATATTATTTATTTATTTGGCATGGGGGTGCAAATGTCCAACTGCCTAGCATATTCTGAGTTCAATTCTTTTATGTTATTTTTTTATCTAAAACTTGTTGAAATATGTGGAGTTGAAATTTGCTTCTATGAACTTTATTGTTTCATTTGTATATATTTAAGTACCTATGTATCATGTTAATCAATACTTTTCATTTTTCCTTTTTGTTATGTTCTTTTATTTACCTATGAATCTAGTTTAACTTTTATATTTATTTATTTTTAAATAAAGCCAAAAGGGTATTTTCGGTAATGTCTACTATAGAGATGGATTGATGGGAATGAATTGTTCTATACCAAACACGGTAATAAAGTATTCTCGGACATGTAATGTCGTATACCAAACACAGTATTGCAACATTCTCGGGAATCTTCATTCCCACCCTCATATTCCTGTAAATCCACTAATTCCTGTGAATTCTCCAATCCGCGTACCAAATGCCCCCTAGGGTTTCTAGAGAGAGAAACTATCTCAAAATCCCCCAAAGAAACCAAAACCAGATATGAGTTTCTCGGGGACGAAGGCTAGCGCTCATCGCCCCCTTCCCGCTACCCATGCTCACTCCACCGTACCTCCCACCTTCCTCTTCCCCGCTCCTGCCTCGTCACCCCGCACCACCTCTACTCCAACCTCGTCACTTCATATTTGGATCGCACCTTTGCCGCGGTGGCTGCTTCAACCTGGACGCTCCAATCGACGCCTTGGACCAACCACTAACCCGCTGCTCGTTCCCTCAAATACTCTTACACCTCCGAACCGACACTTTCTCGCCAATGATTTACCGCGCCTTGATCGAGTTTCACGTCAAGGAGATGCCGACGATGTCTGCCACAAGACAGGACAGTAGTTTCATATCAGCATGGGGATTTTTTTGTTTGAGAGGAGATGGTATGATCACTACTCTTCTTTAGTAGTGGATTGAATTGGATTCTGATTGCACTATAAATTGCAAAGGCAATATCGGTGTTCTTTTTAACCTATTACAGCGTTTAAAAAAGCAGCTATAGATCATAGCGGCATTTCTGACAATGCCGCGCGAAATGCCTCTAGAACGAGTGTCGGGACAAGTGAGGGGTCTATCCCGGAGATTTTATCAGATGCCGCTATAAACCATAGACATATGCCGACAGGTACGAAATGTTGGCATAAATATCTTTTCTATTTGGACATTTTAAAAAATTTAATCTATCTCGGCGTTTCCAAATGCCGGGATAGATATTTTATTTTGTAAAAGTTAATTATCTATGGCGGCGTATATGTACAGCGCCGAGATAGACTCATTTGTAAGCTGCATATGATAAGCCTACAATGGCATTTTAAAACGCCGTCATAGGTTAAATTAGATATTTTTAGGTTGGATATCTATTCCGGCATTGAAAAAAAGTTGGAATAGGTATTCTCTATTTTTTGGCAATCCATTCAAATTTTCAAATTAAAAATACAGATAATTAATCACATATTAGTAATACCTGTAATCACATCAAATTTGAATGCTTAAATTTTAAAATCAATAATAACAAGATAACAAACACATATATAAATTGCCATACAAATAAAGTCCAAATCCTTAAAACTAGGGTGGGGAGGTCTCCTCATGTGGCCCCATCCCATCGATATTTCTCCCTATTATATGCACGTGACTAGAAATCGATAGTATTCACTGACCCTGTATAATGCACAATATTGGCAAAAATAAATCAGCATGAACATGCAAAGTGATCTATTAAAAAATGAGTGAACATGACATTGTCAAATATTATAGTAACTAATATTATAGTAACTAGTAGAATAGGAAGCACATCTTTGTTCAATTTATTGTTTTGTTTCTTCCTGCCTTTTATCTCAGTGAGTCTATCTTGAGACCTGCATCTGACCTACAGTTGAAGGCCAGTTGTTTGAGAGAAAATGGTCTCACATAGATAGCAGATAGATAAAGCATTTACATCTGTAGTTTCAGTTTTTTCTTCACAAAGTTGGTATGTCATGTGATAAAGTTCCTCTGTTATTTATGTACGATAAGTAGGTTGGATGAATAGTGGCTTGCATTATATGTACATATTGAAGTTTGTTGTTATTGTTTGATGATAAGGAGTTGGGCTGCTTTCGGGATCCGGCCTGCAATGAGGAGCTGCCAAAGTAGCCCAAACCAATTTTATCCCTCCATGCACAAGAGAGAGTTTGTAAACTCTGTATCTTTATCAAGAGAAGACTCCTGACTTGATCTCTTCACATAAAGGGGATAACTGACCCCATCAAAACACCGAAAAGTAGAGACAGATGAATATTTTGAAACCCCCCCCCAGTGACTGTATATACCTCTAAACCTCCTCAGAAATGAGGTAATTGCAAAATCAGCTCTCAAAACCCTCCATATCTCTGAGTTTTCTGACTTGGGTGTCGGAGGGTCTGTCTCCAGGGCCAACCCCGATGTTTCAGGCTATTTTGTAGGTCCACGGGAGCGATATCAACTGTCTCTGTCAATTAGATCTCAAAGTCAAGTGTAGTTTGCGGCGGTCAAAACTGGCTAACAGCGAATATTTGATCCTTGTTTTTTTTATTAAAAGAATTCACATATCTGTTTACTCCCACATAGAAATTAGTAGAAACATATTGACACCATCTGTAGGAAACAGAAAAGATCTTTGATCCAACTTCGTCGGTCCAAAACTACCTTATCAGTCGTGCCACTAAGGAGGAAAGGCAAGGTGGCGACTACCAGCCCACAAGCCAACCATCTTCTTTCACCTCCTCCTCATGCAAAGGACTCTCTTCAACAACCTCAATAGGTTCAGCAGTCTCAACTGGATCAACAACCTCAACCAAAACAACCCTTTCTGCAGTAGATTCAGCCTACTTCCAAAGGAGCAGCACAGTGGGGCTCCCGCCAAAGATGTCCCGAAGAGCACCCTCGACCCCTTCTATGGTTCCCCAGCCATAGCCAGACCTCCATCAAGTCATCATTAATAGATAGCAGTGGTCTGGCCTCCGAGTTTGCCTGTACGAAAGGCGATCCCATGATGAAGTCCTCCATCCAGAATGCTAGGGAAGCACAAGGACCCCCTCTCATCAAAGATAGTGGCCCAGAAGAACCCCCTCTCCTGAGGGGGCAAAGAAGATCTCCCTCTCTAGGGATGAAGAAGGTTGCTTCCTTCTCGGGAGTGAACAAGCCAAAACTACAACAAGTCGACCAGTTCAAAGGACTTACAAAGAAGAAGGGGCGCTCGCCACTAAGGCAATATTCTATGATTTTAAAGACGAGATCCTCCAAGTCCTCAACGTTGCCCCAATCAAGGGTCGACAAATAAATAGTTATAGCTTCTCAACCATACATGAGGAGGAGTTCCGTGGGTCGACTAGGTCCAACTAAGGGGAAGACCCAATTCTCCCCCGCCTCTGAGAGATGGAAACCATCTTAACAGAATCAACTGAGAGGAAGACTGCCAAGCCAGAAGCTTCTGCCCTAGCAGATGTCCCTTCTCCAAGTGAATCATGGAGGCCCATGTCCCTAAGACCTTCAAGTCGCGTCAGTTCGAGTCCTATTACGGAGAATCTGACCCAGCCGATCAAATTGAAGTATCAAAACCCTCATGATGATCCACCAGGCCTCAAATGCACTTCTCTGCAAGACCATCCCTGCCATATTGAAGGGGTAAGCAAGGGAGTGATATTCCCGCTATCTCCAGACTCCATCTTCTCCTTCGACAAATTTGAGAAGCTCTTCCTCACATACTTCGTAAGCAGCTGCCAACCTGAGAAGATAAGTGCATCTTTATTGGATCAAAGTCAAAGAGAATGCGAATGACTTAGGGATTTTTTCCAACGCTTTACAGCCGAATGCTAGTCAATTGCCTCCATTGATCCAGCAGTAGCAACCGCCGTGTTCAGACACAATATCAATCATGCAGATCTGAAGGCATCTCTTGCTAAGAAGCCTCCTTGGGACTTCTCAGAACTCCTACTAAGGAGCAAGAGGTACATCAAAGTTCAAGAGGCTCTCCAACCATGGAGTCAGAAGGAGCCCTCCTCTAGGAACAAACAGAAGAGTGTAAGCGAGATGGTTCCAAGAAGCTCCAGGAGGACGGTGCTGGCCAGCGCCTCCCTCCTCCTCATTTTGGGAAGTTCACCCCCATCAATGCCAATATATCAATAGTTATCGTGGAGGTGGACAAGGAGGAGCTACTTCGACCTTTCCATAGGATGAACACTCCAGAAAAGAGAAGGAACAGAGATAAGTGGTGTCATTTTCACAGAGATCATGAACACAACATAAATGACTGTTAGGCCCTCAAGAAAGAAATTAAAGAGCTTATCTAGTGAGGGCACCTACCCAAGTTCATTCGGAAGGACATACCCGACCCGCCACCACCCCGAAGAGTAGAGAAGCTCTCTGAGTCCCAAGACTCAGAGCTAGAAGTGGTTCTCCATTACATCCGTGGAGGACCTAAGGGGGGGAATCAAACTCCTCCAGGAAGGCCTTCAGCTGAGAAGTGAATTTAGTGTAAAACTTTCCTCCTGCTAAGAGTCTGGGAGTCCCGTTAACATTCTTAGATAAGGATCTAGAAGGTGTTCGAATGCCCCCATTGCGACACACTTGTAATTATTCTCCATATAGCCAACCACGAGGTACATCTCATCCTAGTCGATAACGACAGCTCTGTCAACATTCTTTTTCTTGAAGCCTTTGAAGGTCTCAAGCTCTCTCAGAATCGTCTCAAGCCTCCAGATACACTCTCCACGGGTCCTCTGGGATCCTAGTCTCAATCAAAGGACCAGTCACTCTTGATGTGACCACGGGAAAGCCCCAACAACCCGAACCTAGGCAATGGATTTCATGGTCATAATCGTGAAGGCCGCTTACAATGCCATCCTTGGTCGACCCGGTCTTGCAGTACTTCATGCCATACCTTCAGATTTTCATATGAAACTGAAGTTCCCGACGCCAGCAGAGGGAGCCAAGAGATAGCTTAAAGGTGTTACACAATTAAAATGGGGGGTTAGTCCTCCCACTTGAGGCATTAGAACTCACCAAGGGAGTAGTCAAGTCATTTCTGAACAAGTCGATGAACTCGAGGAGATCCCTTTCTCTAAGAAGGATTCAACCAAGAGTTTCAGAGTGAGCAAGGCTCTCCCACACCGGGTCAAAGAACAACTCATTGAATGCATCAGAGAGAATCAATACCTATTCGTTTGGACAACTGTCGACATGCTCGGTATCTCGAAGGAATTAATCATGCACCATTTCAGTGTCAATCTCAAAGTCAAGCCGGTCCGGTAGAAGTGTCGCAAGTTCATCCCTGACCTACAGCAAGCCATCAAGGAAGAAGTCGATAAACTCCTAGCCGCCCGTTTCATTCAAGAAGTCAGCTACCCTAAATGGCTAGCGAATGTGGTGATGGTGAAGAAAGCCAATGACAAATGAAGAATCTGCATTGATTTCACTAACTTAAACAAAGCGTTCCTGAAGGACCCAGTACATCTTCCAAGCACCAAAATCCTGATCGATGCCACATCTAGCCACGAACTCATGAGTTTCATGGATGCCTTCTCAGGATATAATCAGATCAGGATGTCCCCCCCCCCCCCCCCCGATATTCCAAAGATGTCTTTCATTACAGACCAAGGCCTTCATTCCTACCGGGTCATGCCTTTCGGGTTGAAGAATGTCGGAGCCACACCTTGTCAACAAAGCCTTCAAGGAATAGATCGGCAGGAACATGGAAGTCTATGTAGACGACATGTTGGCGAAGAGCCTCAGCAAAAGAGACCATGTGATTGACCTTTAAGAAGCCTTCGACGTCCTGCATAAGCATAGTATGAGGCTAAATCTCTCTAAGTGTGCCTTCGGCGTGTCCTCTGATAAATTCTTGGGTTCATGATTAACTAGAGAGGAATCGAAGTCAATATAGAGAAGCTTCGAGGCATACTGGACATGGCTCCCCCCATACAACATTAAGGAAATCCTGACTCACGAGGCGCCTCGCCGCTATCGGATGCTTCCTCACCAAATCAGAGGATAAGTGTCTCATGTTCTTCAAAGCACATAAGGGAGCGAAGAGCTTCCTGTGGGGACAAGCACAGCAAGGAGCCTTTGAGCATCTCAACGCTTATCTAGTCAATCCCCTACTCCGGAGCAAGCCCCAGTCGGGAGAGACGCTCTACCTCTACCTGGCTATTTCAGATAAGAAACTTAATGCCATCTTGGTGAGTAAAAAAGGAAGAACCCAAAAGCCGATCTACTATGTAAGTAATTTCCTCCATGACGTCGACCTCCGTTACTCAAAAATAGAGAAGATGGCATACACCCTGAGCATGGTCTCTCGCAAGCTCTGCTCGTACTTCCAAGCACATTCAATAGCGGTCTTCACTGACCAACCCCTCAAGAATGTACTACACAAGTCAGAGAGCTCGAGGCAACTTATGAAATGGTCTATTCAATTAAGCCAGCACGACATCAACTATTAGCCGAGGACGGGCATCAAAGCCCAGGCTTTAGCTGAGTTCATTATAAAGAACACCATTGCTGACCCCAATGAGGAATGTGAGGACCCTCCATTTTGGAGTTTCTATGTCGATGGATCCTCATGCATCATGGGAAGTGGGGCCTGAGTTATCCTGACAAGCTCAGACGAGTTCACCCTCCAGTATTCACTTCACCTCAACTTTTGATCCTCTAACAATAAAGCATAGTATGAAGAGCCAATTGTTGGCCTCCTCTTAGCTCGCAAAGCTGAAGCCATGCGCATCAAAGTGTTCAATGAGACAATGATGCCATGGACGGCCGTATGATCAAGTATCTAGAATATGTCAGAAAACTCCTAGCCGCGTTCCAGGAGATAGAGGTAACTTGCATCTCCTGTGAAGAAAATGGACAAGTAGATGCCCTCTCCAAGTTAGCATTCTCCTCCTTCGAAGGACTTGACCTCAATTCACTCCTCCAGTACTTGAGAACAATTGGACGAAACCCCTGTACGACTTCCTTGACAAAGGAATCCTCCCTCCCAATCCTAAGGAAGCCAAAATATCTAAGTGAGGGTAGAACCGTACACACTCGTCCAATGAGTCTATAAATGCTCTTACACTCTGGTGGATCGCAGGCCCTACGTGTGGTGCCTTTCCACTAAGGAGGCCCAATATGCTTTGATAGAAGTTCATGAAGGGATTGGAGGAGGACATATGGGAGCAAGATCCCTCACCTGCACGATCCTCAGTCATGGATATTTTTGGCCTTCACTCCTCAACAATGCTCGAGTACGTTGCCAATGCGCATCTTGCCAGAGATTCTCATCAATCTCGGTTCCATGTCAAGCCTAATCATCTTTTCCATGTAGAGGATGGATTTACTTGGATCGTTCCCCCCAGCAACCGGAAAAAGAAGCTTCCTCATAATAGCCATTGATTACTTCTCTAAGTGGATCAAGGCGGATCCACTAGCAACCCTCACATAGCACAGAGTCTAGCAGTTCTTCTGGAAGAACATCATTTGTCGATTGGGCATCCTTTGGATCCTAGTAACGACCTAGGGATCCAACAACGATTCTCATCCATCTTCCATCCTCAGTCCAACGGCCAAGCTGGGAATGCAAACAGACTAATCCTTGATGGCCTCAAGAAGAGACTCGATGAATCCCCTGAGGGGTTATGGGTTGAAGAGCTCCCAAGTGTACTATGGTTCTACAGGACCACAAAGAAAACCTCGACAGGAGAATCCCCTTTCAACACAGAACTGAAAATTAATATGTATGTATGTAAGAGGTTGAATAGGTAAGTAGAGCCATATCAAGACAATCATTCATCCTCCAGTGCGTGATGATGCTAACTTGTTCCAACCTTAGCTCGTGTTGGGGGCCTTGGGGCTTCTGAGCCAACCAATGACAAACTCCTTATGGAATTACTATATACAGTCAAGACTAACCAAGCTCTTTTTCATGTCGAAAATGTGTTGTAGCTAAATAATATAGGATGCAACGATAGTAATTTTCCAAACTAACATAGACACCATAATTAGATATGGAACTACAGGTGGAGTCCATGATCAATACAAGCTATTGGTGAGAGCCACCCTTGCAAGCTTGTAAGATGCAACGTATGAGCTCTTCCCTCATGAATGACTTGGACGTTTATGCTACCATTGGAAAATGATCTGCAGCTATAGACTCGATGCCAAACTCTCCAAGGCAAGATCGATTCTGTATTAGTGGCCCATAAGATAGCGTTGAAAGAGTCACCAATAACGGTACATGGCTGATTAGGGAAGTGTAGGGAAGCATAAGATAGCTTTGAAAGAAGAGGGCCGCTCGGAAGACCACACTTATTATATGAGGAGAATGAGTTGTTGGAGGGTCTCGAGTAATGAACGGAGCACCAAACTCATTGTATGGAGCAATGAGTTGTTGGGGGATCTTAGAATAAGAGTTGAGAATCGGACTCATTACTTTGAGTTGTTGAATTGGGAAGTCCTTGTGTAAGAGTTGCTATGGAGATTTTAGTAGAGGATTGAATCTCTTGTACTCTTGTTGTGGCCAAATGTGTGATTGTTCGAATGACGAAGCGTGCCCCGCACACTTACTCGGCGGCAAGTTGCTAGGGCAACTTTAAGAACCATGAGTGAACTTCTCACTTGTCCGAGCTTGTTTTGGGAGCACTTGAATGGCGAGTCGTGCTCCGCATACTTTCTCGGGGCAAGTAGCAAGAGCGACCCTAGAACCATGAATGAGCTCCAAACAAGGTGAAGACGAGTTTTGGGAGCACTAGAATGGCGAGTCGTGCCTTGCACACTTTCTCAGGGGCAAGTGGCTAAGGCTACTCTATGAACCATTAGTGGACTCCGCACTCATCCGGGTTATTTTGGGAACACTCGAGTGTAACACCGTGTAAAATTGAGTTATGACAATTTTGCTTCACGTGTGTTACGCAGATTTATATTTTACCGTTACGTGAAATATCAGTAATATTGTTAATATAAATATTTTTACGTATTTTGTATTTCGATATTATGGATATTTTTTGTCCTTTCGAATTTATTTTGTATTTAAATATTTATGGGTATGTGCGATGCACGTGTTTGCAGTGCATGTGTCGGTTGTATTCGTTTTCAAAATAAAATTAATGAAGTGTATATGTTTATTTTTACTTTTTGCATAAAATTTTTTATTATGATTAATTTAAACTAGTTTTATTAAATCCATATTAAATTGAATAACATATATAATAGTAGAAATTCAAACCCCTAATATTTTGTGTGTAATTTATGTGCACACATAAATAAACCTGGAGCACTCATTTTCCCACTTTATGAATGGTCGGCAAAATTTCCAATGGGAGGGAAGAAATTTTTTTAATTATGTTAAGGGGGTAATGGGTGGTTACATTTGCATCATGGGTAGTTAATATGTTTTGTACATAAAAAGCCCTCATTCATTTCCTCCTTCCTCATTCAAAAAAAGAGGCATTTTTCGAGTGCTTTTGGAAGGGGAGGAGCTTGGAAGGTTGCTAGGAACATCAAACAGGTGGGTGTTTCTACTATTTTCTAATTCTTTGTGGATTATGCATGCTTAGATGTAAATAAATGTAGATGATGATTAAATTCCTATGTGAAATATATATGTGTAATGATATTCTTACGATTGTGTCTAAATCAAATTAGGAGAAATTTTGTTTAATTAACATGTACCATGGTAATTACATTACAAGCTTGTGAAATGTTATAGATGAATGTTTATTTAATTTTATTGTATGGATATTATTCATGTGATTCTATTTGTTGCTATGAATTTAACTCTTAAATGAGACAAATTTATACATGCAAATTGTGTGTTAAATTTCATATTAAAATTAAGTAGATTGATATAATCACAAACCACGTTGAAATGATCACAATCCACGTTGAAATGAACTATATTGAATAAATTCTTCTCTGGAAATTCATTAGAAATTGTAGTATAGTGTGCAGAAATTGGAAGAATGATTGTAGAATTGAAGTATGGCTAAATTATTATCTTGAATGTGAAACAGAGAGTTTCATAATCAAAAATAAATTTTGTGCGATTGTAGACAGTAAGTCCTCTTGGAAGAACTGGTTGTTGGTTGCGGTTTAGAGCATTGTGCATTGTGCACATGCGAATGAGCTTGGTTGGTTGCAGGTTTGAGTCCCTGGGGGCCTTTGTTTTCTTTAAAATTTTCACGAAACAATAAGCATACATATAAATTGAACTTAGCGAGTCTCTCCTACACCAACCGTGAATGGGACACGTGGTTGTTGGGTGCGCATTAGAGCGGGGGTACGGTCATTGGTTTGATTCCTGATGGGATCGAATTTTGAATTTTTGTTTATTTATTCTAAAACTAGTTTCTTTGAAGAGAAAATAGTATGATTAATATAGAGTATTAATGAAATATTTTTGCTAGGATTATATATATTAATTCAAGATTTAATTTTTGGACAAATTACGTTGTACACTAGTTACTCTAAAAGGTAATTTTGGAAGTATTTTGTTTTAAAATTAAACTAAGTTTGATTAAAAGAGTGAAATATGATGGTTTTAATCTAGATTTATTCTAGAATTTTATATCCTATGAAAAAGAGTTTAAATTTGGAATTTATGTAAATTGGGCTATATGACAAATTAAGATATAATTAAAGGGTGAATTTGGAAAATTAGACGTATGATATTTGCAAGGGTTTTATCAAGTTGAAATTTATTGACTTGTTGTTATAAAGAGATAAGAAATTATTTATTTACTTTGAAATTGATAAATTTAAGGAGAATGAACGAAAGAATCAAATGATTTGTAATGAATGAGAAATTTTATGAAGATGTTAATGATGACCTAGAAGATCTCTGTGTTGAGATGGATGGATTCTAGAGGATGAGCAAAACCCGTAGTGACCGACAGATTGTGATATTTTTTTGAAGTGGCCAATATGGGCCAACATTCTCGGTGAGTTAATTTAAGTCCGGCACGGTAAGCTAGCTCCAGGTCCAGATAATTATAATTGAACTAAGGACAAGCACTAGAAAGGGAGATGTGATGAGACCTGGGAAAATGTAAATGGGGCTTCTATATAGTCGGCGGTGTATTCTGTGACTATATATCCAGTCGGGCGATGTACTCCGGGATTGTGATTACTGTGCTGAGCGAGATAAGCCTTAATTAAATCTGGTATTACGAATGATCGGGCGGTGTAGTCCGGGATCATGAATAGTCGGGCAGATAGGAGGCGGATCTCTAACATATTTCTGGCTAGAGCGGAACTTGCGGGATGTTTGCACAACGAGGATTCTATATAGTTGGACGGTGTACTCTGGGGGTGGAATCCATACTCGTGGGACGTCTGAATCTTGTTTTTATTACTGTAGTAGGATTTCATAATGAGGGATTGAACCCTATAATGAGGAGTACGTTAAGGGCTTGCTCTCGGACCTATGTAGTATGGGATGCATAGAAACCGAACAAGTGCGCATTAGAATTGCATCATAAGTATAAGTGTCTGCATTAGTCACTAGGTTCATATCATACACCGACATGTTTGAATAGTCACATTTCACAGTTTGTTCCTGCATTCAAGTTTTTGATTGTTCAAATAGAGGAATCGCTATATTATAGCATTGCGTCAGTTGTATGCAACTGACGTGCCCGCAATTTTCAAGTTGCAGGACTCAGACTATCGAGCGAAGTGGACATGAGCTTGACATCAATGGATGTTGCAAGATTGAAGATATTTGATGTTATAAATAGTATTTCTTTCTGTAAATTTCCATTGCGTATTGTAATTAATACCATTGTAATAAAAAAAAATTAAATTCCTTGTATTTTTGTACAAAATTGAAGTAAATATCCTGTTGGTGCTACGAATTACCTGTATTTAGAATTCGGGGCGTTACATCAAGTTGCGTGCCGAGCCCTGCATACTTGCTCGGAGGAAAGAAGCTAAAGCGGCTCTGTGAACCACGAATGGACTCCGAATGAGGTGACAATGAGTTTTAAGAGCACTCGAATGGTGAGTCATGCCCCCGTGCACCTGCTCATGGGCAAGTGGTTAAGGTGACTCTATGAACCATGGGTGGACTCCGAACTCATCTGGGGTTATTTTGGGAGAACTAGAATGATGAGTCGTTCCCCGAATCCTTGCTCAGGAGCAAGTAGCTAGAGCGACCCTATGAACTACGAATGGACTCTGAATAAGGTGACGACGAGTTTTGGAAGCATTCAAATGCGAGTCGTACCCCTCACATTTACTCAGGGGCAAGTGGCTAGAGTGATCCTATGAACCATGAATGGACTCCTCACTTGCCTAGGGTATTTTGGATCACTCAAGTGGCTAGCCAAGCTTTGCACACTTACTCAGGGATGAAAGTCTAGAGTGGCCCTGTGAACCATGAGTGGACTTCGAACAACATGACAACGAGTTTTGGGAGCACTCGAATAGGAAGTCGTTCCCTGCACACTTGCTTGGGGGCAAGTGGCTAAGGCGACTATAAGAACCATTAGTGGATTCCACACTCATCCGTTGGGGTGCTTAGTGGGTGGATGGTGTTCCTCGGGGGTGAACCATATGTCTAACTCATTGTTTGCATCCGATAAAATTGTACAAGAATTTTGCGAAGGAAAAGAATGAAAATTTATTGAAGAATAAAACTAAGTAGCTGCTTTGATGCTAGCTTTTATTACATTTTGTTACCATTATAATTGTCAGCCTTTATTACATATTTGAAGCTAACTACTAGGAGTGGGAGTTAAGCGCCCTCGTTGTACTTCATCAGGTGTTCAGCATTCCAGGTGAAGAGATCTCGGTTCTCCCTGATGCAAGTGATGAGTTGCTTCTTGACTTGATGGGGGAGTGCCTTGCTCTCCCGAAAATACTTTGCTTGATCCTCTTGGGAGAAGGGGATTTCAGCTTATTCGTTTACGGGTTCAGAGCTGGCTTGTCCCCTATCTTGAGGACGTTCCATAGCATCTAGAGGAAGGACCGAACCCCCTATTGTGGCTGTGCAACATGTGTGAGCGGCTTCTTAGCTTCCTTTAGCTTTCCCTACTCCTGTTGTCGTAGGGAATTTCATCTTCATTTGGTAGGCAGAAGCAATTGCCGAAGGGCTGCTAATCCAAGGTGACCAAAGGTGGCATTGTTTGTTAGCATTCGAGGGTAATCTCAGATTAAATATACAGCAGAAAAATTATAAAAAATATCCAAACCTAGCCATGGATCCATGCGAAAACCATAAATCGTGTTTAGGAGTTATACCTTGAAAATGGATCTGCTGTTTCCACAATATGCCGATCACAGCACTACAATATTGTGGTGCTTCTATGGTACCTACACGAATGGATCAAACCAAGCTTTCCCTCAAGCCGCGGTGCTAGTTGCGGGAAGGGGATGTTCCTCACGATCTCTCTCTTTCACAATTTTTGTGACGGCTGGGGTTTTCTAATGTGTCATTTTTCCCCAGATACGTATCATATATATAGGTACAGAAAATCAACCCTACGAAGGTAATGAGGTTGTTGGACACACAATCTGACCTGATTCAGATTCGTGTGTGGACCTTTGAACTTTAGTCAGCCCATTTAATCTAATTAAATGTCCAACCAATGTCTGGAGTCCAAGTCTTACTTGGATCCCTAATTAAATTCATCTTATGAATTTAACTCCCAATTTCAATCTATTCTAAGTGTGTGACCCTGTAGGTTCCCATTATGTTGACAGTAATACTAAAATCTTATTCTAATATTTCAAGAAGTAAGCGACATCTAGCAATACATCACTCCTACTCAAGTAACAGGATGTCAGTAATTAGACATAACCTGTCCGTGACCAATGTTATCATATAGTCTAGTCCCTTTGTCCATATATCTTAATTAACCACAATGCATAGAGCTTGTCACCCTTGTATAGTTCAATCTTTGGTTTCTTGATGTCTGAGTAGACTTACTAAAACAAATGAATTCAATATCTCAGATTGACTCATTTGAGCACGGCCATACATTTTGTAGTCTCACTCAATCAAAGGGCCCATAGATATCGCTCCTGTTATGTAAGAGGGACAAATCCTACCTAAATCACTCATATCCCTCCACATAATTTGTAGTATATCCAGTAGTCGACTTTATAATCACCTTATTACAGGCAACGTTTGACGACATTAAAACATATAACTTCTCATGTAGGGAACCGTAGTGACTTCAATTCAAAGGACTACATACATCATGGTTACTGTGAGAACCGCTTATGATACTCACATAATGATACATGCATTATTCTGATGGTGGGTCAGTTCAGTACATTATTACTCTAATATGTACCTATGTGAAGACTTGATATCTCATATCCATGACCCGTGAGATATGATTATCAGTCTACGCACTTACTAGCCTCTATGTATTATTGTTGTCCTAATTCACAATAATACTTGACTAGGAACATTTAAGAATAGCGTTCTTATTACAACTAACAGGATCTCACAATCAAGTCATGCACTTGATATCCGACGGTATGGAACCTACTATTCTAAGGACTTTATTATGTTCATTTAATTATTATAAACAACACAATAAATGAAATGCCTCATATATGAAATAAACATCATGATACAATGTAAACTAATAATGTTAATACACAACTGGCCTCTAGGACATACACCGATATTGTAGGCGGACATCATGTCGACAACCATGAAATCGAGTGCTTCGGTGCGAGTAGTTAGAGTTTTCCCTACATTTATGTCCAGGGTGACTATTCCCTCAATTACAACTGGGGCTCCGGAGAATCCATGGAGAGTGTATCCGGCGGGCTTGAGACGGTCTCGCTTGAGCATAAGGCCCTTGAATACATTCAGCAAGAGAATGTTTACCGAGCTGACATTATCTACAAGGACACGGCGCACCTCATGATTTTTCATACATTTGCTGATTACAAGTGCATCGAAGTGAGCTGTTTGAACACCGTCAAGGTCTCGGTCTGAGAATGTGATCGCAACTCCTGAGCTCTTAGGAGGGGAGATGTTATGCACTGAGTTCACTTCACGGACAAATGCTTTCCTTGAGGAATTAGATGACCCCCCATAGGTTTCCCATGGATGGAGTGGAATACTTCCATGCGACCTGAGTCTTGAGACTTAGAAGGCCTCTCTAGTCGTTTGGTGGCTCCTCTCACAGGAGGAGATTTGGTGTTGTTCCTTTGGGCGAACTTGGTGAGGTACTCCCGTCGGAGCAGGGCTTCTAACTCATCTTTGAGGGCTCTACAGTCGTCAGTAAGATGTCCGTGATCTTTGTGAAACTTGCACCACTTGTTCCTATCCATTTTACCATTTGGGGCTTTCATCTGGGGGAGGGGGGGTCGAAGGAGTCTCTCCTTGTCAACTTCCATAAGGATTGTAGAGACTGGAATTAAGTGGAGTGTACTTCTCAAACTGAGGCATTAGGGGTGGACAACACTGGCCTGTGGCATCCTTCTGAGACTTATTGGGTTCGTCTTCATTGATGCTCTTCTGTTTGTTCTCGGATGAAGGCACCTTATGTTCTTGAGGTTGAATAGCATCCTCCACTCGGATGTACTTCTCGACTATTTGAAAGAGGTCGGAGAAGTCCCGGAGAGAATTTTGGATAAGAAAGGCTTTGAGGTAGTCATGATTTACAATGTATCTGAAGGCAGTCGTGGCTAAGGCTGAGTTGAGTGAGGGGATAGACTATGACTCTGTTGTGAAGCGTCGAGCATAACTGTTGAGGGACTCCCTGTCTCTTTGCTTCAGGTAAAGAGGCACTTATCTTCTTTGTCTTGCAGCTGGTGACGAACTGCGTGAGGTAGAGCTCCTCAAGTTGGTTGAAGGAGAAGATGGACCATGGAGAGAGAACCACTCCCTTGCGGATTCTTTCAGGATTGCTGGAAAAGTCTTGCAGAGGAGATAATCAAATGCTTGGTGGATCATCATGAGAGTTTTAAAACACTCGATATGGTATAATGGATCGGTCTCCCCGTTGTAAGAGTCGAAGGTTGGGATCTTGGAATTGGTCAGAACAGGAGGTTCGATGATTTTCCTGGAGAAGGCCGGGGGGGAGAGAAAGGGAGCCAGGAGGGACGGTATGTTCTTTCATGTCTTCCTTCTTCTTGCTTCAGCAGCGCGATGTGATCTTCCATCTTTTGGAGGAGTTGAAGAATGACATTGTCTTAATTTTCGGATCTAGTGGGCCCGTGGGATTCTTCACATTGAGGATGAGTGGCACGGTGATGACTAGTTTGTCGGCTCCTGCTTGGAGGAGTGCTGAGGACTTTAAAGATCTCATCTTTGAATTCTCGAAACTCTACTAGGGTGACAAGTACTTCTTCCCCTCTTTCTCTCCTAAGAGCTTGTCGGCATGTTGGAGTAGGGTTCCCCCCCTAGGAGGAGTTCTTCTGTTTCCCCTTGGAGAATGATGGCTCCTTCCCCCTCTAGGAGAGGGGGTTCTTCTCCGCCCACTGGGAGAGAGGGTTTTTCTACGTCCCCGATTCTAGGGAGAAGGGCCCCTTGTGTCTTCTTGGTAAGATAAATGGGGGAGACCGTCCCTTTCTCGCAGTCTGCTTAAGCGGTCCCGACATTCAAACTATTGCTGTTTGGAGGTTATGAGATAGCGAAGGTCTAGCTGCGGGTGAGGCGCGTCAGGGGGCACCGTGGAGGTTATGGAAGTGTAGACCGACCCTCGGGTCTCTCCAATCTGTTGTGCAGGGTGCTGACTTCTTTGGGAGCCTCTCTAGAGGGAGACTGGGTAGGCTGTTCCGGATAAGGAGGTTTATTCAATTGAAGTGTAGGAGGTACATCCTCTTGAGGAGGTGGAGGAAGAGGGTTGGATCGTCTACTTCAGGCTGCCGCCTTTCATTTCCCCATTGGAGGCATGGCCAAAAACTGTTTTTACCGGCGAAGTTTGGTCGAATTGTATTTTTTTTTGTTTTCCCACAGACGACACCAATCTGTTGCTGCTAATTTCTGTGTCGGAGAAAATAGATGATATGAGTTCTTTTAAAAACAGTAAAAAGCTGACATTTTTTCTTTCACCGTGGTTGACTACTTTCAACCGATGTGAACTTCTTAATCTGACTTGTTTGCACCATTGGATTTGATCTTGATAGTGACGATCGTTCTGATTGACCTACAAAAGTCTAAAACACCGGGGTTGATCCCGACGACCGACCCTCTGACGCTCAAGTTAGAACTCAATAATAGAAAGAGAGTTTTCTGGTGGCAAAATACTGATTACCTTGTTCTTGTGGAGGTAGGGGGTATTTATAGTCGCTTTGGATGTCAGTTTCAAGATAATGATTAATCTCTACTTTCCGGTGTTTTTTGGATTGAATTGGTTTTCTCTTCTTCATAAAGAGATAAGAGTGGTTGTAGAGATTAAGTTAAAACTCTTCTCACGATAAGAGATATGGTTTTTGAACTGTTTCCTATGGATAATCATGAGTATAAATCATATTTAAATAATATAGACTCATTTATATTTGGCGGTTATGACAATCCAGTAAGACAGATTCGTTTTGGGTTATTAGGCTTGGGAGAGGCCCAATTTTCGTTCAGAGACTAATTTCTAGTGAAATTTACCGTTTTACCCCTTAGAGCTTTAAGATCCATTCCCGATTTGAAAGGTACCGATTTGGTTCTATTTTTACCAATATCTCCTTCTTTCCATTAGTGGTTATGACAGGTATTGGAGTCTGGGAGAGCAAAACTACTCCCAGATAGGATAAATTAAAATTTTGAAATATGGGATAAGTGGATACATAAATTTGGACACATTTTTATTTGGGTTGTATGGTTTCCAAACATGGTCTTGTAAACCCTTGCACAATATTTGGCTTCTTGGATAGGAGTTTACAGTGATGGATGGTTCTAGACTAGAACTTCTAGTTAGCTTAAGAATCTGCCTTTATGTTGTAGCTTTGGTCTAACTTAAGAATCTGCCTTTATGTTGTAGCTTTGGAACCCTTTCGTCTCAATTTATCCTCCTCATCTATTCAGTATTCATTCCTTCAAGCACTTGGATTGACCACCAGTTATTGCTTGCCAAACCTACTTCAAAATTACTGAGAATAAAACCCTGTTAAGATCTTTTAATTATATAATAGATAATTTTGTATGTCACTTCTCAATGTTGAATATGAATACACGTCATTAGAAAATATTCCTTTTAAGTGCTCATTTAGGTGCTTGTTATACAATAGTTTCATTCTGGTGTCATACCTGTTACTTTCACTTGTGCTTCTAGTGATCGCGAATCCTCTTCTTGAGAAACTTTGAAGGTAGCTTTGTTCCTTATTAAGGTCCTTTTATCTATATAATAAAACCCCCCCCCCCCCCCCCCCCCCCCCCCCCCCCCCCCCCCCCCCCCCCCCCCCCCCCCCCCCCCCCCCCCCCCCCCCCAAAAAAAGTTTTTCCCCAAAACTCAAATTCAACTTCCCCATCCAAAACAACTCCTATATTTATTTAATTATCTCTCTCTCTCCCTCCCTCCCTCTTCTATTCAAAAAATTAAGAAAATAAAAATTTTAAAAATTTTTAAAAAAAATTAAAAATTGAAAAAATTAAAAAATTAAAAAATTAAAAACTTTAAAAATAATCAAAAAAATCAAGAAAATCATATAATATGTTTTTTGCTAGACCCTCATAAGTTTTTCATATAATATGTTTGCTACTTCAATTAATTTGCTGGACCTCCAAAACTATTTTATATGATCAAACAAAGTGCACCGTTCCGAAGACGTGTCGTAGGCACGTGTCAACAGGCAAACCTAGTATCATTATATATCAGGAATTTAAGATATTTATAATCTTGAATGATTTTAAATACCATATCTACTTTTTGTATGCGAGTTTTTGGGTATTATTCTATGATTCAGAATTGCATTGTCTAGATCTTTTTAGGATTTATGAAATTCCGATGTAGCTGCCTTTTGTTTGCTGTAAGTCCCATATTCGAATACTATGTTAATGAAGACCACTTGCTAGCCAGTTCAAAGTCGTGTGCATTGCTCAAGGTTTTTCAGACATCGATGTGAATGAATGCTCGCCACTTATGAATCTGTGATAACTTCTTTGATGGTCACTGAGTCCTTCATTTATCAGGACTAGTATCATACACGTGCATACGTGCACGTGGGAAAAATCGAAGGGTTAATGAGAAGGATAAAAAGAAAATAATTTCCAAACTGATCCAGTTCCGAATATATTTACCAAACTGGTCCACGTTCGAAAATATTTACCAAAGTGGGTCATTTTGTCAACACGTGCGCTGCACGTGTTGGCTTCAAAATGACAACAATGACAGATGACACTAACCCCTTCTCCCATTATAATAGTAGAGATTTTCATCTAGTAATTACACGTGCGATGCACATTTTAATAATTTCAAAAAATAAAAATAAAAACTCTGAGGTAGGGAGAATTTGAACTGGAAACATTCTTTAAATTAGTTATGTACGTGCGTTGCACATATTGGTAGAATGACAAAATGACAAATGACACTAAGGCCTTCTCCCATTATAATATTAGAGATTTTCATCTATGATTGAATATCCCAATACAGACATTTCATCGTAGACTTTCAGATAAAAAATTTAGTATAATTGATTGCTTCCAAATACAAAGTAGCACTGTTGCGGTCAAGCTGTTGCTTTTGTATAACCTCTGTCAGAAATTCGTCACCTTTGTATAACCTCTGTTTCGTATAAATACATAGAAATCTTGTCCTCATACTGTCTTTATACCATTGTGATGTATATACCTTAGTATACTATTTGTATACCTTAATCAGAACCATAACTCTCTAGCTATAATACTACAGACCTACCAGAATACTTATTAAGTGTAGTTTGATGCGATGCTTCTCTCTCCATAGCTCTTCTTACCTGCAACTTAAATGGGTCGATCTAAACAATTTAGTACTTCGTAGAACAGTACTTGAAAGTGTTGGACTTAATCCGAATTTGCTGAATCACTTTGAATTAGTCAAGTTTGTTAGCTTTGATTTAGTCAAGTTTGTTAGTGGAGCAAGGAGTAGTGGAGAAAGTGAAGCCTTCCTATCTATAAATAGGTACGTGGCTACCTTATGCAAAACATCCCTGACTATACTTGTTTTTTCAAGCAAAAAAAGGCAATAAACAAAAGCAATTCCACCTCCTCTGTCCTCTTCTCCAATGAGCTTTTCCTTCTTTTTTTTGTTGTTTATCTGCACTTGGTATCAGAGCTAAGTGAATGCCCAAGTATATGCCTTGTGACACAGTCATGGACCTATCCAAGATGAAAGAGGGACAAGTCACTCTTCACTACCCGATGCTGTCAAAGAACAATTGTTGGACTTAATCCGAATTTGCTGAAGCACTTTTGAATTAGTCAAGTTTGTTAGCTTTGATTTAGTCAAGTTTGTTAGTGGAGCAAATAAGGAGTAGTGGAGAAAGTGAAGCCTTCCTATCTATAAATAGGTACGTTGCTACCTTATGCAAAACATCCCTGACTATACTTGTTTTTTCAAGCAAAAAAAGGCAATAAACAAAAGCAATTCCACCTCCTCTGTCCTCTTCTCCAATGAGCTTTTCCTTCTTTTTTTTGTTGTTTATCTACACCTGGTATCAGAGCTAAGTGAATGCCCAAGTATATGCCTTGTGACACAGTCATGGACCTATCCAAGATGAAAGAGGGACAAGTCACTCTTCACTACCCGATGCTGTCAAAGAACAATTGTTGGACTTAATCCGAATTTGCTGAAGCACTTTTGAATTAGTCAAGTTTGTTAGCTTTGATTTAGTCAAGTTTGTTAGTGGAGCAAATAAGGAGTAGTGGAGAAAGTGAAGCCTTCCTATCTATAAATAGGTACGTTGCTACCTTATGCAAAACATCCCTGACTATACTTGTTTTTTCAAGCAAAAAAAGGCAACAAACAAAAGCAATTCCACCTCCTCTGTCCTCTTCTCCAGTGAGCTTTTCTTTTTTTTGTTGTTTATCTACACTTGGTGTCAGAGCTAAGTGAATACCCAAGTATATGCCCTGTGACACAGTCATGGACCTATCCAAGATAAAAGAGGGACAAGTCACTCTTCACTACCCGATGCTGTCAAAGAACAATTGTTGGACTTAATCCGAATTTGCTGAAGCACTTTTGAATTAGTCAAGTTTGTTAGCTTTGATTTAGTCAAGTTTGTTAGTGGAGAAAGTCAAGCCTTCCTATCTATAAATAGGTTCGTTGCAACCTTATGCAAAACATCCCTCACTTTACTTGTTTTTTCAAGCAAAAAAAGGCAATAAACAAAAGCAATTCCACCTCCTTTGTCCTCTTCTCCAGTGAGCTTTTCCTTGTTTTTTTTTGTTGTTTATCTACAGAAAGAACGATACTGATTTAACTGACATAGTCCAAAATTTTGTCCCAAACAGAACTCAACAGTTTTTGAGCTCTAATCCTATGCAATATTGAGTAGTTCTGATATAGGCATTTCAGAATTGAGATTGTACAAGTAAAGATATGGTTTACTTTGATACTATAATCGAGATTCTCCATTTAATTGTTTTTTCTTCTCATTTTCATTCATTGGAATCCTTATTTTACAATCATTTTGCCGTCCGTGTGGGCATTTGGTTTGAACTGGGTCTTCTTCATCAACCATTATATGTTTCAGTTTGTTTCCTTGGCTTTATGTGAATTGGAGTTTCTTTACAAAAATTCAATTCTAATTTTCTGTACAAATATTTTTAAAATGAAATATATTATCCCCTTTCATCTAGGGGTTTATCTTCTTGTTCAGCACCATAGGTTGTTTCTTTACTTTTCTCATTTGTTGATGTTGATGATGGATTCAGTAATTGATTATTACAGGCAAAAATGGGTGTGAGACACGATCGACTGATCGAGCCCAAGGCCCAGGTGCGATGTGAAGCAGCCAAGGTATTTGAAAGATTATGAGTTGTTGTGATGTGCATGTGGTATTTGCAAAAGTTAAAAGGCGGGAGTGAAAGTGTACAGCTGTGAATAAAGGATTTGTTGTAATGAGCAGGTGAGGTATAATAAATACTGAACCGATTATAATAAGAAGGTAGCGAAGATATTTTCCTACTTTCTCCTTAACCTCTTCTTGATCCCATGTTATCCTTTCTCTCATCCTCTTGTTCTTCCCAAATTTCCCCAAACCCTAATTCTTGTATCTTGATTTCCAAAGCATTAAAATTTTCGATTCAATTGGTGATTGATTGAGCAGTTCTCAGAAGTGCTTCTGCTAGATTTCTGTCGTATCAATTGATGCTTTCACCAACTTGAAATCAGGCCATGGCAGATGGTCGGCGATCGATTGATGAGGCGACTCAATGGCGAATTTTGGTAGATGAGGCAATCCCTAGATTGCAAGAGTCAGGGAAGCATCACAATGAACGGCTACAGAATTTAGCGACATCAATGTCAGATTTGTTTCACAAATTAATGATTCTTGATGGAAAGCTTGATCAGCAGCTTCAGATGTGATCGGCAATGGAGCAAGAATCTCAGAGTAATGTAAGGACTCCTTCCTTCTCCAATCATGAGATTCCTGTTTGAAATCCTATGTTGGATTTTCCAAGATTTTAGGGGACAAACCCAACGGGTTGGTTATTCAAAGCTAATCAATTTTTCGCTTATCACAAAACTCCTGAGGATCAGAAATTGATCATAGTTTCATTTCATACAGATGGTAAGGCTTTAGCTTCGTTTCAATACAAATTTCGTAATGGGACGAAATTTGTAAACTGGGAGGCTTTTGTGCGTGAGCTGGATACTAGGTTTGGTCCTTCAGCTTATGTTGCTTATGTTGGGATGCTCTTTAAATTGAGTCAATCATCTACTTTAGCAGTATTTGGAGTAGTCTGAAGTTTTGGTGAATAAAACAAAGGGCTTAGGGAATATGATACTGAGTTGTTTCATCTCAGGACTTAAATTAGATATTAAGAAGGATGTGTTAGATCATAAACCTCAGTGTCTGTATGATGCAAATGGTTTAGCGAAGTTGCAGGAGGAAAAATATTTGGAAGAATGGTCTGTAAGAGGGCAGAGTTCTTCATATAGGCCACCATGGCTACCCAGTCCTAGTACACTGCCTCCATTGTTGCCTACCCCTGTCAATAATACCTCAGTAGCTACTCCTCAGCTTAGTGCAGGACGAAGACCTTTCATTAAGAAAATACCACTTGACGAGTGGTCATTAAGAAAGGAAAAGGGATTATGTTTTAATTGTGATGAAAAAATATGTTCTGAGACATAGATGTAAGCGTCAGTTCTTCATGTTGCTGATGGAAAATGAGGAAGAAGAGTTTGGTGAGATTATTGCAGCGACTGGACAGTATGAAAATTTCACTAATCAAGCCCCTGAGATATCTTTTCAGGCACTAGCTGGTCATGTTTCTTTGACATTATGCACACAAGGATCTATCAAGGGTCAACCTGTGCAAGTTTTTATAGATTTAGGTAGTAAGCATAACTTGATCCAAGAAAAGGTGGTGAGATACCTGAATTTGCCAGTGGGTACCTTGTCAAGAATTCAAAGTGGTTGTAGGGAGTGGAGATTCGTTATTGTGTGAAGGGAAGTGTGTCATTCCCTATTATGCTGCAGGAGTACTCTTTTTCTATTGAATTTTACATTATTCCACTCCATGGTGCAGATGTTGCTTTAGGAGTTGAATGGTTAAGATTGTTGGCAAAGGTAGTAACTGACTATAGTGCAATGACCATGCCATTCACTCATGGATTACAAAGAGTCACTCTTCGGGGAGAATCTCCTTTGCCATCGCCAATTCAGTTAAATTCTTTGAGGAAAAGGTGCATAGAAACAACATTAGTCGTTATTTTCACATGGTACTTCAAGAATACCATAAGCAAAATGAGCTGCCAGAGCGACTACAAGAGGTATTGAAACAATTTGCAAGTCTTTGAGGAACGAATTGGCCTTCCACCATCCAGAGCATTTGATCATCTTCTCCATTTGCAACCTAATGCTAAACCTACAAATGTTAGACCTTATATGTAACACCTGCAAAATTGAGTTATGACAATTTTGTCATCGTGTGTTACGCACATGTATTTTGTACTGTTACGAGTAATATCCGTAACGTATTTTAATATAAAAATCCTACATATATCTGTATTTCAATTATTCATACTTTTCAATTTTCTCAAAATTCGTTTTTATCCTATTTTGAGCCAACTCAAATATTAATTTTAATCTTTGTGTTTTTACGTATATTGCTCGTGTTTTCAATACACGTGTCGATTACGAATATTTTACCGTTACGTGAAATATCTGTAACATTATTAATATACATATTCTACATATATATTTTGACTGTTTTTCGTTCTCTCAAATTTATTTTGTATTGATACGTGGAACGCACGTGTGTGCAGTGCACATGTTGGTTTCTAAAATTTTCTTGAGTCATGAATATTAGTCTTCTCATTTTTCTAGTCACAATTGTGTGACTTATTTTTAATTAAAATCGATTAGGCCTAAATCAATTTTATAGTCGACTAAAATTAACTTAAAGCTCATGATTAATTTTGTGTGCACTAAAGTGTACATTTAAAATATAATTAGTTTGGTACACTTGTCATATGTAACACACACATCTAACCAAATAAAAAATAATAATAAAATTTGTATGAAGAGTGTGTACATACATTGACTACACGTGCATGTGTTTCTCATCATGGTTGAGAATGAGAGAGAGTGGTGTCAGTTAGTGAGAAGTGAGGAGTAATTTTGGGAAGTGGGGAGCTATTTTGACCACACAATTTTCCTATAAATAGTCCCTATTTTTGTCATGAACAGCACAACTCAAAACAAAAACGAAAGAGAGAAAGAGAGAAGAAGGCTTGCATGTTGTTCTAGGAAGAGGCCGGCCATTTTTGAAGGAGCTTGGAGCTTTGGCGCATTACTTTCTAGGAGTTCTACTACTAGGAATTCTACATTTGAGGTGGGTATTTCTCCAACTTTCTAATATAGTTTTATTAGTAGAATGCTAGATAAGTGTGAATTGTTAGATGCATAATAACTTATATAGATTGAGTATTTATGTTTAGATTATTTGTTGTTGTTTGAATGTGTGAAATTATGATATGATTGATTTGGGAGCATTTTCATAAGGTTCTGTTTTAAGTGCTAGTTGTACTTATAAAAATCATAACTATTAAACTAGATGGAATCTAGAGCTAAAATTTTTATAGGAGCATCTTGTATATGTCAGAAACATCTCGTTAAAATTTCATAATATTTGGAGGTCGTTTACTATTTTAATAAAATCCAAACCTGGGTCGGTTGGCAGTTGGCTAATTGCTACAAATTTGTACACATCTCGGATTTTGTTCATTGCAACATCTTAGATGAAGTATTTTGAGAAATGTCAAAACTAAAAACTCAAAGTAAATCATTAACCTTTCTGTAAAGTCTAATAAATTATTTTTTCATAAAGGACTGAATTTATAATGAATTTTACAAGATTGAATAAGTGACAGTATCTTAACTGCAGTATAACATTTCGACCCTACTGTAAATTTTGGAGAATTCAGGGTTATAGACTCATTATTTTAGGGAAACTTATAACTACAAAGTAGTAGACTCATTCATGATTTCTATAAAACTAATAAATCTATTTTTAGAGTAGTACTGGAATTTATATGATCTTTTAATACTATTGGGGTGATGTCTTTTATCTAGTCTTCCTAAAACATTTACAACGTATAAAATTTGATTTAAAATTAGAATGTTAGTAAGATGTACCTTATGAGGAATTAAGAGGAATTTAACTATCTTTTCAAAGGTTGTATTATGAGGTTTAATATGTGAATTGTGGAGAAAATATGGGGATTGATTTGAATATAAAAAATGGAGTTTGAAACTAAATAAATACTAATTTACTTTTTTAAGAAGCAGAGTTTGATTATTTTGACTAGAAGTATTTTAAAGGTTTTATCATTTGGGTTAAACTCGATCTAGAGTTAATTTGAGTTTGTCAAGGAAATAAAATTGGAAGTGAATATCATGTTGTTTAGAAAAAGAATCTATTGAATGTAGTTACAACTTCATTGAGAATTATATTAGAAGGGGATGAATAAACCATCTATTTTCATAGAGAATGTTGATTTGAAATATTGTAAGATTATGAAACTAGTTGTGCAAATAACTGAGTTGTGTGAATAAGTGAATAATTGGGAATGTGAATGAATGAAATTTCAAAATGTGAATAATCAGAGTATGAATAACTCATGATGTTGTGAACATGAATTATGTTGATTCTAGAGGCTAAGTGAGACCCAAAGTACCAGCAAAGTGATGAAATGATAATTGATTTTGAGAAGTGGCCAATATGTGCTATCGTTCTCGGTATATTGTTTAAGACCGGTAGGATGGTAAGCTAGCTCTAGGTGTGTAACCTCTATTTTTCTGTTTTGGATTTTATTGTATTTTATTTTCTTTTTCTTAGTTATTGTATCAGAATTTCCTTTGAATAATAAATCTTTCTTTTTCTTTGAGCTCATTTATTCTCTTTTGATCATTTTGTACTCTTTTGGCTTGAATCCTGCATTTTTGGCTCACTGCAAAATTTACTCTTTTGTGTTTTGGGTTTAAATTGATCCGCTATATGTCTATCTCATTGATTTCTATTTATTCTTCTCTTTTTAGAGCCAAAACCCATACCCTAAACCCATTAACCCGCAACCCAAAACCCAACATCTTAATTACCCAATAAAAACCCCTTAAACCTTAATTTTATATTATCTCTCTCTCCTTCCTACCTCCCGCCGCTCACCCTCTCTCTCTCCCCCCGTTCCTCTGTTCAAGCCCAACCCGCTCCCCGTCCACCTCTCGTTGCCCCTCCCGTCGCTCCGATCATCCCCGTCGGCCACTCCCGAACACCCCTCGAGTCACCGCAGTCACCGCTGATCCCCGCCACTGCTCTTCTTACCTTTCTCCGTTGTTGTTTGGTGTTCGGGTAGGGGAGGATCCATTGGAGTTTGCATTGGTGTATGCTGATGTGGGGTAAGGGAATCAGAGTTGTTGTGTTGCTGTTTGAGGATTGGATTGGGTTTGTGTTTGCTGATTGGGATTTGTTTGGTTGCTGTGTGTGTGTTTTCACGGGCTCGCACGTGTTTTCGTGTTTCGTGTTCGTGGTTCGTCGCCCGAGATTTTTATCCCGTTATTCTGATATATTCGAAACTATCATCTAACAGGCAAGTCTCTTTCTTGAACTAATTTATTGTTTTGTTCAAGAATTTCTTTGATCTCCGCAAGTAGATCTCAATCCTTTTTATCATATTGCTATTTGAATTTCGTTGAGTATATTGAGGGTTTACACGAGCTAACCCCAATATTCTTGACTTCGTGCCGCTAACTTTGACTCGAACCTAGTCCCTATTGTACATTGCATATGCACGTTATACATGAAAAATAACTAGATCCATGTTATAGAATTATTTGATGGTTGAATATGTTCCATTGGATTTGATATGATGAATAGATTACCATGATTGTAAAATTGCATCTTAAATCTAGAAATCTGCATGTTAAACACCTAATATCACTTTCATTATTAATTATCATGAATTATATGGTTGTATGATAAAGTTGTTGTCTATTCATAACAAAATATACTCTGGTCCTGTTGTTTGTGTATTTTTGTATCAGAAATTCGACCTTGTTACTGTTATAATTTTAAATAACTTTGTGAATATGAATTATAGCCTCATGAGTCTACTTTCCATAATATTTGACGGATTTGAATTCCGAGTTATAATCTGTGAGATATCTTATTTTTAGTATAGCTGGGTCTGAATTTCCAGATTCACAAATTCATGCGTATCTTTCTGTTTCATAAATAAATAGAACATGATAAAGTAAAATAAAAATATGAAATAAATTTGGCTGAGACTATACATGTGCAGGAATCACCCTGAATTTATGTAGATTTAATTGATGAGTTTTCTTATCTGTTTCATATGTGTTTATACAATCTATAACCTGCTGCCTGAACATGAAATCGGAAAAAAATAGGAGTTTCAACCTAGTTTCTGTAACTTTTATATGTCGTGTATATATACTCTGGAACCGGCAGAGAGTCTAGTTTCTAGAATTTCTGACGGATCCAGATTTTCTTTTCTGTAGCAGCATGAATCTGTGTTACGTCCTGCTGTCCAGAATGTGTGATTTGTATTAATTTAATATGTATGCTTCGTAATTTGTCAGTAATGAGTAGAAAAGTCACACCTAGCATAATACAACCCTGACACCTTCTTGTATGCTCACATAGGATGAAATAAAATGTTAGCAAGCTGGGGTATCATGAGTTGACTTGGTAGTGAACGATCGAAAACTGTACTCGGTAAAGGCCTTCTTGCTTGCATGGTTTTTTACATGGAAGGTGGACAAATGTTTGTCAATGTGTGATCACGCTATCATGATATCTTGTCATCTTGTTACCAAGTACACGATCCGTGAATTTACCATCAGTCTAAAACGTTCATTGTTTGCTTGCGCCGAACCTGTGGTATGAAACATATGGGACACAGTAGTACGTGCACTAGATATGTTAATAAAATAATTAATAACCTGCATTTGACATTTCATGCTTGATCCTGTATATCGTCACCAATATAGAATTTAAATTGACATTACTAATTAAATGCATGATTAAATATAGACCTTTGACATTATTTCCAATCTTTGACTTTGTTATTGACTTTGATCCCGCCCCTTTTATTTGATATACTATGTTCCTATTACTCCCTATTTTCTCTACTTGCTATCCATGACTTGCTCTAAGGACATTATTTTATTTCTTTTTAGATCAAGAATTTACAGGTACTGAAGGATCACTATCGGAAGGAATTGGTGGGCAACGATTCTAGAAGATGGAACCGAAGATTGTGCTTCTTAAACTACTTTATGCTAGATTTATTTCTTTTGAACAGTGTCTTTGATATTATAAATTGTTTTGGGCTATTGTCTCGCCCGAAGTTTATTTATTTTCCCAGATATTGGATATTATTTTGGATTATTTCATTATTATTGAAGTTTTTCTTTGATTCGTGTGATTATATTTTCTTGTGTGGCTGTGTTTGTTGTTCATATTATTGAGTTAGACTGGTATAGCTTATGGATGGTGTTTACATCATTCGTTGGGCCTACGTTACGTACTCATATTTCTATATTTTGGGAAGCGGGGCGTGACAAGGTGGTATTATTATTCATGTTTACATTTAAGGATAGGCACTAGAAGAAGATGCGATGAAACCTGGGCAAACATAAGTGGGGTGCGTCCGTGTAGTCTGACGGTGGATTCTTGGATGTGGTTGCTTGCGGGGAGAGACGAGCCTCAATTAAATCCGGGACTACGATTGATCTGACGGTGGATTCCAGGATCATGAATAGTCGGGCAGTTGGGAGGCAGATCACCAATATATATGTATATACCGGGGCCAGAGCAGCACTTGCGGGATGTTCGAACGATGAGGATTTCCGTATAGTCTGACGGTGAATTCCGAGACTGGAGTCTGTACTCGTGGAATGTCTAAACCTTGCTTTTGTTACCGTAGTAGAATATTCAGAACGAGAGATTGAACCCTACATTAAGGAGTACGATAAGGGCTTGCCCTCGGACCTATGTAGTATGAGATGCATAGAATCCGAACAAGTGTCATCGTAGTGTGAATGTCCGCATTAGGTATTAAGTCATATCATACACTGATACGACTAGGATAGTCACTTTTTCTGTTTGCATTCAAGTTTGTGTTTGCTAAAGTAGAAGAATCATTGTATCATCAAGTTTTAAATTCCTTGTAAATTTGTACGAATTTGAAGTAAAAGATCATGTATTTGCTACGAATTACATATGTTTGGAATTCAGGGCGTTACATTATAGGTAACCTCATTTTAAGAAGGAGGAGATTGAGAAGCAGGTATCAAAGATGTTATCTAAAGGAATTATCAGATACTAAATTAGCCATTTCTCTTCACCAGTTTTCTTAGTCAAGAAAAAAGATGGTACATGGAGGTTTTATGTGGATTATAGAGCTTTGAATGCAATTACTGTCAAGGATAAATACCCAATTCCAACAGCAGACGGGTTGTTTGATGAATTGCCGGGTGCACAAGTATTTTCTAAACTAGATCTGTGGGCAGGATATCATCATATCAGAGTGCAGGTGCAAGATGTTGCTACGACAGCTTTTAGAACACATGAGGGTCACTACGAATTTTTGGTTATTCCCTTTGGGCTTACTAATGCCCCTGCCACTTTCCAAGCAGCACGGAACACCATTTTCAAACCCTATTTGAGGAGGTTTGTGTTAGTTTTTTTTTTTTGATGATATATTGGTGTATAGTAGAGATTTGCATTTGGAGCATCTGGGCATGGTATTAAGAATTTTGGAGCAGAATTTCTTTTGTGTGAAGAAATTTAAATGTGAATTTGGAAAAAATTCAATTGAGTACCTTGGACATATTGTGTCTGCAGAGGGAATTAAAGTTGGCCAAAAGAAATACAATCAGCGGTTGGCCTGTTCCTAAAAATTTAAAGCAATTGAGAGCTTTCATGGGATTAACTGGGTATTATAGAAGATTTATAAAAGGATACGCCTCAATTGCAGGTCCATTAACAGACTTATTGACGAAAGATTGCTTTTGATGGACTAAGACAGCTGATACTAGCTTTCATGATCTCAAGCTAGCTATGAAAAATCCTCCAGTATTAACTCTCCAGTATTTTTTCTAAGCCTTTTGCTATTGAAACAGATGCTTCATGGGTTGGAATAGGAGCTGTGCTTCAACAGAATCAACACCCAATTGCATTTTTTAGTAAGAAAATGGTGCCAAGAATGCAGGCTACCTCGACATATGCTAGAGAAATGTTTGCTATTACGGAAGCTGTTAAAAAGTAGAGGCAATATCTCTTAGAGAAGGAGTTTGTTATATACACTGTCCATCAAAGTTTGCACCATTTAGTCAATCAGGTTATCCAAACACCTAAGCAGCAAAAGTGGGTTCACAAACTAGCTGGGTATGATTTTATATTTTTATATAAGGCTGGGAAGAAGAACCCTGCAGCTGATGCCTTATTTAGAAGACCTCAAGAGGATTCTCATTTGAATCTCCATCTAGTACAAGCGGTAACAAGTCCTACATTTTTTATTATGGGAAAAATTAGAGATAAACTACAAAGAGATTCGCATTGTAGTTCTTTACTTATCGACCCTTCTCATTTGTTGCCTGGGTATGCAATAAGAGATGATCTGTTATGGTACAAGAACAAGATTGTGGTACCAGTCTTTATATACTAATATATTGACTGAGATGCATGTGAGCCCTGTAGCTGGACAATCAAGTGTATCTAAGACTTTAGCAAGATTGATGTCTTCTTTTTATTGGCAGAACATGAAAAAACATGTACATGATTATGTGCAGCTATGCAGTGCATGTCAGCAAGCAAAGTATGACACACACAAACCTGGAGGTCTTTTACTACCATTGCATGTGCCAAATCAGATATGGGAGGACATTTCTATGGATTTTATAATGGGTCTACCAAGCTCTCAAGGGAAATCTGCAATTATGGTGGTGGTCGATCAATGAAGTAAGTACGTGCACTTTATTGCTTTGCCTCCTAAGTTCAGTGCTGCCTAAATTGCTGATATATTTGCAAATCTAATAGTAAAGTTACATGGCTTGCCAAAATCTATTATGTCGGATAGAGATCCAATTTTTGTGAGTATTTTTGTGCAAGAGTTATTTCGGTTACAAGGAACTACTTTGAAAATGAGCACAACATATCACCCCCAAACCAATGGCCAAACAAAGGTGATTAACAGGAGTTTAGAGCAATATTTGAGAATTTTTGTTAGTGAGCAGTGGTGTGTTTTCTTGCATTGGGCGGAGTTTTGGTATAATTCCAACTGGCATCATCGATAAGCATGACCCCTTTTGAGATTGTGTATGGTAGACAACCTCGTGTATACCAGATTATATTAGAGGAGATGCTGCAAATTTTGAAATAGACTCTATGTTGCAACATAGAAAGGAAGTGTTGGCTGCAAGGGTGAGAGCCACCCTTCCAAGCTTGTAAGATGCAATGTATGAGCTCTTTCCTCATGAATGACTTGAACGTTTATACTACCATTGGAAAATGATTTGCATCTATAGACTCGATGCCAAACTCTTCAAGGCAAGATCAATTATGTATTTGTGGCCCATAAGATAGCTTTGAAATAGTCACCATTAACCGTACATGACTGATAACAGAAGTATAGGAAGCATAAGATAGCTTTGAAAGAGTCACCATTAGTCATGCCTAGAGTCGACTTGGAGCGCAAGAGGAAGACATTACCATCTTGTGGATGAGCTAACCCTACACTCGCTGACTGAAAGGGGCCAACCGTAGCATCAACATTGACCTTTATATTCCTAGGAGGTGGTCGCAGCCATTCATCATTATTACCATCTCAGAATTATTTGCTCGAATACAATTGATCATCTAATTTTCCCATAACTGCCAAATGACCTACGATCCTAATCTTATAGATTCACCATCATTAGAGCAAATCAGAGATCTAATTCAACTCTATTTTGAAAAATCTCCCTATATATAAGGAATGACGATTCCTGCCTTTTTTGGGTGGGAAAGGGGGGAACAAAATGTGTATTGCACGTGCAAATTAATAGTATTATATATCGTTCAGATTATTATCCTACAAAGAAGTCAAGAAACGGAAAATAAATAACATGATGACCGCTGCCACCGAAACCTCCCAACAAGATGACAAAGCAATTTTCATCGTCAACTTCCTCAACTCCGAAGCTGCTGCCAAAGATATATCAGTCAGTGACTTGTCAGTTTCCATCAAAGGGAAGAATCTTTTAGTCAAGGCCAACGTGAAGATCTCCCATGGGAAAAGGTATGGCCTTGTGAGCCCCAATTGTTGGAGATTTGCTAAGTTATGCATTAACCGATCCAATGAACAACCAAGCAAGTATACCAAACCAAACACACAAAGCATAGAATTTTGTTCCGGTTCGGCTTTGACTAATCCGAGGGAGAAATAACTGAGGTATTATTCAACTAGAGAAAATATGAGATACAATCCCTATCATCAAGAACCGGTCTATCTCTCAAGCCTCGCTAGAATATGCTTTCCTGTTTACAATGAAATGCTCTTAGATAGAGTACCCAATGATTTTATCACACCTCTCAGTGGAGGCCATTACAATATTATATGGAGATCTAGAGAAACCGTACGACCTAACTAAGAGAATAAATTGGGCTCAAACAGATTCACCTAGAACCTGACCCAAAACTGCTGATGTTGGTACTTGCATTCGACTGCAAACACTGCAGTCGACTGCACTACGAGTCAAACCCAACCACCCAAGTTGCAATCGACTGCTATTATTAGCATTTGATTGTCAACTCATTTCCAGTATGCAACAATAATCCTTCTAGCTCCAATATTTGCTTCGAAGCTCTTCTTACTTCACATTTTCTCTTCACATCAAACCTTGTATGCAAGATATAAACTCAACAATCTCCACCTTGGATTGCACACTCATGCGTCCATACATGTGTGATTAATTACCTATAAACTCTTTCATATTCCTCTTGCAAACAACCTAATTTAGTAACATCTTCTGCGTGTCAAATTTACCTCAACCTGTTATTTCTCCAATCTGCCCCTTCAATGGCATACTCCAGTATTAGTCAACATGGAGGTACCACCCTCCGCATGAACTCCACCTACATTGAGGCATTCCTTCACCTCTCGACGATATTTAAATATCGCGATCTCGCTTAGATGATTCTAGTGGCTGTGAACTAGATAATGCGTTAGCTGCAAAACACTTGTACAAGATTTTCTTTGCCACAAAGCTTGTAGAGGTGAACATAGGGCTGCAAACGAGCCAAACTACTCGCGAGCTATAGGCTCGAGCTCGGTCAAAGCTCGGTCCAGGCTCGACTTGAGATGAGCTCGAGCCCACCCCGCAAAATTGAGTTATGACAACTTTGCCCACGTGTGTTACGCACTTGTATTTCGTACTGTTACGAGTAATAGTCGTAACGTATTTTTCTACGTATTTCTGTATTTCGATTACTTATATATTTTCCGTCTTCTCAAAACTTATTTTTATCCTATTTTGAGCCAACTCAAACATTTATTTTAACCGTTACGCGAAATATCCGTAACATTATCAAAATAAATATTTTTCTTATGTTATATTTGGATTATTTATAAACATTTCTCCGTTAATCAAATCTATTTCGTATTTGAATATTTGTTTTTATGTCCATCGCACGTAAAATTTTGTGCACATTTTTATTTCTAAGATTTTCTAGAGTCATGAACATTTCTTTTCTTCTCATTTTTGTCACAATGTATAATTTATATTAATTAAACTCATTAAGCCTAAATCTATTTTTAGCCCACTGAGAATTAATTAAAAAGAGAAGCTCATGATTAAATGTTGCATTTAAATACACTTTTAAAAATGCTACTACACTTGTCATGTAACATACACCTACAATTAATTTAATAAAAATTAATAAAAGATTGAGAAGTGCGTGCACATTGGGTGCACGTGCACGTGTGTGCACTAGAAGAGTATGGCTGGCTATGCTTGAGAAAGAGGAGAGAGTGGAGAGAAGTTGTGAGTGAGTGGGTAGCTAATTAGGATTAGTGGGGTCAGTTAAATTTAATTAATTAATTTTCCTTTATAAAACCAACCTATCTTTTGGCCATCATGAGCAAAAAAACCAAAAAAACAAAAAAACAAAAAAACAAAAAAAATATATATGAGTCCACCTCTCCATGGCTGTCAAAAGCTTGCTGTAAATATTGATTTTTTTTCTTTTGGAGGACGGTTTTCGAGGAGGAGAAATGGAAGGCATTTTAGGAGTTTTATTTGCTTGGAAAGTTCTTCAAACAAGGTGGGTGTCTCTTTTACTTTCTAAATTATGGTAGTATGCATGTGTAGGAAATTTAGGCTCAAATTGATAATTAGTATGAGTTCTTAAATTACTTTTGTGATGCATATTGTGTTGTTAGAATTGTTAGTAGTAATGAGAATTATTGTATGCTAACTGAAAGTTTCATCATAGAATTAATAAGTTGTCAATTGAATTTCTATTTAAAAGCATGTTGTAGTGTTGTTAGGCACAAATAATAAGCCATGATTAGATTGCATGAATTATGTATATGAATACATAAAGTTGTTAATTTGTACTTAAGAAATTGTGTATATACAAGGGGTGAATTATAAAATCGATGGGAAGGGTGAATTGCTAAGAAGAAAATACATTCATGATAGCAGTCAATTTTTCTAATCAAAACATATGAGTACTAGATTTATAAAAGTGATTATTTGAGTTAATTTGGGAATAACTTTATGCTAATATGACTAAAATTAACGAGGAATTATTTTTGGAAACTTAGGAATGTGTTTTATGAACAATTAAATTGAGAAAAGAGATTAGAAATCGAAAATGATTGAAAGAGTAAAGTAAAAATGAGATAAAACAGAGAGCCGAGTTATGTGGTTCTGAACATATATATAATCAGAAATAGTGCTTGGCACTTGTGGCTAGCGCAGGCTCCAACGTGCCGAGCACTGCCACGTGTCGCCTTGGGGGGGGGGGGGGGGGGGGGGGGGGGTTCGAGCCTGGGTTGGTTCTATTCTTTTATATTTTTTTGAAATAAAATCAAAGAGAGGTTTTGGGTTATAAAAACAACTCAGTAGATTCCCTTATCAGAATTTATGAGTGGCTCACTGGTTGGGCGACTGTTGGGGGCTTTTTGTGGTCTCGGGTTCAAATATGGGTGACCACTTTTCGGGTGTTTATTTTATTTTTGATCTTTTTCAAATTTTGAAAATTGGAAAATTTCATAAAAATATTCTAAAATATTATTAGAACACTTGGGAAATGTTTTATAATATTTTATGATATATTTTGAGAATTTAAGGATCATATTCAGGTATTAGCTGAGATTTGAATTCATGAAAGTGTACATGATTAAAGATTTTAAGAGTTGGTTGATAAGAAAATCAAACCCATGATGAGGAGATTAAAATCGAGAATCTCTAGTGATTAATCAAACATTGAGAATTCTTAAAGTGAATAGTTGGTTCGTTAGCCAAGAAATGGTTACAAGAATTTGATTGATAAATTTGTTATCGAATGTTGAATACTTCATTGATTATAAACATAAAGAAAGAAGTTAAAGAGGAAATGTTGAATGATGGTTAAAATGTTTATGTTGAGGTTGGATATAACTTATTTGATCTCTTGTGAGATGGTTGTTGGAACCTAGAGGCGAGGCGAGGCGAGATCCTAGTAACCGGCATTTTGTGAATAATGGAAATTTGAGAAGTAACCAGTGTGGGTTAACTTTCTCATTGAGAAGTAGCTAGTGTGGGCAATATTTCTCCATATGTTGATTTAAGTCTGGTAGGGTAAGCTAGCTATAGGTTGTGATGATTTTAACTAAACTTAAGGACATGCACTAGTTGGAGACATGATGAAACATGGGCAAACGTGAGTATGAGGGCCTCATGATGATCTGCGGTGTGAGATAATCCCCGGAATTACCGCGGTGTGAGTGAAATAGTCTCCGGAATTACTTGCGGTGTGAGATTGATCTCCGGAATTATCGGGATCGAGGCGACGCCCGTGGGATGTCTATGTGTAGTTAGGTGCCATTGCTTGTGGTGTGGGTTATTCTTGAAGATTCCCAGGTGTGAGTGAAATAGTCTTCAGAATTATCTGTGGATAGAGATTGACCTTCGGAATTATCGGGGCATGGGCTAGGTACGCGTAGAATGTCTAAATCTTATAGTAGTCATATTAGTATGTTGCATGGCGAGGGATTTAACCCTATAATGAGGAGTACGATAAGGGCTTGCCCTCGGACCTATATAGAATTGGATGCATAGAATTGGAACAAGTATGCATTAGTGCATCGTAGTGTAAGTCTGTATTAGGCATTAAGTGATATCATACACCGACATGTTTAGGATAGTCACTTTTTATATTTTATTGTGCATTCAAGTTTGTGATTGCTAAAGTAAGAGAATCAATGTTTTATAGCATTGCGTCAGTTGTATGCAACTGACGTGCCCACAGTTTTCTAGTTGCAGGACTGGACTGGGCATGGACTTAAAGTCATTATATGATGATTTGTTATAAGATTGAAGCACTTTTATTATTGTATATCATGTTGTATTCTTTTAAATTCTGCTGCCTTGATGTAAAGAACAATGTTGTATAATGAAAAGTTTTAATCCCCTTGTAAAATTGTACGAATTGAAGTAAAAAATCATGTTTGTGCTACAAATTACATGTAAATGGAATTCGAGGCGTTACAGAGCCGAGCTTGAGCTTGAAAATGTAGCTCAATGGCTTAACGAGTTGAGCTTGATCTTGGGCATGTTGTGATTGTTAGGCTAAGCTCGTGAGTAGCTCGGCTCGAGCTCTGTCAAAGCTCGGCTGGGGATGAGCTCAACTTGAAAATCGAGCTCGATAACTTAACGAGCTGAGCCTGAGCCTCAAGATACTCGGTGCGACCCGACTCATTTGTAGCCCAAGCTGAACACCCCTTCTTCCCCTTATTACCTTACGAAAACCTTCCCAACTGATAGAACACTACCTCGAGCTGTGTACCTATAGCTCCGTGCTTCCAGAGTTTCCAAGGATATTAGTTTCCATTTCAACAAAGAAATATGCATGACATTCTCTAATGTGAACCACTTTCCATCTAGCATCTCTAACTCAAATGTTCCCTCACCCTCTACGTCACAAATCTCACAAATTCCCGTCTCATAAAACAACATATTGTAGACTTTCAAGTAGAAAACATCTCCCTCTTAGAGCAAATATGAGAAGAACAACCCAAATCAAGAAACCATCCAAAATCCACATCTATAGAACTTGAAACAAGAAGATGTGAGAAAGAGCCAGAAGTTAAGGTTTGGGAGGTACTTGCAACACTTGGTAGATCTTTTGCAAATATATGATAATTCTATGCAGTACCTTCTCCGACTTTATCCGGATCAAGAAGGGTGTAACAAGCAGAAAACAGTTCGTGCAAAGCTTGGAAAGTTTGGGCTTCCAAGTGATAACCATCTCACCTCGATTACACAACTTTCCAGTGGGCAAAAAGCCCGGATTGTCTTCACATCGAACTCCATGTCAAAGCCTCATATTCTACTACTGGATGAGCCCACGGATCACTTGGACATGCAGAGCATGGATACCTTGCTAAAGCTTTGGAAGAATTTACTGGTGGGGTTGTATTGGTGAGCTCGCGATTAATCTCCAAAGTTTGCGAGGATGAAGAGGAGCAAAATATGGCTTGTTCAAGATGAAACAGTAGATAAATTCCCAAGTTTGTTTGAAGAATATAATGTGTTAGATATATTATTAGATACACTACTATATCTATTGTTAGAGATGTACGACTGAGATTATATCTTGTATTCTATATATAATGGCCTTTCAAGACCAATAATAATTAATTCATCTTTACCCTTCAATCTCTCTGCTATATCTCTGCTATATTAACATGGTATAAGAGCAAAACTTAATTCCTAATTTCCCTACATAATCCCAAATCCAATCACAAACCTTAATCTCTAATCTAAAATCCAAATCCAAATATCCATCACAAACCCCAAATCCTAATTTATAATCTTTACTGCCTCCCGCACCCCCAACTCCAACTCCAACTGAAGTCAATCTCCAAGAACAGCAAGCGGTGGTGCCAGCACCAAGAAGTGGGTCACCACCACCTCCATCCTCTTCTTCTCCAGTGCCTATTCATTGACGCATTCTCTCTCTCGATCCATTCCCAAACACCAAACACCACCATCATCCCTAAAACACCAAGCACTGTCATCATCCCTCCAAAACTCCCATCTCCAAAACTCTGCGCCATCATCATTCCCATCACCATCTCCTAAACCCACCACTCCCAAACCCCATAACCTCCATTATCGATCTCCTTTTTCCTTTGGTTCGAACCAACCTGACCCACCTCCAAACCCAAATAACCGCCAAACCCGAAATCCTAATCCCCTCCAAACCCTAATCCGAAGGTAGGCCTCCCTCCAAACCCAAAACCCAGCAACAAAAACAATAACAAAACCAGACCCAACACCCAAAAACCTGAACCCCAAACCAAAACCCAAACAACTCAAACCAAACCCAACTTCTCTCTTTTCCCGCTTCGGCTGCCGATTGCCACAAAAGTCATCGTCGATCGTCGCTTGTTGTCAGCATGTCAAAAACCCTACAACCGAATCCAAATCCGACCCGTTTTTGCTTCCCAAAAAACCTGGAAAATTATTTTTTGCAGGTATCAATGCTTCTTCTTGGAACCTCTGTTTCGACAATATCTTTCCGTCTCCACCTACTTCCCAGCTTCTGCATCTTTCCCTTCACTCATCCCTTATCCTGGCATCAATAATAGCAACACTTCCTGATCCATGCCACCCCTCTCCTCCCGATGCCAGCAATAGCAGCACCATCCTGATCCCCATCAAAATTTCGACAACGGCAGCAGCGCGGCCGTCATACCAATCCATGCCTCCTTCCTTATCCTAGCATCAGCAACAGTAGCACCATCCCTATCTCTTCCTCCTTTCTCCTCTCGATGCTTATAACAGTATCACAATCTCGATCCCCATCTTGATCCTGAAAACAGCAGCATCATCATCCTTATTTCGATCACTGCCACAGCAACACCAATCTTATTCCTCCCCGCCGTACTCCTTCCCCTACATCTTCTGCCATGACCTTTACTCTAGCTTTGCCATCTTCTGCTGATTATGCCAATCTTCTGCATCACCCCGTTCAACTGGGACTCAAACTCTTGGGTCAGTCTACCAATGCTGGCTCCTTTGCCCCTGCATTTTCTATTACTCCCCGAATGAATTCTTCATAGATTTTAGATTCTGGTACATCACAGCATCTTACTAATAATTATACACTGCTCACCATCAGCACTGCATTTCCCTCTCACTCTCCATCACTTCACAATGTCGATGGCTCATTACTTTTCACTACACATTCAAGCCGTATTAGCTCTTTCACTCTCACATTGCCCTGTCTTCTTTTATGCTACATATTTATCCATGAACCTTATTTCCATTAGTGCTCTATGCAATAGTGACCTTGTCGTTACCTTCGATTCTTTAGACTATTCTATAAAGGATCCCCACTAGTCAGAGTTTGGGCATGCTAGTCGACACGATCGTCTATATCATCTATATTTTCTACATGCACATGGATCTCATTCTAATTTGTTGGTGCTGTGTCCTCTGATGTCGATCTGTAGCATAGACATTTAGGTCATGTTAGTGAGTCTCGCCTCAAGACTTTAGCCAGTAGTGGTGCATTTGGCTATCTTTCTTCTACTCGTTTTCATGTTTGTCAGGGTTGTAAGTTAGCCAAACACATAACACTTCCTTTTAATAACAAATGCACTTCTCAGACTACTCATCATTTTCAACTTATTTATTCTGACATATGAGTACCCTCTCATGTACCTTCTAACAAAGGCTACCTCTATTATGTTACTTATAGATGACTTCACTCGATATACATGGGTTTTCCTTATGCGCCAACGATATGAGATTCCAAACATTTACCAAATTCGTAGACCATGGTTCACACTCAGTTCGGTGTGCGTATGAAGATTTTTTGCTCAGACGGTGCTCATGAGTACACTTCCACTACTATGTGATCGATTCTTTAGTCTCATAACACCATTTTCCAGTAGTCATGCCCTTACACACATGAACAGAATGATGTAGCTGAACACAAATATCATCAAATGCTGAGGCTCATGCTCTTCTACTCTCTTCCACTATTCCTCGTCTTTTCTGGACTGAATCTGTCATGACTTCTGTCAGCCTCATTAACATCATCCCATCATCTACCCTATATTGTACGACGCTTCATAAGACTTTTTATCACTTTCCACCGGACTACAGTATGCTCCATACCTTTGGGTGCACATGTTACATGCTTCTCCTCCCTATTGAGGGTACGAAGCTGTCCATCAGGGCCGCTAAGTGTGTTCACTTAGGTATCAGTTCTGAACACAAGGGATATCGGTTCTTTGATCCCTTGGCACGTCATGTCCGTATCTCATGTTATGCCTCCTTTGTGGAGTACTCTCCCTACTACTTGTCCTCCCCAGAGGATACTCGTTTTCTCAATTTCTCTTTTTCCTCGACTAACCCACCGGACACATCACGAATTCCATTCGATCCTCCCACTTTAGCTCTTCTCCCTTCTCATATGGACCTTATGACTCTTGTCCCTCCTAAGAGGCACCTCCCGCACCACCTGCACCACCTCAGTCACATGCACCCACACCATCTGCATTGCCACAACCACATGCACCCACACCTCCTACATTACCGCAACCCTATGTACCCACATCACCACAACCGCATGCACCCACACCGCCGACCTCGTATCCATGCCCTGCACAACCATCAGCGGTTCTTCACTCTACTTGTTACACTTCAGGAATCCCACTGACATGTTATCACTTGATGCCACTGGTCCTTCTGACCAGTTTAGATTTGCCACCCTAGCATCTTACTCATCACAGTTCCATGCATATCTCACAGTTATACATTTCGCACGTGTGCCCAGTACTTATCAAGAAGCTATTCAATATCCCGAGTGGTAGGAAGCTATTGTAGAGGAGTTCCATACATTTGATTAAACTGGTACTTGGGATGTTGTTCCAATACCAGAGGGATCTGAGTCTGTTACTTGCAAGTGGATCTTCAAGGTCAAATATCGACCTAATGGCTTCATTGAGTGCCATAAGGCTCATTTAGTTGCCAGAAATTTTACTCAGGAACATGGCAATTATTATGATGGGACTTTTTCTCCAGTTGCACAAATGGCTACAGTTCACCATCTTCTTGCTAATACTACTATCCGTCAGTAGCCTTTATATCAGATGGATGTAAAGAATGTTTTTCTTCATGGTACATTATCTGAGGTGGTTTATATGAAGCCTCCTATTGGCCTCACCGCACCTCATTATCATATTTGTCGTCTCCACCAAGCTATATATGGTCTAAAATAGGCTCCTCGAACTTGGTTTGAGTGCTTTCGATGTGCCATCACCGAGGCAGGTATCTGTAAGAACTTACAGGATCACTCTACGTTTATGCAGTCATCACCACATGGGAGAATACTTTTAATACTGTAAGTTGATGATATGATTCTTACTGGGGATGACCCGCCAGCATCTCATCCACTTAGAGATACCTTCACCATCAGTTTCATATGAAGGGCCTTGGCAGATTATGATATTTTCTAGGTTTAGATATTGCTTAAGGCTCTCGGGGGTTACTCATTTCTCAGTATAAATACACATCAGACATTATTTTTGTTGCGGGTCTCTCTGACAGTCGATCAGCTGATACTCTCTTAGAGCTACTCGTGAAGCTTCATCCTGCAGATGGTGGGCTCCTTCCCGATCCCACTAGATATGCAGTTTGTTCGACAGCTTGTATATTTATGTATGACCAGACCTGATATTGTACATGCAGTCAGTTTTGTCAGCCAGTTTGTTTCAGCTCCTCAATCAGTTCACTACAGTGCACTTCTTCGGATCCTCAGATATCTTTGATCACTATCACTCACTAATTATTCATGTCTTCTACATCTAGACTGGAGCTTAGTGCATATTTTGATTCAGAATGGGCAGGGGATGCTACTTCCAAACGGTCTACCATAGATTTTCTATCTTTTTATAGTTGATTCGCTGATCTCATGGTGAAGCAAGAAATAGGCAGTTGTTACATGTTCTCCACAAAAGCTGAGTACAGAGTGATGACAGCTACTACTAGAGAGATTGATCATGTTCAATGGTTATTATCAGATATGGGTGTCACACTTACAAGAGCTATTTTTCTTCACTACGGCAACCGGAGTGTCTTGCATATAGCAAACAAACTGGTGGTTCATGAGTGGACGAAACACATAGAGATTGATTGTCACCTTGAGGCATGGACCATTTCACTTCGTTTTATGACCTTTTCATAGTAGACTGCAGACTTCATGAAATCCCACACTGTCAAGATATTTATATATTTGGTGGGCACTCACACTGGTAGATCCACCATGAGTTTGAGAGAAGGTGTTAGATATATTATTGGATACACTAGTATATCTATTGTTAGAGATGTACGGCTGAGATTATATCTTGTATTTAATATATACTGGCCTTTAGAGCCCAATAATAATTAATTAATCTTTTTCCTTCAATCTCTATGTTATCTTTACACAAGGAGGATCTTGTAAAGGAAATCAAGGTAGTGGTTGATGATTGACGTAGTGTGGAATTTAGGCAATCCGATATTTTGTTCACACGGTAAGGTAGTTCCTTTTTAGACATTTCCATACTATGAATACTGTTATATTTCTACATAATGGTGTCTGAACCATTTTTTCCCTGCTGTAATGCGGAAACTTTTTGTAGTTATATCGTATAAGGATAGACAATATATCTTTCCAATATTCAGTTTGAACTCAACTGAAGTTGTTAAGGTTAACAGAGAGATTGGGAAAATGTTATTAGATTATTGGATTAATAATAACTGAGTACGATATCTCCTATATATATGAGGGAATCAAATACTAAAACTAGTACATAATACAATATGGGACTAAATATATAGGATAATATCTAACACCCCCTCTCAAACTCACGGTGGGTCGAACTGTGTGAGTTTGCCCACCAAGTGTCGAAATCTCTGAACAATGTGGGATTTGGTGAACAAGTCTGTTGGCTACTGAAAATGTACCATAATGAAGTGAAATGGTCCCTGCTTAAAAACGCTCACGAACATAGGGGCAATCAATCTCTATGTGCTTCATTCTCTCTTGAAAAACCAGGTTTCTTGCAATGTGCAATGCACTCCAGTTATCACAATAAAGAGGAGTAGCTCATGTAAGAGTGACAGCCATATCTGATTACAGCCAACAAACATGAACAATCTCTCTAGCAGTAGTTGTCATCATTCTGAACTCAGCTTCTATGGAAGAGCATGCAATAATTGCTTGTTTCTTGCTTCTGTAACACCCCGTAAAATAAAATGTATTTTTAGAATTATTAAATAATATTGAATTAGTGAAATTGACTATTTCGACCGTTTTCTTGAAATTGCTGTTGCACGTGCAAAGCATGTGCAAAGTTAGGAAATTTTGGATTTCTCAAAAGTTGGTTGTCATTAATTGACTTTCCTCATTTAAGTATGATATAATTTATTTTTCAGAATACTTGATTAAAGAAACTCATTTTTGGACTCTATGTTGATATAATTGATTTTTAATGAAAGAATTATATTCCGGCCGTAAAAGAGCTCAAAATTAAATCAAAAGTATTTTATATTAATGATATGTCATTTTGAATTAATAAATTATTTTAAATTAATTTTTTTAATTAATTTGGCTATTTTATGAAATTGTCGTTGCACGCGCATATCACGTGCAAATATTTTTGAGGTGCAAATTTCACCTTTTAAGTTTCTGAATAAATTCTCCTATTTATAATTGAATGTATTCTAAATTTTGGAATTTTTCTGAATAAAGGAAACGAATTTTGTAAATTTTTGAAAGAAAATGGGCTTTTTGTAAAAAGTTGTTTGGAGGTGAAATTTGAACAAAAAAATTTGGTGGACTACATTTAGGGCCGGATATTCAATATAAGGCACTAATAAATTAGATTTGTATCCATATTTGGTTGATTTAAATTGATTTCATTGAATTAATCTGTATTTATGCAATTTTGGGATTGTTGGGGCCTTTATTGCAAATATTTTTATTGGGAAGTAAAAAGTAAGAAAATTTATTTGGAAAATCTAATTTTTATGAATAATATGTGGCATATTTGTAAATATTTTAAAGTGAATGAATTTTTTGTAAAATTGCCACTCAAGAGGCAAATTTTTTGAAAATTTATTTCTGGGCGGTAGTGGAGGCCGGCCAGATTGGAGGAGTTAGGGGGTTTGATTTTTATTTTGATATGATTTCATTTAACTAATTAAATTGGAAAGATCTATACATGTAAAAATATACTTTTTTAAAGCGACTTTTTGTAAAATCTTCATAAAACCCTAGAATGAAGATGCAGCCGGCCTATAATAGACAGCAGCCATCTCTTTGTTTTGGAACACAAAATAATAATAATAATAATAATAATAATAATAATAATAATAATAATAATAATAATAATAATAAATATATCATCCTCTTTAATATTTTTATCCCTATTATTTCTTGGAGTTTGAGGCTTGGATCTTTGGACTTTCGCAAGGAGGAGGGCTTTTTCGTCTTGTTATTATTGTTCTTCATTAATCTTCTTTGAGGTGGGTGGTACTTCTCATCTCTTGATTTGTTATATGCTTGTAGAATATGATGATGAATGATCAAATATGGTATATGTTAAGATCTTGCATGATTTTAAAACTTGATGTAGATCTATTAGAGGATAAATCTCAATGAATGAGTAGTCAAATAATATCTTCATGAGTAAGAACCCTAATTGAGATGTGATTATCATGTATAAATTATTTAATGATGTTAGATATTGGTGATGAATGAATGAACTTGTTTTGATTTACAAAAAAAAATACTTGCATGATCGTGGAGTTTATAATAGTTGATGGGTATTGTTATGATAATTTATAGACCATTGAATACACACAAATTCATTGCTCGATTGATTAAAAAGATGCAACCTTTATAAGAGTATTTGTTGTTTTAATAAGATCAAATCTCTTGTTTTAAATCTAGGTTTTTGACTTATGCATTGTTGTTTATGAGTTGAAATTAAAGACGGTCTCATCCTGAGTTTCGGGTGAACAAAAAGAACGTGGGGGGGGGGGGGATTTGGGTTTGAGTAGTGAGTGGGTTCGGGTTGTACAGTAGAAGGGGAGGCTCGGATCTGATATTGGGTAAACAAGACTTTTTGGAATTTATTCGACAGTGGGAGGAGTTGGAGTTTTTGGTTAAAGCATGCGGCATGGGGTGGTTTTGCTCATGGTCGCTAGTTCGATCCTAATTGTTGTCAAAAAATAATATTTATTTATTCAAATAAGCAGTACGGGTTCGGTTGGTGGATGTTTTTTGAGGAAAACCCTAAATAAAGGACTAATTGGTTATTACTTTGGATTTAAATTTTTATGGTTTTATTAATTACGTGAATATTTGCAATATGGTAGAATATTGTTCAAATTTTAAGGAATATAATTTCAGTTTTGGAAATGCAAATTTTTAGATTTTGAACGAGTATAATTTCAGATTTGGAAAGATAACTTTCAGATTTTGTGAGAAAACCTAAATTTTGTAGATGAAGTGTGTTTCCATATAGGAAAGAGTTTTATGGCAGTATTGGTTGATTTAAAGGAATGTGATTAATAAAGAGTATATTCTTTGTATAATTTAAACCAAGTTGAGTTTTGATTTGAGACTTAAGGCTATGATGTGGACCCTAGAATGATTGTTGATAATATTATGAGTTATAAGACTTTAGAAGTTGAGTGGGACCCTAGCATGCCGGCCAATGAGATTTTGTGAAATTTTGGCCATTGGGGCTTTTGTAATTGATTGAGTAAAGTCTGGTTAGGTACACTAGCTCTACGGGGATTGTGATTTAATTAATTGAACATAAGGACAGACACTAGCGGAGTTGTGATAGATCTTGGGAAACGTAAGTAGGGGGGCCTTGTATAGTCGACGGTTAGGATTCGTGACTACAGTCGTAGTTGGGCGGTTTGATTCCGAAGGCTACGATTATCATGACATCTCCTGGGTTTGCACGTCGAGAGTCTTGTACAGTTGGGCGGTTTTATTCCGAAGGCTGTGACCTGTTCGTGGGATTTTGGGCATGGAATGTTCAGGGAGACGCTTACATGATGCTTGCGCATTGAGGGTGCTAGTCTGGCGGGTAGATACCAAGAAGTAGCCCTATTCGCGGAGTACCTGGATCTTGTTTCTATCACCGAAGTAGGTTAGTTTCATAACGTGGGATTGAACCCAATAAAGTGGAGAACGATAAGGGCTTATACCGAACCTATATAGTATGGAATGCACCGAATCCGACTAGTATGTATTAGAAATCATCATATGCATTTGTGTTTCTTGACTTGTTTTATGCATGCTTGCTTTCTGTTTTCATCTCATGCACTTGACACGTAGCCTAACTTCACTTGTTGTTTTCCGCTTCTCTTATTTTTGTTCAATGATTCATTTATTATTGTTGGGCGGTTTGATTCTGAAGGCTACGATTATCATGACATCTCCTGGGTTCGCACGTCGAGAGTATTGTACAGTTGGGCAGTTTTATTCCGAAGGTTGTGACCTGTTCTTGGGATTTTGGGCATGGAATGTTCAGGGCGACGCTTACATGATGCTTGCGCATTGAGGGTGCTAGTCTGGCGGGTAGATACCGAGACGTAGGCCTATTCGCGGAGTATCTGGATCTTGTTTCTATCACCGAAGTAGGTAAGTTTCATAATGTGGGATTGAACCCAATAAAGTGGAGAACGATAAGGGCTTACACCGAACCTATATAGTATGGAATGCACCGAATCCGACTAGTATGTATTAGAAATCATCATATGAATTTGTGTTTCTTGACTTGTTTTATGCATGCTTGCTTTCTGTTTTCATCTCATGCACTTGACACTTAGCCTAACTTCACTTGTTGTTTTCCGCTTCTTTTATTTTTGTTCAATGATTCATTTATTATTGTTTATGCATCATTTATTATTGTCTTATTAATATACATCATGTCTGTTGTAACACCCCAAATTTTTTTTTTTTTTTTTTGAAAACTAAGTCTCCAAATTCAATTCTTTCAATTTCTATATCACTTTGATCATAAACTAAGAAAGTTATATTTCAGGAAAAATTTTGACAGTCTCCCCGATAAATTTCGCCCCAAAACACAAAAAGCTTACGGAATTCTGCTCAAAATTCCGTAGCTCACAATCCACATAATAATTTCATGGGCTCCCCAGGCCAAAATGAGCAGATACACACAGGCAATATAATATAATGCTCTGGGGGCCAAACTCATCACGGATTATCAGATATCAATTAAAAACTATAAATTTCTTTGAAAAACAAGGTAAAATTTTAGAAAAATCCTTGTAAAACCTACCACAGAGCCCGGTACTCCATAACGAGATGGGTACAGGTCACAAACATACCACACCATCTCACACTATACTCCTCATCGTCATATACATGCTTATACACCTATAATACAATTTAGATCATAAATTTCACTATTCCTATAACTAAATAGTACAAAGTTTTAAAATAAAAGTTTATCCTACCAATCCACGCCTCACCTCTGCACTGATGAGAACCTGCAACAGTAGGGGATCTAGGGTAGTCCTCCGACTCTCCTAACCCCCCAAACACTAAGGGGTTAGCCATTTCTGGTGTGAGTATAGTTATTAATCTAATGACAAATTAAAATAGTATAAAGAAAATAATTTAAACTTACGAATACCAAATTAAGATAGTGCAACCTGAATCCTGAACACAACAACATCGTCAATACAATGATATATCAAATACCTTGCCAATCCTGTATTCAACTATTTAATTATCCATAACTTCACACATTTCACTATATGCTTCACACTAACCTGATATATATCCTTATTTTATATTTACATAATACTGATTCACATACAATCCATTACTTATCAATTTAATTTCCCTAACACAAATATTTATCACTCTACAATTATCGTCATATCACCATTTCTTTATTTATATCCATAATCACAGGGTGTTATTACTTAATTTCTTCATCTTTATTTAGTCATGCACTTCATTTACTTGCATTATATCAACAACTCACTCATCCTAGAAGTGGTGCCAAGGCAGGTAGTTCCCACCATTTCCATGGAAATAGCGGGCGAGTAGTTCCCCGACACACTTCCAAGATACACAAACTCATATCACAACATACTTTCTTTAATAACCATCTTCATAACACTAACACAAATATTTATTTTATTGTACTATATCACGTATCACATCATAAACATATGCATTCATTCCCATACTACCGCATTCCTTCATGTTGTATAACACAAACATAACATCTCATTACACATTATAATTTACTTGCAATTCATCACATTATTAACACATCACTTATTAGAATGCTTATTCTCATTGCATCCAAAGCATGTTTATAGCTCATTCTCATCTCATTATATCACTTAGTTACTACTCAATCTTTTTGGGAATTAAACTTACTTTCATTTTCACTTATATCACAAGTCACCATTAATTTCACTTTCATTCTCATCAATTAATACTCCACATCCCAAACATAGCTTAGGCAATAATATCTCACACCCCAAAGCCGATAGCTTGGGTAATAATCACCGCACCCCAAACACATAGTCTGGGTAATATCACATCACATCTCAAGTCGATAGCTTGGTTATTAATTTACTTCAATTACTATTCATCTTCACTTTATTTGATTCTTTATTTCCATTAATCATTACCACTAACATGCCAACTCACCCTGCGAATTATGCCAAGGCAGGTAGTTCCCACCATTTCCACAGAAATAGCGGGCAGGTAGTTCCTTGACACAATTCCAAGGTACAACTCATATCATACTGTATTTTACTTAAATCATTACATAGTATAATTACTTCATACTGTTTATAATAACACACGTCTCTTTACTCTTTTCATTTTAAATTAACCACATGCTGCATTTATCATTTCTTTTCATACACAAACTCATAACTCGTATTTCTTCATATTCATTTCATTCACAACCACTTTATTTCACATTTCACTATTCACTTTCTTTACTCTCACATTTTTATTAACACAAAGTTATTTTATTAGTTTGTCGACCAGTGAGCCACAGTATTCCATCATACTGAAAGCCGACAGCCCAGTAAAACACGCGGACCGATGCTCACATTGAGTCTTACTCGTCCGAGGCTATGTCTTCCTCCTAGCCGAACTAGCGAGGGAACACCGCACCCCAGATAAACTGGGTACTTCCTCGCGACGTCTGTCATCGAGGGAAAAACACCGCACCCCAGGTAAACTGGGTACTTCCTCCTAGCCGATAGCCAGGAGGGAAAAACACCGCACCCCAGATAAACTGGGTACTTCCTCGCGACAGCTGTCATCGAGGGAAACCGGGCCTCAAGCCGATAGCTTGGGCGAAAAACACTGCACCCCAGATATACTGGGTACTTCCTCCCAGCCGATAGCCAGGAGGGAAAAATACCGCACCCCAAGCCGGTCCTTGGGTATTAGGAGGTCTAGCCCAAACCCCCAGGATTGCTGTAGGTACTGGTCAACAAAATCATCAGTTATTAGCATTACCCATTTCATCTTTTCATCTTGCTTTATCACACAAGCATTTTACTTCTGATTTCAATAATTGCCACAACCTTGAATTTAATCACGTGAATTAATAACATACTTTATTAGCACGTACCATCTTATCTTTTATCTTACCATTTAATGCATATCCAGTGTCCGCGATATTAATCTTCATACCATTATACCACATTATGCATACACCCTGTCATTCAATAATTGAAACCATCATATCATATTATTGCATAATATAAATGCGCCAAGTTATTTATTTTGCCATAACATCCCTCATTAAGAATACCATGTTATTCATTACCTCATTGTATCATATGTAGGCATACGCCAAGTTATAATATTAATAAAAGAACTACATTAGGTTATTCCATATCGTAAGAGTATCAAAACGTATAATTCATCACATTATAATATCATACTATTACTCCTTAATTCACTTCGAACATAATTATAATGTAAACATATACCCACTTACTAATTTCATCAATTATCACATCACAAGTCAATATCATAATATATATATCACAAACATACACCACACATGTAGGTTTCCAAGAAAAGGGGGCCAAAATTATTTATTTTCTCTAATTAAATCTCATAATATCCAATTATAGCATACTAGTTTATACACCACGTTCCATGTAAGTAAAATCACTTATAAGGGCCTATATGTCCCAAAACATGTACAAAACATGCACTATAAATACACAGATTTTCAAAATATAATCACAATCACTAATTTCGTCTAATTACATCTTATGACATCCATCCATAGCATGCTAGCCCATACACCAGGCTCCGCATATACCCAATTGCCTATATCGGCCTATATACCCCAAAAACATGCACAAAACATGCACGGGATAAAAATATGCATAAACGATTTAATATATTTAATTTTTATACTTTAACACGTCACATTAATCCATAATATAGGTTTTATACACTTAAAATAGTTAATTTCACCAAATTTCTCAAAAACCCATTTTCGGGCCCCTAAAAATCCGTATTTTCTTTCAAAATCGACTTTTAGCATAACTTCTACGAAATACATCAAAAAGCCACGAAATTTGGCCACAACATAAAATATATATAAATACAACATACTCACCTGACGGATCGAATAAACGACGTCCCACGTCCGCCCGGTAGCCAGTTGAAGTTCGACTTTTTCCACCTAATTGGAAAATTATAGAACCGGTTAGCTTAAAACTCAAAACTCGACCTACGGACCTCCAAATTCGAATCCGCCTTCACCCACGCATCACAAATGACATACGTAAGTGAGCTACATCGATAAATTTCGAATTTGGATCCCAACACAAACACTCCCTTATTGATCGGAGGCTTTCTAATAGGAAAATTTCCTATCTCCTAATTTCTTTAATTCATTCTTCCTAGTTTCTCAAATTAGGGTTAATAACAATAGAACTCAATTATACCTCCGAACCCATCAAATTTTTACCTAAACCTCGCTCGGGCATTTCACCGAACACCCGGCGTGCATACATGGTATACCCGTATTTTTGAGATTCCGACGGATTTCTAACTCCATAAAATGTTTACTAAACTCATTCTAAATTGTTTTCCCTTAATTCACAACAATTTCTATAACTCATCCTTATCATTTATTCTATTTATTACCCAAATTCTAAAGCCAACACACTAATTAATTTATAACTCACAAACCACTCAATTTTTCACCAATCTTTCTTCTCTATAATTACTAGCATCACCTAATTACCTTACTATATCATTTTCTAGCACTAAGACTCAAAATCATATTTTCCCATAAACTAAACTTCATAATTTCTTACCTTACAAGCCTTATCTTTGCAAATTGACTCCGGAATTGAGTAGAGCACCTCCAAATTAGCTAAAACCCTCAAAATTTTGTGAAGAAACCAATAGAACTTGGCTAAGGTTTTGAACCCTAATTCATGGCCGATGGGGGGTTTCCTTCTCTGGCCGAACAGAAGTGGGAAGAGGGGAGAAGGAGTATGAAGAAGTAAATAAAATGGTAAAACTGCTTTTAAGTCCCTATATGACTATAAGATTATATATATACCCTTCTAGTCAACATTTCTAGAGTTTTTCTTGTAAAAGTCACTCCCTAATGTACTTAAATTCTTCTCAAACATAAAATAAAATTAGAAATGCATTTGTATGCATAATTGTAATCAAAATCAATAGTTACGAACGATAGCAATACATTTAAATATGTATATATACGAATATCGCAATATTTCAGAAAAATACCTTCAGCTTCAAACTATAATTTAATAACTCAAAAATTTAAACCCCCTATCATGAACAAATGCCCTAGAAAAATTTCGGGTCAAATCGGATTCGTCTCCTCCGAGAAAACTCATCTCAAAACTCCTATATTGTCAATTTTTCCCGTTTACCCCAAAATATCAATTTAATCATTCTAATACTAATAAAATTAATTAATAGGGGTAAATATACTCAGAAACATATTTAAAAATAATTTAAAACAAGTAATTAAGGAATTAAAAAAGACAGATGTTACATCTGTGATTGTGAGATTTAGAAGTATCACTATTACTATAGTCGACATCAGTTGCCTTCAACTGACGTGTCCATCTTCAGTTTATCTCGCAGGTTTTGCAAGTGAGTTGTCCAAGTAAAGTGGAAGCCTGGATTTAAGATGATTAAAGTTTAAGTATTGGTTTGTGTTATAATAAATGTATTAAATTTTTTGTTGTACAAATGTAAGACAGAACAGTTGTAATAAAAAGTTTTAATTTTTTCTTTATTTGATATTGTGTTTATGATTACATTGAACTTGATTCTGGAAATTGTGCAACTTATTTCTAATTTTATTTATTGAAAATTCGGGGTGCTACAGCTTCGCCATGAGATCAGCAAATCACCAAGAAATAGACAGATGCATGTAGTAAACCGTCTGGTAGTAGGATATCCAGCCCAATCTGAATCAGAATATGCACTAAGCTTCAGTTTAGATGTAGAAGGAATGAATAACGAGTGGTGGATAGTGGCCCAATGATATCTGAGGATCCGAAGAAGAGCACTATATTGGACTAATGTATGAGTAGATACAAACTGACTAACAATACTGTTTGTATCAGCAATATCGAGTCTGGTCATGCATAAATAAACAAGTTGTCCAACAATCTGCCTGTAGGGATCAGGAAGGAGCTTACCATCAGTGGGACAAAGCTTCACGTGAAGCTCTCTAAGAGAGTATCAGCTGATCGACTGTCAGAGAGACATGCAGCAAAGATAATGTCTAATGTATATTTGTGTTGAGAAATGAGTATCCCCGAGAATCATGGACAATCTCTGGACCCAGAAAGTAGCATAGTCTGTCAATGTCTTTCATATGAAACTGCTAGTGAAGGTATTATTGAGTGGATGTAATGCATGTTGAGTCATCTCCAGTAATAATCATATCATCAACATTTAATAGTAGAAGTACCCTCCCCTGCGGTGTTGACCGCATAAACATAGAGTGGTCCTGGGAACTCTGACTGAACCGATCTGTGTGATAACATGGCAAAAACAATCAAACCAGACTCGAGGGGCTTGTTTCAGACCATATATAGCTCAACGTAGACGATAAACATGATGAGAAGGTGTGGTAAGGATAGGGGAGGATGCATGTAAACAACTTCAGATAAGGTACCATGAAAAAAGGCATTCTTCACATCCATCTGGTATAACAGCCACTGACGGATGGAGGCAACGACAAGGAGAGTGCGAACTATAGTCATCTGTGCAACTGGAACAAAAGTCTCATCATAATCAATGTCTTGCACCTGCGTAAATCCTTGGACAACTAGACGAGCCTTGTGCCGCTCAATGGAGCCATCAGGTTGATATTTGACCTTGAAGATCCCCTTGTAGCTAACAGGCTGGACGCCCACTGGCAGTGAAATAACATCCCAATTGTCAGTCTGATCAAAAGCACTAAACTCCTCTAATAGCTTCCCACCACTCGGGATATTGAATTACTTCCTGATAGGTTCTGGGCTCACGTGTGGAGTGTATGGCAGTGAGATATGCATGAAACTGTGGTGAGTAAGAAGCTAAGGTTGCAAAGCCAAACTGGTCAGAAGGACCAGTGGCATCAGGTGTATAACGTGTCGGTGGGATGCTCGAAGTGGAACGTGTCGACCGACAGACCAGTGGTGGATTAGCAGGGTGTGAGGGTGAGGTCGGTGGTGTAGGTGGATGCAGGTGGTGTCTCTGTAGGAGGAACAATAGGTATAACGTCAGTATAAGATGTAAAAGGAGCCAAAGGAGTGGGATCGAAGGGAATGTGTGATGATGTGTCAAGGGAGGTAGGCCCAACAACTCGGGAATCAAGAAAGCTAGTATCCTCAAGAAATGTCAAGTAGAAAGGAGAGTCTTCCACAAAGGAGACATGTTGAGAAATACCGACACGACCCATCGATAGATCAAAATAATGATATCCTTCGTGCTCTGAACTGATACCTAGGTGAACGCATTTTGCGGAGCGAGCAGTGAGTTTTGTGCGCTCAGTGTGAGAGAGAGGGACATAATAGGTGCACCCAAAAATACGGTACATACTGTAGTCCGGCAGGGAGTGATGAAGTGCTTCATAAGGTGTAATACTAGATAGGGTAGACGAGGGAGTGATGTTAATGAGGCTAACAGAGATCATGACAGCTTCAGCCCAGAAAAAATGAGGAACAGAAGAGGAGAGTAAAAATGCGCGAGCCATCTCAAGAATGTGATGATACTTACGTTCAGCTACACCATTCTGTTCATGTGTGTAAGGACATGATTGCTAAAAAGTGTACCGTGATACTGAATGATCGATCTCATAGTAGTGGAAGTGTACAAATAAGCACCGTAGGAGCAAAAGTCTTGATGCACAGATCGAATTGAGTGTGAATCATGGTTGTAAATAACTAGTAATTATTAGAAATCTCATATCGTTGGCGCATAAGAAAAACCCATGTATATCGAGTGAAATCATCGATGAAGGCAACATAATAGAGATAGCTTTTACACAAAGGTACATGAGAGGGTCCCCATATGTCAAAAATGAACAAGTTGAAAATGATGAGTGGTTTGAGAATATTTTTGTTATTAAAATGGAGTGTTATGTGTTTGGCCAAATGACAACCCTGACAGTTAGACAAATGTGTAAACGAAAGAGGACCAAGGGCACCACTACGACCTAAAGTCTTGAGTCGAGACTCACTAACATGACATAAACATCTGTGTCATAGATCAGCATCAGAGGACACAACACCAGTAAAATTAGGATGAGATTTATGTGTATGTAGAAAATCTAGGTGATATAGACGACCATGTCTACTAGCACGCCCAAACTTCTGATCAGTGTGTGAATCTATAATAGAACAACCTAAAGAATCAAATGTAACAAGAAGACCATTATCGCACAGCACACTAATAGAAATAAGGTTCATGAATAAATGGGGAGCATAAAGAACATAAGGCAATGTGAAAGTGGAAGAGCTAATAAATCCTGAGTGTGTAGAGAGAAGTTGAGAGCCATCGGTTGTGTGAAGGAATGGAGAGTAAGAGGGAAGTGCAGTGTTGGTGGTGAGCAGTGTATAATTACAAGTAAGATGATGTGATGCACCAGAATCTAAAATTCAGGTTGAATTCATACCAGGAGTAATAAGGAATGCAAGGACAGAGGGGCCTGCAGTGACAGGCTGACCCATGAACTAGCATTCTAGCACAGTGAGGCGATGCTGAAGATTGGCCAAATCAGCAAGAGATGGCAATGCCAGAGTAACGGTCATGGCCGAAGATGTAAGTGAACAAGTACTGCGATGAGGAATGAGACTGGTGGTGTTGTGCCAAAGATGGAAAGGAGGACCGAGATGTTGCTGGTATCGGGATCGGGATAGGGAGCTGGATGGTGTTACCAATGTCAGAAGAAGGGGTGGGGCATGGTTATGGATGATGGCGGCATTGCTGCTGTCTGGATCTGGATGGGGAATGGGATGTGAGAGAGAGTGTAGATGAAGATGTAGCTGCAGGAAATTCGGTGGAAACGAAAAGATAATGGTGAAACTGGTGTTCCATTGGAGAAGCACAAGTACCTGCAAAAAAAATCTCAAATTTTTTATTTTGTTTACTTTTTCGATTTTTTTTTGGATGGCGAACGGAGGTGGCAACGACGATCGGCAGTGGCAGAAACAGATGAGCGAGAGGAGGAGAGGTAGGATTAGGGTTAGGGTTAGGGTTAGAGTTAGGATAGGGTAGAGTTAGGGTATGAGTTCGGGTTTGGATTTGTAATGGGTATGTTTAATTGGGTTAGGAATTTGGGTGTGGGTTTGGGTCCCGTTTTTCTTTTTTGATTTATTTTATTTATAACAAATCAAAAAAGAACAAAAAGAGAAAAGGAAATATGGGTTTTGGTAAGTGGGTCGGGTCGAGTAGAAAAATTGGGTATAGGTGGAGGTAGAATAGATGGGGGGCTAGGTGTTGCAGATTCTACCTCAACTCGTAGTGCTAATAGCGGAACTCACACACCACAAGTAATAGAAACTTTCCAAGAACTAGATGAAGCAAGAACAAGCCACCACAATAATCGCAAGATCTCACAAGAACACAATAATATGCAAAGATAACCAATACTTCTTATTTTTCAAGAAATACAAAGATTACAAAGAGATTACAACTGTCACTCTCTCTCTCTCTCACCTTTGAAACACTCAGCACAATCCACTCTTGAAGTTGAACAATGATAATGGCTCACTCTTGATATGAGTTGTTTAGCCATATAGTTCCCATCTACTGCTATATTTATAACCCCAAGCAAAACCTAAACGATAAGCACAAATACAGCTTATTGGATCCAAGACCCGAAAGCCCAAATAACATACAGCGCCAAAGTCTGTCGACCGCACTTTGGGTCGGTTGACCGCAACGTTTCAAGCACACACCTAAAGCATGACGGATCGACTGTCTCGCTCTATAAGAACTCCTTTCAGTCCATGTCGGTCCACCGCACTCCCGGTCGGTCGACCGCAACCCCTCCAGCTGCATTCTTCTATCTATTGTTGTCTTCTCTAGTTGCCTTCGTCTTCTCCTCTTCTTCTCCAACTTCAAGTACTCTGTGCCTACGTATATTTGAGGACACAATCCTAACAATCTCCCTGTTGGACCAAATATACAACGCTTCAAAGTTATTGTAATCTTACCCGCATTATCTCAGCCAGTCTCTCACTCTCATGAAAGACTCGAGTACTCCCCACTCTCATGAAGAGCACCTCCGCCACTCCACCATGTGGAGTGCACCAACCACCCCTTCATCACTTCATGAAGGATGTGCTCCACCAATCGCATAGAGCACGAATACCAGAGAAACAGCATCTAATGTCGAATTCCGTGTTACAAGACTCCCCAACTCACAGAATCTCCATTAACACTAGACATGGTTCAAAGCCTCTTAATGCACCATCTGCACTAGAAATCTTCGTTGACGACACATCCACAAAATCCGCAGACTGTTCAATCCCTATAGTCTCATTTCGGTTACCCTTATCGACATCACCCAGCATATCGATTACAGTGCTCTCTAACTCACAAGAGCGACTTGAAACTTCCACTGCCATATTGGAAAGTACCGTCACGGCAACAACGTCTTGCTCTCTAGGATTACTCTCATGGCCAGCAGCTCCCACTAAATTAGTAACCTCCCCTGAATTTTCACAACTGAAAGAACTCGGTTGCACCCCACACAACGTACTATTCGATTCCGGCTGAGGGTCACCTACGGAGAAATGCTCTTCACGTCTCTAAGAAAATACAACATTTTCTCATGCTTCCCGTTTGCAATCACCCTTAAACCTGCTACTATACGTCACTCCTGACTACCAACTGTAGTAGACATCCCCTCTTTATCTAGCCTTCCAATCGAGATAAGATTTCCCTTCAAGTCTAGAATATACATTCTCCCGCAAGACAATACTCTAATCGTCATTGGCTTTCATGCGAACAGTACCAACCCCTCGTACAGGACACCTTTGACTGTTCCCCACAATCACATCTCCAAAAGAACTATCCTTGTAGTCATCAAACACCTCTCTCCTCAGAGTGTAATGAAAAGAAACTCCTGAATCAATCCATCAATCAAGCGTGCCCAACTCCTACCTAGTTGATAGGCATAACTCTTCAATTTTAAACACCACTTCCTTTGGTTTGTCTTCCTTCGATTTCTCCTGGTTCATCTTCATATAGGCCTTACAACTGTGCGTCATTTGAACCCTCTTGTGAAAATACCAACACTCAGGTCCATGCCCCCCATCGCTGCCATCAGACCCACTCTTAGATGAACTACTATGATCCTTTCTTCTTCGACTGCTCTTAGATCTCTCACATCTCTTCTCAACTGAAATTGAGGAATCTCTAGAAGATGATGATGAAAATCTCCCGTTTCTCACCCTTCTCACCTCCTCGTTCAGAATGCTACTCACCACATCCTGTAGAGTCGTCGAATCTGTCATAGTGTCTGTAATAGTTTGTTCCACCGTGCCATAATTATCGGGCAAAGTAAATAGAAGTAACAATGATTATCCCCTTTCTGAAAACTTCAATTCTGTAGCTTCTATCTGGTTGTAAACCATACAGTAATTCTTCACTTGTTCTTCTATTGAATCTCCTTCTCTAAACTTCATATTAACCAATTTCTTCATATGAAGAATTTGATTAGATGTCGATGGTTTCTCATACATATTCGTGAGAATCTCCATAGCATCCTTTGTAGTCTTTGCCTTCGAGATATGAAATAACGCCTTCCTACTCAGTCCCAACTGAATCTGCCCTAACGCCTTTTGATCCAAACAATTCCGCTCTGCCAAGACCTTCGCATTCTTGTCTCCACCTTCCGGCTTCTCATCAAACAACGGACCATCTAGATCAATCTGACGAAGATATGCTATCATCTGAATCTTTCACATCACAAAGTCACTCCCATTGAACCTCTTGATCTTCGACTTGTTATCGGCCAGCTCGAACCCAGTGCTCTGATACCACTTGTTACAGAATCTACCACAACTCGTTGTGCTAATGCAGAACTCACACCCTACAAATAATAGAAACTTCCCAAGAACTAGATGAACCAAGAACAAGACATCACAATAATCGCAAGATCTCTCAAGAACACAATAATATGCAGAGATAACCAATATTTCTTATTCCCCAAGAAATACAAAGATTACAAAGAGTTTATAACTCTCAATCTCTCTCTCTCTCTCTCACCTTTGAAACACTCGGCACAATCCCCTCTTGAAGTTGAAGAATGATAACTGCTCACCCTTGATATGAGTTGTTTAGCCCTAGAGTTCGCATCTACTGCTATATTTATAGCTCCAAGCAAACCCTAAAAGATAAATACAAATACAACTTATTGGACCAAAAATCCGAAAGCCCAAATAACATGTAGCGCCGAAGTCGGTCGACCGCACTTTTGGTCGGTTGACCGTGCATGTCAAATCCACACATGAAACATGACCGGTCGACTGTCCTACTCTATGTTGAACCTTGTACACTTGAAGAACTCTTTTCAGCCCAGGTCAATTGACTGCATTCCCGATTGGTCGACCGCAACCCCTCCAGTTGCATTATTCTACCTGTTGTTGTCTTTTATAGCTGTCTTCGTCTTCTCCTCGTCTTCTCCAACTTCAAGTACTCCGTGCCCACGTGTATTTGAGGCCACAATCCTAACATTAGGGTTTTAGAGTTGGAAGAGAGGGCGGCTAGGGTTTCAGTAGGGGGTAGGGTGAGTCGACGTTGGGTTTGGAAGGAGGTCAGTGATGATGGGGGTGTGTGGGTTTCGGTGTTGGTAGCTCGCTGGAGTGGAGTTCGGGAAGAGGAGGTTGGGGTTGATTGGAGTTGGTGTTCGCCGGAAGTTGGTGTTGGGTTGATTGGAGTTGAGGTTGATAGGAGTTGATTTCTGCTGCTGTTATTTCATCGGAGACTGGTGTTGTTGATGTTGAGGTTGAAGGGATTGGGTTTCGGGGATTTTTGTTGCCAGAGTTGTTGTTGTTGTTGTTGGTAGGGCTGCAATCGAGCCGAGCCGAGCCGAATACCTTCAGGCTCGAGCTCGGCTCGTTTACGAAACGAGCTCAGTTTTGAGCTCGAGCTCGGCTCGAGCTCGATTCGAGCCGAGCTTTGACCGTATTCGAGCTGAATAGCTCGCGAGCTTAGCCTAAAAATAAAAAATAAAAAATAAAAATAAAAAAAACCAAGCTCAAGCTCGGCTCGTTTACGAAACGAGCTCAATTTTGTGCTCGTGCTCGGTTCGAGCCGAGCTTTGATCGAGCTCGAGCCGAATAGCTCGATTCGTTTGCAGCCCTATTTGTTAGTAGTCGCCGGAATTGGTATTGCCGGAGTTGGTAGTCACCGGAGTTGTTCTTGCTGTTGTTGATAGGAAGAAAATTAGGGTTGGGGATTAGTTAGGGAGAAAGAAATTTAGGATTAGTACTCTGAACACCATGTTAAGGTTAACAGAGAGTTTAGAAAATATTATTAAATTATTGGTTTGATAATAACTGAGTACAATATCTTCTATATATAGGAGGGAACCAAATATTACAACTAATACATAATCCGATATAGGATTAAATATATATGAAAATATTTAACAGAAGTAACAATATGAGTTGTCTATGATATATCAGATAATCTAAAAGCATACCTTTAAAGCTTCTCCTTTCTCCCAATTATCCATAACATAGACGGTCATCTCATCGAACATTCTGATTGTCGAAACTATGGAAGCAAATGTGAAGAGGCTAGAGACGATGAATGGCTCTGTGATGTTCATGGGATACACATAGTAAGCTTTGATCTCGTAGAAACTCTGCTGTTGATCTCATGTACCTCTTAGAGAAATCAAGAGATTCACTGGCTAATATTGTTTTAACTTATTCAATTGATGAGACAAGGACATGGGCCCCCCATGAAAATGTTGGTCTTGAAGCAGTTTCCATACCTGCAGATAGTAGTGCAAAGATTAATTAGCTAGTTTTTTCTGTTTAAAAGTTTTCGTTTCTAATTATTCAATGAAATTATAGAAAAGCTGAGATTGTTGAAAGGTTTCCTTTTTCTCTTTTTCTTCTCATAATGTGATGGAGGATTAGCTGCAATCTGCACAATGATTTGAAGCTGATTTTTGAATAAGCTAGCAACATGTTTCTATTCATGATGAAGTTTGCCTCTTTTATTTTTTCTATCAAACATGGGACTATTACTTCCATACACGATGAATAAATCTCATTAATCCTTTCTCGCCCTGCGCATTGGTGCATATCGCAACCAAACGAATTATCAGTAGTAATTAGTTACCTGTGCATTTTAAATTTCACTTCTAGAAATTATTATTTAGTACGCAAACGATTTGAAGGGCTTTGACTTTCCTCACCCTTGTAAGACAAATGTTAGGGTTTATGTCTTCAATTGTAGGTTCAATTAAAAGGTAAGGGGGTGAAGCGAGAAGAGGTTTCGAAATAAAGAAATGAGGTGAAAGGAGGGGATTGCATGAGAGGTGCGCAACCTAGTCGAGAGCACTATGTATGTTCTTAATAAATAATTGTAACGGCCTCTATGAGAGGTAGTAGTTTATCTAAGAGTTTTGCATAGTAAATAATAGAGTATCTTCGAGTGAGGCTTGAGAGATAGATTCTAGGTGAAAATATTGTAACTGTTATGTTGTCAAAAGTTGAATAATATTTCGGTTATTTCTTTTGATTAGATTCACCAAACCGAGGCAAATTTGTGTACTTTTGTGTTTGATGTAGTCTACGTTGCTTGGTTGTTCATTGTGATCAGTTATCGCATAACTCAGTGCCTAAAAACTTGCACTGCACCGATTAGATTGCTTGACAAAGTGGTATTAGAGCAAGGGTTACTCGAGTTCTTTGATGAAGATGATAGATCATAGTTTCTTGAAGATCAAGAAATTCGATGGTAAGATTAACTTTAATCTCTAGAAGGTGGATATGTGCAACGTAATGGTTCAAAAGGGCTTCCATATTGCCCAAGATGGAGATAGAGCGGATCCAAACAAACCGAAATGTCGACTAGCATGGCACAGGAGAAGTGGGATGAAATTTGTCTCCAAGAGTTGAGTTTAATCTTGTTGACATTGGCGCACAGTCAAGTGCAACTTCCTTGAGAAGAAAGTGTGCTAAATCTGTGGGCAAAACTCAAAATTGACTAGTTGGTATCGTCATTACTGGATCAGATGTACTGGAAGATAGATTGTTTCATTTCTCAATGAAGGAATGTATCATTGTTCATGATCATATAGTGGAATTCAATAAGGTGTTATCTGAGTTAAAGCGATAAATGCAGATTATCTCAGTGACAAGGATAAAGCTTTTAACTTGATATATTCAGTGTCAGATTTGTACGAGCATTTGATAACCACCATGTTACATGGGAAATCTGCCAAGGAGAATCTTTTGGTGGCCAATGTGATCAAGGGCTTGAAGGAAGATGAGCTTATGAAGGATACTCAGAAATTAGGGTCTACTTCTTTGAGTTGCATGGTGGTAGAGAGAGCTTCAATTGGAAGGGATAATGCGCGTAAGGATAAGATCCATTGCCACCATTGCAGAGTGATATGACATTACAAGAGGGATTGTCATAAGTTGATGAATCAGAATGATGCCAACATAGTCAGTGCAGCTGAGTCAGGTAATAGCTTAGATTGTCTTCTTGTTTCAAGTTCAAAAGATCTAGATTTGGATGGTTTCTTGATTTAGGTAGTTCTTCTCATATTTGCACCGAGAGGGGAGATGTTTTTTACTTACAAGTCTATATCATGTTGTTCTGTGATGATGGGGAGTACTGAGAATAGTGACGTAGTAGGTGAGGAGACAATTAAGTTGCAGATGCCAAATAGAAAAAGGTTCATAACGGTGAATGTCATACATGTTCCTTTGTTAAGCGGAACCTAATGTGCTTGGGAATTTTGGAAGCACATGCTGCAAGTACACAGCTCGATACGGAGTTTGGGAAGGTTGTCATAAGGTGATAAGGGGAAGGAAGGGAGTTCAACATAACTCTACAAACTTTGTGGGAACAAAAAATTTTGTCCATGTATTTATAAGCTCAGCACTCCTAAAGTATCTAGTCTGCTGCTACTAGAATTACCTAAGCGAGATGACGACGTTCAAATATCGTCGAGAGGTGCAAGATGCCTCTAGGTTAGTGGAGTTCGTATGGAGAATGAAATCTCTGTGTTAACACCTACTTCGGTATCCCTTTAAGGGGCCATGCAATCTGAGAAATAACAGGTGGAGGTAAATTCGACTAGTAGAAAAAGTCACTGAATCATGTTGTGTACAAGATGAGAAAGGAAAGATTCTAGAAGTAATAAATCACATATGTGTGAAAGCAACTTGTATGCAATTCAAGATGGAAATTGTCATGGTATATATCTCGCACACTAAGTTCAATTAGAAATGAAAGGGGCGAAGCGAGAAGATGCGTGAAAGGTGGTGCTGGATTGGCTGCTTGGGAGATGCAAGTCGACAGCTATTTGGGCAATCGACCGACAATGTCTATGGTCCGATTCTTCGGGGATCTGTTTGAGCCAAGTTTCTTCTCCAATTTACATCGTACGGCTCCTATCGCATGACTTTTTCTTCAGGATTTATCGGATGGTGAAGGATCAAGACTATAACCTATGATTTTCTAGACTTGTATAAATATATGTAATGACCTCCATGAGAGGTAGTACTTCATTCGAGAGTTTTCCATTGTAAACAGCAAAGTATCTTTCTAGTGGGGCTTGAGAGATGATAGATTCTTGGTGACAGTATTGTAACTCTTGTGCCGTTTTTTGTTGAACAATATCTCAGTTTTTTTTTTAGGGAAAAGGTGGAGTATGGCCACCCTTGTTTCATTAATAAGAAATTAATGATACAAACCCAGAGAACTCGGCCAGATTAAAACCTACTGACAGGAAATAAAAATATACATGAAGCAACATAACCCGTACAAACAACAAATCCCTCCAACAACCCTGGAGGGTGGGCCGATAAACAAGCTCGGTCCAGCAAAATTGTATGTACGTCAGTTTAGCTTCGTACACTGCCTCCACGGCACATGCACACCCACCCGAAACTAGTCTGACAGGATTTTAACACACGCCACTCCCTGCCATCTCCTCGCTGGGGGGACCCCATCTTTGGGCTCAAGCCCCGCAGGCCGACTTATTACACCACGGCACCTGCACAGCAACCGCACCCTCCCATCAACTCCACCACTCATCCAACAGACTCGCCAACAACTCCCACAGCCGCTACCATAGAGGTAGCCGTGAAAATGATACCTTCACCTCTCTCACGATTGTGCTATCTCAGGTGATTTCTCACCAAACAACTATCTCGCTCACTCCACCAAAAACCACGCTCTAGGAGAGGGCCGTGGAGAGGATACCTTCACCTCTCTCACACTCTTGCTCTCTCAGACAATTTCTCACCACACAGACTCAACCCGACTCTTACTCCCAACGAGGGAAGAGGCGATGCTGTTACGAGACAGTGGCCTAAGTTAGATGAAGCTCAATAGCCTGACAGGCGGCATCGTTGGACACCCAAACAAGTGAGTGCACATCATGTAGAGACCCCATCTTTAGGCCCAAGCCCCACAATCGTGCAATACAACGTGCTACACATTCCCCACCTCCCACAGCGGCCTGGCCCTACGGGCCCCATACTGAACCACCGACCTCACACAGTTGAGCCCTAGATCTAAGGCGTTCACGACAATAGGCACGGGAGGATGCTCTAGCGCGACATAGTCCCTCCGCGACATTTGAGACAAGCACCCCGAAAGTTGAGACAAGTGAGACGGACGACGGCATCGGTAGAAGGCGTAGGGCACAGGAGTAGCGAGTGAGCACATCTCATGGGGGGGCCCCGTCTTCGATCCCTAGCCCATACAACCGTACTACACCGCAAACTTCACACCTAGACACACCCAACTCAGACAGCTCCACCAACCACCCAAACAAATAAAAACCCTACCGTCTTGCACTACGGCACAGCCAAGCACACCCTGCTTCTTCACACGTACTACCAACCCTCGAAAAATCAAATCATAGCCGCAGTTCACCGTGATTCGCCCCAAGAGTATGGACATGGTGGCAAGCGCGAAGAACAACCGGGCAAACATCTAGTAAAGCCGGGAAGGGCAAACTCCTCTTTCCTCTGATGCTCGAGCAGCCCCGGTCAGCGCTAGGCGGCCGCCGACCGCTCCTCGGTCACGTTCGGGGGGAAGGAGGAGCTCGGAAGGGGGGGTAGGCGCACCCGTCGACCAAATCCGAAGTGGATCTGAACACAAGTCATCGTCGGGGGGGGGGGGGGGGGGGGGGGGCAGTTGACCGAAACGCAGGTGGCTTGATCTCCCCACCGTGGGAGCTCTCCACACCTACGGCGTCGGGGAGCGGCGTCAGGTGTCTGGTTCAGATCTGAAGTGGATCTGAACACCAGTCGCCGTTGTGGGGGGGGGGGGGGGGGGGGGTCGTCTTCATCCCCTGGCATCGGCCCGGCGTCGGCGCGAGGAGCTCGCAGGTGGAAGAAGACGCGAAGATGTTGACTTCGTCTTTGTGGAGCAACCTCATTCTCATCGCCGCGCAGGATGGAGGAAGGGTTAGGAGGGGGGGGGAGGCGCAGAGGGCCAGCCGCCGCCGCCCCTAGGATTGTAGATCTAGGGTTGTTTTTGGGGTACTTTTTTTCAGATATAGTTTCTCTCTCTAGAATTTTCTAGAGAGAGAAACTCTGGAGAAAAAATTGAACAGAATTGCTCATAGTTAAAGAGAATATCTCAGTTATTTCGTCCCCGAATTAGGTTCACCGAACTGGGGCAAATTTGGTGTAATCTACGTTGCTTGGATGTTTGTTGTGAGCTGTTGTCATATAACTCAACGCCTAAAAACTTCTGTTATACCGATTAGATTGCTCTACAACAAGTTGGCCCAATTCTGATTTCACTTGTTTGTGTTGTCAGTTTGTTCACGATGAATCAATGGCTCAATAATAGATTTGACAGAATTTAAGAGAATAGGATTGTGGCCTCATCTCGAACTGCAGTATGTAAGGGCATGTGTATGAGTACTAACCTGTAATTTTGGTTAGAGCTTGTTAAGATCTCGTAGGTATCCTATTCAAAAGTGGTGTTGATTGCAATCAACATTATCTGAAAAAAGAGAATGATAACCCAAAGAGAGATAAGCTGTAGAAAGTGATGAAGATCGCGGATCATAGAATTTTGACGGTAAAAGGATGAACTGACAAGTTTTCCATCATCTCATAAAGGAGTACATGATCATGAGAAGAAACATAGTATACATTAAATTACGAATAAAAGTGAGGAACTAAAAGAGTGGGAGTAATATTTTGGAAACATCTTCTATTTAACTGCAAAAGGATATGAGCGTTGAGTTGCAGAGAATTTTACACGCCGATCTCCTTATCAACAATTACAAGAATGAAAATCAGATGAACATCATGAAGAGAATATGCTGAGGAATCAAACAACCAGTCTAACCTAAAACCATTAGCTATCGATAGTATAAACAAAAATGAGTGTAGAGAAAAAAGAAATTCAGTACCCCTCCATTCTCTTCTGAACAAAATCATAGAAATCTTTGCTGCTGTTATTAGCTTTTATGAATGCCAGCATCCCTCGGATAAAATGCAGGCCACAGCTCCCAGGAGGAGGATGAATGCCTTCCTTGTTGGCTTTCAGAACCTTAACGGAAACGATCTTCCGTAACCTAAGAACTAAATAAGTCGCAAGAATCGCAAGCAGGTGTTGGGATAATAGAAGAAGAGGATGAGGAAGTGAGCTCATCGTGTTCATCATTTACCGTAGGTGTGCAATGTTAAGTGAGGTTTTATATATGTAGTTGATGCGAGAGCAGAGTACCCAATATTGTATGCATGTCTCATCTCACTCCACTATCTGTAGTGGATGAGTTCACAGTCAAAGAGCATATTATGGTTACCCAGCCCATCGGGTCTTCCTTCATTGACAGAACAACATTCTATCTCGTTAGAACGCACAATGTAAGTGTACTTTTTACTTACATTCTCGGCCCAGCCTCATCCTTGATAACTATATCTATCTCTTTTCATCAGCTCCCAATTTATTAATGTTTGGACGAACTGATGATAAAAGAATCTATATATATATATATATTCAGAATCTTTAAGGCTTAGCATGTGTAATTCACATGGTTGAGATTCATACTGTTTTTTCAAGATTGATTCATACTGTTAACATAAAGAGAAAAGAAACTTGTCCATCACTGTATGCATAAGTAGAGAAATGCTACACATACATAAGTTTCTAACTCAAACATACAATGAGCTTGCCTTTTAGTAATCATTGGATTCATCCCTCGCTGGAAAAAAAAAATTTGAAAAACGCTTAATGATCACTAAAAGACGAGTCCAATGTATGTATACATTGAGGTAGAAACAATTGTATGTTCTCGCAGAAGTAATAGATCAAACACTATTCCCACTACTCTTGGGAAACTATGAATCAATGATTGAGTCTCACTTTGTCAGCGGGTTTGGCTTGTCTTTTTTGTAGTGATGTAGTTTTTTAAATCTTTTTAGGACTTCTCCAAACGAAAAACTTCAACTGAGCTGAACAAGCATGCTAGTTACAGCTCAACTGCAAAGTCAGGCCCTCGTCAAATCAACAGTTGATGTTGCTAAATTCACAAGTTGCTATTTAGAAATCCTGCGAGTTGTGTATGGTTGACAGATTATCAAAAAAAAAAGTATGAATCAAACCCATTTCAGAAAAAAATTCCCAGACAAAAATTTTCATAAAAAATTTCCTTGGGAAATCAGCAACTCTACTAATCTAGTGCCGCCCTTCCGACGATGGACTGTACACCATATTTTCCCTTTGCAAGGTTGCAACATATGGAACCCTGCGATGTTAGCAGAGGTCATAACAACCAATCACACCAAAAACACTGGCACAAGTTTTCCACCACTGTATATACAGTAAGTGAAATGGAATAGAACATTTTAACCTGACAATCCCCATCAGAAGGGTGGCGTAAGGCAAAGCCTTAAAACATTAAAACCTGAGAATATATGACATTAGGTAATCACCTTGTTGATATTGTTAGATGATCATACTGTTATAACATATGATGATAAAGTCTTCACGATAAGTAACATTAGCATTGAACCTTGCATGCCAGAATGTTCATAACCTTATATAAAGGTTGTAACTAAAACCATGTTTAGAAGATGTTGGTACAATCACATGTGTTTGCCCTTTTCCATTTGCCATTCAAGCTTTCTTGATTATCATCTCTTCAGTTCATTTCATTTCTCACTTATGCTTTGATGATATAAACCTGGAGGAAGCAAAATCCACAAAGGCCCATCATTAGTGAAGAACAAAGGAAAATTACTTGCCAAAAAATAGCAATCAACACTGAGGCATCCCTCCTTTTCCAATATAAATATATAGCAAGAGTTTCAATAAAAAATTTGACAACATAAATTGAACATAATACAGATGTTACATAAACATACTACTACATCCAAGTCAAGGTCAGTGTTCTAAAAGTTGCTAGGCGGTAGTCGGACAACTGATGCCTAGACCTGTAAGCAGATCATAGGCAGCTAGGCCCCTAGGCAATTTTTTATATATATTTTCTAATATATTTATATTAAAAAAATTAATATTGCATAAAAAAAAAGACATAATACTCAAAAAATAACTCAAAAAATCATAAATGGGAATTAGCTTAATGGTAGAACGCTCATTTTGCATATTGCCGATTATCAAGATTCCAATAAGAAAGGGACGATTGATTTGAGATTTTGAGGATTTAGGGAAAGCACGAGCGATTTGGGGATTTTTTATTTAAGGATTTTGAGTTTTTTGGGGAGAGAGAGGGGGGCATGGGTCAGGGATTTTGAGAATGTGAAAAGTTAAGTGAACCGGTTCAGTTAACACAAAAACCAGAAGAAAAAAACCCAGACCTGCCCCATACCCGCCTACGCAGCCAAATCAATTTTTTAAAAGATCCAAGCCCTAGACGAGTCAGGAGAAGACCTAACACCTAGGCGGCCGCCTAGGGGGGCTTTTAGAACACTCGTCGAGGTTAAATTACCTGTGTTCCATAAACCTGAAGATCAACCTAATACGAATCCATGTCTAATAGAACAACGATTCTACAGTTATTTTGAAAATGAATAATATGTAAATATTTAGAGTGGTATTAAAAGATAGAATACTTGGATGCAAATCAAAACCATGATTACAACAGCGGAGCCACAATTTTTCTACAATAGATAATACATAAAACTGATCAAAAGTAATTCAACAACCAAAATAAAAGAACCTATAAATAAGACATTTGCTGCAATTGGAAATTCAGCAAAAAGTTTGTTCCAGTAGCTAAAAAAATTATAGGACTTTCTTTCAGGTGTGGACATTCTACAGCATGTTGCAATTGGTTTTTGAGCCTATTCCTAACTTACATCATGACTCATGTGAGTTCACTAAATCTGCATTGACAAAATGCTCAAAATGGTATTCAAACACTTCGTGCTTGGAATGTCAACCCTCAGGCTGTGCACCTACCTCAGAGGCTGGTCCCCCGTGGGTGGTGCTCCCTACTGGAGCTACTCCCTCTCCCTCTATCGCTACCCCTTCTTGGCCAGCTTGGAATGTCAACCCTCATTTCGCAGGTGAATGGTATAAGTACACGAGCGCGGTTGCTTGTTCCTCCGTGGGAAAGAGCAAGTCAGACTTGGAGGACCTCAAAACGGCTGCTAAGGCTCCCATTCACCTTGTGGTGTCGCTTCAGGCTGTATCCAACACCGTTGGGGACCTTCTTGCATCTCCGAAGCTTTCGGGTGGTGGAAAGGTATGTGTTTATTTTCAAGGTTCCACTATTGCTTTCTATTTCTCTCATACATTACGTGTTCAGCAGTGTTATTCTTTTTCTCCGCATCCCTGTAATTTATTTCATACTCTGGCTTATTTTTCCTTTTTTGATTTTATTTTTTGCTATTTGATCGGGTCAGAGGGTCACACTCCGATCATAAGTGGTCCCTTTCTAGCCCCTCTGATCTCAAATGATATTCCCCTCTGTTCAGCTCTTTCACCCCCGATACTTTCTGTAGTCTCTAGTAAGTTCTCTAAAGTTTCTTTTCCTACATCTCCTGTTGCGACGGAGCAGGACAGCTCGCTGCAGGAGACTATTTTCCCGATTAGTTTCTCTTCTTCAGCCCTTAGCGACGATGTTTCCACTGAACCTATGCAATGTAGCGGGGTACAATCTTCGATTGATTCCCCTCTCAGTTCTTCCAATGAGCCCTCCAACCCGAGCCCCCTACCTCCCCTCTCGCTCTCCTCGTAGGTATCCGCTGCCTCTCATTAGGTCCAGTGCGCGGATCCGAGCAAAAAATAATGCTCATCTATCCACATCCTCAAAAGCTTCTTTAGCGGCTCAAGTGCGGAATTTAGAAATTCCGCCTTTCGATCCGCAAAATCAGAACCTTAAGGCATTTGGATCGGTTTATCAAGTGCATTTTGACTCTTTAACTAATGCAGAGTTGTTACTGCTCGCAGCAGATATGGGATTCGTATTAGATCCAGTCTCATCTTCAGGATGTGCTCTATTCGCAACTTAGAAATTCAGCGGGCAAAGGAGTCCAAATCCGTTGATGATTAGGTCTCTTGGAACATTAGAGGGCTTGATAGCCCCCACAAACAACAGGCTTGTTTTTCATCTTATTGCTTCCTCCCATTGTGATTTTATCACTTTAGTGGAATCGAAATTACACTCCATCTCTCCTTCCACTCTCAGGTCCATTGGCGGGTCTATGATAACCAAATGGATTTCTTTAGATTCGATTGAGGCGCGTGGGGGTATCCTCTTTGGTTACAAAGAGGCTCTCTTCCACATGGTCTCAGTTCGCCGACTTAGGTTTTTTCTTGTTGTTTCCCTCCACTAGCTGGAATTCAACTGTGAGCTTACAGTGGTGTCGGTTTACGGCCCGAGTACCACTGACCGCCGGCAGGCTTTTTGGGAGGAATTCGACTCTTTTATCGGGTTGATGCAGGGCCTGTGGATCTTTTGCAGTGACTTTAATGTCACTAGATTTGCCCACAAAAGGTCTGGTAACCAATCAGCCCCTAATAGCTTGCTTCGTTTCAACGATTGTATCCGCGATCTTCAACTTGTGGATATTCCTATTAATGGAAGAGCGTTTACCTAGTCCAATATGCGTTTAGTCCCTTCCCTGGCTAAGCTCGATCGGTTCTTGGTTTCCCATCATTGGATTGCCCGCTTCCAAAATTCTTTTGCTCAAGCTTTACCTAACCCGTGCCCGGATCATGTGCCGATTCTTTTGATTTCAAGCTTCTCTTTTCCTAATCCAAGGAAATTCCGTTTAGAAAAATTTCAGTTAGAAGACCAATTTTTTGTTAACCTTATCACCAATTGCCTTGCGAGTGTAGTTTGCTCCTATGGCCTTGGTCGAATTCTACTTAAACTACATGCCATTAAGCACGGGTGTAGGATTTGGCAAAAAGAAAGATTCGGTCATGCACAGGAGCTTAAAAACGCTCTTCTGTCTTCTATTAATTCTATTGATGTCCTCGAAGAGGCGGGGCCCATCTCCGACTCTCTTAGGAATCATCGTCTTGTGTGTAAGCAAGATTATGCTTCCTTTCTTCATTTTGAGCATTTAAAGTGGGCCCAACGTGCTAAGGCACGTTGGCTCAAGGATGGGGACTCCAATACGTCCTTTTTTCACAATTTTGCCTCTCACCGTAAAAGATGTAATCGGATCTCTCCTATTATGGTGGATAATTTGGAGATGAGCAGCGATGCTGACTTTCATTGAGCTTTCTTATCCTTCTATAAGGACCTCCTAGGTTCGACGGGAAACCGGTCAATTCATCTTCACTGGGACCAACTTTATGGTGAGAAAGCTTCTGATCTGTCCACCCTGGATGTTCCATTCTCTATGGAAGAAATCAAATCTACAGTTTTCGGAATGAATAGTGATTCAGCTCTGGGACCGGATGGTTTTCCATCCTTTTTCTTCCAAAAATTCTGGGAGTCTCTTAAAGATGATTTGTTTAACATGTTCACCGAACTTCACCAGGGTGTTTTTTCCTTTGATCGTATCAACTATGATCATATTGTTCTGATTCCAAAAATTCTGGGTGCGAACAGTGTGTCGGCATTCCGCCCTATTAGCCTCCTTAACACCATTTTTAAGATTATTATGAAAGTCCTCTCTGCACGTCTGAACCGGGTCATTCCCGCTCTCATTGATCCCGCCCAAACAGGCTTTATTAAAGATAGATTTATTCTTGATAGTGTGGCTACGGCACAAGAAATTATTTCGGATTGCCACCGTTCCGGGAGAGAGGGAATCCTCTTAAAATTGGACTTTGAAAAAGCTTACAACAAAGTCAACTGGGAGTTCCTCTTTGATATCTTTCTTCACCATGGATTTGGGCCAAGATGGATTGCTTGGATCAAATCCAGTCTCTTCGCGGGTACTTCTTCCATTCTTATCAAATGGTTTTGAGGGGCATATGTTTAAATGCAAGCGGGGTCTTCGTCAAGGGGATCCGATATCCCCCCTTCTGTTCGCCTTAGTCGCGGACGTTTTCAGTAGGATCCTCTTGAAAGCTTGGAATGCCAATCTCATTGAGGGATTAGGAGGTTTCCAAGGATTCTGAGGTGTACTTAATCTCCAATATGTTGATGATACCGTTCTTTTCTCTATTACCAATGGTTTAGCTATGCGAAACCTCAAGCTCCTGCTTTATCTCTTTGAAGCTGCCTTGAGGCTTTCTATCAATTTTAATAAGACATCAGTTCTTTGGTTAGGTGGACCCTCCAACCGCCAGGCTGAGTTTGCCCAATTTTTCAATTGTGCCGCCTCTTTCTTTCCTATCCATTATCTTGGTATTCCCTTGGGCTGGGGCAAACTACACGCTTCGGATTGGATGCCTATGATTGATAGGTTTGAATCTAAACTTTCATCTTTGGTCTGGAAGACTTCTCTCCCGAGGGGGGAGACTTATACTTCTCAACTCAGTCCTCTCGAGTCTCCCTCTTTATATGATGTCTTTCTTCTACTTACCTTCTTGGGTTATTAAGAAAATAGACAATATCAGAAGAAATTTCTTTTGGTCAGGGGGCGCTAATTATCAAGCCGGGAAACACCTGTGTAATTGGGCGACGGTTTGTAAATCCAAGAAAGATGGCGGCCTGGGTGTCCTGAACCATAGGCACCAAAACTTGGCCTTGCTTGGTAAGTGGATTTGGCGTATCCTAAAGGATGATTCCTCCTCCTGGGCGCATATTATCATCCACAAATACCATTCTCGTCGTAAAATCTGGGATCTTGCGCCCTCCCTCGCGTCTACTGCTTCCCCCTTCTAGAAAGGTGTGGAAAGCAGTGGAAACATTCCGCATTGGTCTGTTTAAACTTTGTTCCGATGGCTCTAAAACCTGTTTTTGGACTAATCTTTGGGGGGCAATTCTAAGATCGCGTCGATCTATCCTGATTTGTTCCTCTTAGCTTCGAATCCTAATGCCAAGGTGGAAGACTATGTTCAGGGGGGTCCCGACCATTTCGAATGGAGCATCCCATTCAAAAGGACTCTTCCATTCTCTGCTTTTTCGAACTATATCCTCTTCCTCTCTGACTTGCAGGCCTATTCATGGAACCCCATCAAAGATGTCTCCTGGAGGTGGACGACATCTGGGGTCTTTACCGTCAAATCATTTTACTCTTTCCTCAACCACAGGGGAGTCTCTTCTCCTTCAGCTAAAGTTATTTGGAGCGGATATGCTCCCCTCAAGGCGAAGATTCTTGTCTGGCTTACCATCCAAGACAAGCTTCTGACTGTCGATAACCTTAACAAGAGGAATCTGGCTTTAGGGCAGCTTTGTGTCTTCTGCAGCATGCATCATGAAAATTCTAATCACCTATTCTTACAATGTTCTGTCTTGTCTCCCTTATGGTCAATTTGCTTAAACGCTTGGAGTGTTAATTCCTGTCCTACTTGTATCTTCTCTTGGTGGACCTCCTGGAGAGATCTACATGTGAGTCGATCGGCCCACAGTGCGTGGGACTTATCCATGATGGCTTTGACGTGGATCATCTGGACTGAAAGGAATAATCGCATTTTCAATAACTCGTCTCGGACAATACGTAGTCTCGTCGAATATCACTTTTTTACCAGGTTCTGGTCGTCTAACTTGTCGCAAAAAAAGTGTTATAACCTGCACGGCTGCACCTGCACAATCTTGAGGTGGCAGCTGAGATTTTCTTTCATAATACTTTTCTTCCGCCTTAACTTGACTCGGTTTATTACTCAAAGTTTCTGTTCTGTTCTTTTTGGGTGATCTGTAGCGGGTTATGGGTTTTTGCTTTTTCGTGGTTTTCCTGTTGCGATTATTTTGCAGGTTTTTTTAGTCTGCTTCTCTTTTAATTCCTATGTTGCATGGTTACCTTCTTACCGTTCATTTATGTTGTGTTCGTTCTTTGTGTGCAGTGCTGAGCGAGGGATTTTGCTTCGCTATTTTGCCTAACCAGGTTCTGTGTTGACTTTTTTGGGGTGTTGGTCTGTCTCTGGGGGCGGCACTGTGTTGGACTTTGGCGTTGCCTCTGTTTCGCTGCCCTTTGGTTTTGGGCTGTTGCTCCTTCCCTTTTAGGGAACTTTTTTATTTTATTTTTTGGACTTATAGCTTATGTGCTGCTGTATTACTCCATATTTTTTGTGTGCTCTTAATTTTGAGGCCGCCCTACTGGTGGTGGCTGTTTATTCCTATTGTCTTTCTCTGGGTGTGTGTTTACGTCTCTTTTTCTGTCGCTCTGCTTATCTTGATTTGTGTTTGCTTGGGCTGGTGGTGTTCCCTGTTTCAGGTGGTTTTATCTTTCTCCATGGCCATCCCTTTGAGGTGGACATTGCCTATCGCTCCGGGTTGGCGTGGGAGGTTTCACCGGGGATGGAGGTCGCTCTGGTTGGCTTTGGTGGTCGATTGCTTCTTGTGTTGGGTTTCTTTTTTCTGCTCTTCTTTGTGTTGTTTTATTTATCTTTTCTGTTGCTCTGGTGCTGGGGGGTGCTCCTCTTCCCCTGCTGGCCTTCTCAGGTTGGCCAAGCTGATTGCACCTCGGTAGTCTGCAGCCTCTTGGCCCTTTCTCTGATGTTGAAAGGGGCTAGCTTCCTCATTTTGGCGACCTCTTTGCTTTTGTTTCTCCCCTTTGCTTTTCGGGCGGTTTCGGCTGCTTTGGGGGCACTGGGGTTGCGGTGTGGGATCGGCCTCTAGCTTCGTTCTTCTTCTTCGAGGCCCTAATTGGCATCTGCCTGTGTACCTGTTCCTTCAACTTATGTGGTGTGTGCTGCTGTCGGAGTCGGCGGGACTTGTGGCGTCTGTTTGGCCGAGGGAGTTGGCACTGTGGTCTGGTTTCTCTGCTATGTCTCAGTTCCGGTGTCGTTGCTGTCTCTTGTTGTCGGAGGCTAATCTTTCATTAGCTTTGGCTTGTTTTTGGGTTGTTTTTTGTGTGTTGCGGTGTTGGCTGTCTTGTTGCCCGCGTGTAACCTTTTTTGGATGTACATTTTTTGGTTTAATGTTATTTATTCTGGGCTGGAGCCGAAGGCTCTATCCTGTTTCTCAAAAAAAAAAAAAAACACTTCGTGCTTACACTCAATAATATGGAATGCTAAGCACAATAATAGGCACATTTGATATGGCTAGTTCTTGTATTTAGAAGGAAGATTCCAAAGTCGGAGTTGTGCGGTTCTCACTGCCTGCATGTTGACTAAATGCTATTCGACAACTATTTCCCAAAATGTTTCTCCACATACATTGTTCTTTCTTGAGATTGAACCAGTTCACAATCTCTTTGCGTTTACTTGTTTAATTCAAAATTTTGGACCCAACAACATAACAAGCTCGACCCATGTGCATAAAAAGAGTCCTGAAAATCACGACCGTCCAAAAGCTATAATGCTAGTCATCCACAGGGAAAACTTTTTGTCACCACTGCTGATATATCTTTTTTTTCCAATCAACCATATTCATCATTTGCATCTGACCCACTAGCCAGCCACTCTGCCAAGACCTATAGTAGATAGTTAAGCTGCTCATAGCGAAGAGCCACCTCAACTCTTCAAGTCTACTTGAGGAAGAGGAAATATAGGTGGACATATGGACATAACAAGACAAATGTTTCCACAACTACATCACTTCTAACCTCATGTATTTGGTGAGAATTCTTATGCAGATGGTCTTCATATTGCACTCCAAAAACCATCTTGTACATGTACTGAGGAAGCAAAAAAGAACTGAAGATAAAGTTATTATAGTATTGGAAAGTCGTCATTCATTATCTCCACTAATATAATCATACAGCTGGGGTTGTGAAGTATGGCCAACCCCAACCACTTTAACTAATCTGTACAGCACAATTTAAAGTCCCAGTTATATGAACCATACACACCAGCTAACTAAATTCCAACCGTACATTTTATATCTACATCAACTTAAATATAAAAGATTAAAAAAGTAACTCACATGCATTGCGCGAGCTTTATAACTAGTTTAATATAACAGTGACAATATGGATTAGCTTTAGGATAAATGTTTGTCAAGCTTATGGTAGGACTTGGAAAGTCACTGGTCAAAGGTCAATGTATTTCCAAAAGGCAGAGCACATATACAATAGGAGATGGTTTTTCTGTATGGAAGGTATGAAGTCAAAATATTGGCATCAGTCCCACAGGATTCATCTGAAAAAATGAGAAACTGGACAGAATGGAAAAGAAGAAAAACAAGAAGCTTTCTGCAAGGCAAAGGTGATTACGAAAAAAGACAGAACTCTATAAAAACTAGGGATATTCTTAGCTGAGTTAATCAACAGGAACATAGTTCTACTATCAATTTTTTCCCGCATGTTACTTGGGGAAGGAATAATTTTTCTAATCTTTAGTCAACAATTTCAGTCTACAACTTAATTATTATTATAGACATTCTCATATTTTTATTAATTTTTACAGCAGTAGAGCTGAAGGTGAAGGGAAAAACAAAATAAAACCAAATCAATTCTCATGAAAATGATGTGCATGTACGGACAAGAGTGAATAGCAATAAATCTCGAATAAAAAGAAGGGGTAAACATGAAATAATGGATTAAGCTCAATAATAATAATGGTAAGCAATTATGAGTTACTCCAAAAAAATTGCAGAACCGAAACAATACCTTAAACCTTGCCGGTGCACTTAACTCAAACACCATGCAATCCCCAACTTCTAAATTATGGGCCAATACTAAACCTTTTGGAAGTCTAATACCAAATCTTTCACAAAAATAGATGGCTTCATAGTCAACATTCTCATCTTCTAATACTATGAATGTAGTCATACCTTGAGCAGGGAGGTGATCTTTGCAGAAATGTTTCGGGACACACTTGATAACAAAAAAAACATGAAAAGAAAGAAAATGTAAGTACTATCTTTTAGGTTTAACCATTAAACAGTTGTAGTTGTAACTTACAAGCCAAAACAAAGCTGAAATATTTGAGCGGACCACAATTTTTAGGAACGAGGGGTGGTTGGAGTTGGAGTTCAAATTGCTACGCAACATCTCAGCCCTCCTTAGAGGAGAAAGTTCTTGTTCAGGAGAAGCAACTTGTCCAGTGCATGCTCGCCTTTTTTTGACAGATTTTGTGCTGAAGAAAGATGATCAGCACTACAACATAAGAGCATCCAGCAAACAAGATCATTATAACTGTTTTTTAAAACTAAATAATACCTTCCAACGAGTTGAAGTCTTCTGTTAATAACCTGTCAGTGATGCAACTAGCTAGATTTAGTACCAACAACCTTGAGTTAGGTATTATACGAATAAAATCATAAATTATACTGTCTTATGAACAGGGATGAAAGTTGGACCAGATTAACTTTAGTATCTTTTGTTTTATATATCTAAGTTCTTACTAGCTTTATGCATTGCAAGTATGCGAAGTGGCTGAATTGACATTCATATAAATTGACTATACAAACAACAATTGCACACAGTAAAAAAGTGATGCACATAAGAGAGTTAATTGACTTAATTCCTAATAAGGCTGTCCATGCGGTTAAATCCTGTGCACCCAATTAAAAATAGAGAATTAGTTAATCTTATGTGTTCATAAAACAAAACTCTGCAAGATTTGTGCTTCAAGTGTACTTTTACCCACTGCCTGTTACTAGCCAAAGGAGGGTCAATATATTAAAGAAAAACCGTTATCTGTAATGGTGGAATCCCTGACAGACAAACCAAACACTGCACGTATTTTACTCCGCACAAGAGAGAAGATCCCAACTGCTGTTCAGGTAAGTTGGTGTTTACTAAAGATACAGCAGTAGAATCGTAGATTCCAATCAGGCTCAAAGCCCTGACGGAAACAAATCAAGTAAGTTGGCAAGTACCTTATTGATTAGCAGGTTTGCATAGGTCTCGACAGAGCGCTACCAGCCCTCAGATCATGTACGATTAAAAAAGAGAAGATAGGGCATGTTGTAGATCCCTTACTAGTAGGTCCCCAGGAATTAGCTTTGCTTTTTAGATTTGATAGATATTAAGTTTTCATTTCTAGGGATTTAAAATAGTAGTTTGCCTCTCTAAAGGTCCACTTCGGTTGTTTACGGTGGAAATTTATTAAATTCTGAGACTGTAGTTTTGAGAATTGATTTTAGCTACGAAAAAAGCAAGGAGATATCCATTAAATTTTCTGAAAACTCTCTATGTTAGTGTGATAATTCTCATGCACTATCCACAACCCTCTCATGGTATGGAGCTATTCATTGTCTTTTTAGGCAAGGGAAAAATCTCCTTATCACATCTATCAAGCCTAGAACATTTGACCACTTGTAAGATGTTCAGGCCCTCAGGCCCTCAGTTCCTCTCCTGTAACCAACCAAACTCCTCAATTGTAAGTTGTCAATCATACAGTAGCACTATAGATAATTTATGTGGCACCTTTGGCATAACCTCCTTCATAAAAACAAGCAAATAAACAGAGTGTGCCCAAAAGCAATAGAATGAAGTTATATGAGGTATCAGAGTTGCACATATAGCCACATAAATAGCATTAACTGATTGATTGCATAAACAATTGTCCATATACAATTGTCATCAACTGAAGTTTGTCAAACATGTAATCTCATACCTATTGATTAACTCACAGAAGTTTTTTCATAAGGGAAGGTTCATGAATTGACAAGAAATGGACTAAATCGAAACTAAAACCACCTCATCAGCATGATTGGAGTTAATTTTTGTGAACAATTCTGCACAAAAGTAATCCAGAATTATGAACTAGCAATGAGGGAGACATGGTTCAGATTCCAAACATTCCCACATAAGTAATAATTTTCTTTTAATTACGCTTGATCTACATAGAGAAGATAAATAACGTACCCCTTATTTGTTTAGACAATTAATTAAGCTTGAATTAACTGGATTTCTGTTGGAAAAAAACACAAGTTTTTCCTTTCACCATATTAGCAAGAATGCGAAATGTAAGTTAAAATAGTACACACAAAAATTGATAAGGAGTTCGGCACAATTTGGTGCCTACGTCTCGGGAGTTGCTGCAGATCTTTACTTTAGGGGAGAAAATTGTACAAAGTGTTTTTCCTCACAAAACACTTAAAAAATACTCACAACCCAAAACCCAAAGAATTTTTTCTCACAAAATTTCTCTCTCTACAAAGTGTTTACACACTAAAAAAAAACTCAAACCCAAATTTCTTTCAATTCTCTCTCTTTCTTTTCTTCTCGTATTGAAGTGAGGATGGGATGAAGAAAAAGAGAAGGGAAGGGAGGCATTAGATAGCCTCCCAAAGAAAGGTAGGTGATGGAAGAAAGTGGGGATGGTAGGTGGGGGGGTTTGGTGAGGGATGGTACACCAACCCCATGACAATCTCCCACTTGAAGACGAATTTCAATTAGTCTTCACACCTTGATCAATGCAACAGCTCTTTCCGGTCTCATTATTCGTGTAGGCCAACTGAAGCTGAGTATAGCTTCAGTTTGTCAATAGTCACCGTCTTTGTTAGCATGTCCGCCGAATTTTGACTTCCACTGATCTTTTCTAACTTCAAAATCTCATCTTCCAGAAGAGACCGGATGAAATGATATCGCACTTATATATGTTTTGTTCTGGAATGAAAAGACGAATTTTTTGCCAGATGGATAGAACTCTGACTGTCGCAATACAAGACATTGTCTTCTTGTTTCTGGCCCAGTTCTTCCAAGAAACTTTGTAGCCAAACCATTTCCTTGCTGGCTTCTGTAACAGCGACATTCTGCTTCAGTTGTAGAGAGAGCAACTATCTTCTGTAGCTGAGAGACCCAACTCACGGCTGTACCTCATAGAGTATAAACATACCCTGTAGTGCTCTTTCTGATATCGACATTTCCGGCTAAATCAGCATCCACATAGCCTGTGAGTGTCGTATCTCTACCTTTAAAACAAAGTGCTTTATTTGTGGTACCTCGCAGATATCTGAGAATCCATTTAACTGCTTCCCAATGTACTTTGCCTGAATTATTCATGTACCTGCTAACAGCTCCCACTGCTTGAGCAATATCTGATCTGGTACAAACCATAGCATACATCAGAGAGTACTCTGTTAATGTACTCAGCCTGCGATAACATCAAAGTCCTCAACTTCGTGTCCCTCTTGATCCTCATTCCAAGAATCTGCTTTGCAGCTTCTAGATCTTTCATTGCGAATTGATTCGACAATTCCTGCTACAGATTGATAATCTCTTGCATGTCAGGACTTGCAACAAGCATATCTCTACATACAATAATAGAATAATGAAGCTATTATCGAACTTCTTGATGTAGCAACAATGATCTGCATGGCATCTTGTGAAACCGTTACTGCTCATGAAGCAATCAAACTTCATGTACCACTGTCTGGGAGCTTGTTTTAAGCCATACAAGCTCTTCTTCAGTCTGCATACGAGGTTCTTCTTGTTCGCCTGTATGAAGCCTTCTGGTTGCTTCATATAAATCTCCTCCTCCAAATCACCATAAAGGAAAGTTATCTTTACATCTGACTGTTCAAGATGTAAATTCTCTGCAGCACAATTTTCAATACCAGCCTGATTGTAATCGGCTTCACGACTGGAGAAAAAAAAAATCATTGTAATCAACACATTCTTTTTGCTGAAAGCCTTTGACTACCAATCTTGCTTTATAGCGCTTGCTTCCATCGTGCTCTTCTTTGATCCTGAAAATCCACTTGTTATGGAGAGTTTTCTTGCCTAGTGGTAGTTCAGCTAATTCCCACGTCTGACTTGACATGAGCGAGTCCATCTCATCTTTCATGGCAGACTCCCACTTGAGAATCCTCCACTTGCATTGTTTCATCCTAACACTAGTTCTCCACTGTCAGTTAGCAACAAGTAGTGCAAAGAAGGCAAATAGCGCTGGATTGGTTTAGGAATTCTGGAGGAGCATCTCACTTCTAGCGTGCTTGGTTCTTCATAAACTGCTTCAGGACTAATCTGGACATCACTTCCAGATATCTCCTCGAACTCTACGAATTCCTTCATTTCAGCATGTGTACTGGAGCTACTTGATTCTGCAGTTGATTTGTCTTTATACATCACATTCTAATTGAATATGACATCTCGGCTTCTGATGATCTTCCGATTTTCATAATCCCAAAATCGGTAGCCGAACTCGTCACCACCATATCCAATAAAAACACATTTATTAGATTTCGGATCTAATTTACTTCTTTCAGCAGAATCAATATGCACATAAGAAATACAACCAAACACTTTCAAGTGTGAAAGGTTTACCTCTTTTTTGCTCCAAACTTCCTCTGGTATTCCACCATCCAAAGGTACTGATGGCCCACGGTTGATCAAGTAGGCAGCAGTGTTGACAGCTTCAGCCCAGAACATCTTGGGTAAGCCGGCGTGTATCCTCATGCTTCTGGCACGTTCATTCAGAGTTTTGTTCATGCACTCTGCTACGTCATTCTGTTGCGGTGTCATGGGAATCGTTTTCTCCATCTTGATGCCATTGTTAGCGCAAAATTCTCTGAATCTACGATCTGTGTACTCTCCACCATTGTCAGACCTCAGACGCTTGACTTTCAAACCAGTTTTATTTTCCACCATGGCTTTCCATTTTCTGAAGGTATCAAAGACTTCTGATTTCTTCTTCAGAAAATATACCCACACCTTCCTTGTAGAATCATCAATGAAGGTGACATAATATAATGAGCCTGCTAGAGATTGAACCGGAGATGGTCCTCATACATCAGTATGAACCAACTCTAACTTTTTTGCCTTGGGTGTCTTGCTAATCTTTGCAAAGCTGACCTTCTTCTGTTTGTCGAAGATACAATCCTCGCATAGGCCAACATCTACGCTTGTCAGATCTGGCAGTTTCCCCTTTGACATTAGTATCTTAATCCCTTTCTCGCTCATATGACCAAGCCTCTGGTGCCATAAGTTTGATTTTCCATCAGCATCTGCACTTGCAATGATACTCTCCAAGTTTGAGGTCACATAGAGAGTACCAGTCTTCTTACCACAAGCAATGACGAGCACTCCTTTGGTAATCTTCCATTCACAACCTGAAAAGGTTGTACAATAACCTTTTTCATCCAGCTGTCCCACTGAGATCAAATTCCTTTTGAGGCCAGGAATATGTCTCACTCCTTGCAGCTTCCATGTAATCCGGTTCGGCAACTTTATTCGAATGTCTCCCTTTCTCACGATCTTCAAGGTCTCATCATCGGCTGGATGAACCTTCCCGAAATCACTACTGACGTAGTTCTCCATGATTTCTTTGCATGGGGTGGAGTGGAAAGATGCCCCTGAATCCAAGATCCATGATTCAATCGGACTGTTGATGCTTAGAATCATAGCATCGCCAGCTTCCTCGATCACGTTGGCAGATTCCTATTCACCGGTAGCTTTCTTTGGTGCTCGTCAATCCCGTTGAAAGTGACCCCTCTTGCCACAATTGTAGCAGTTGAAAGCTTTATTTCCCGATCTAGATTTACCTCGTCTAGATTGCGATCTACTGCGATTAGAGTTTCTTTCTGAAGTCCTTACTCTTGACTCCGTGTGCAAAGCTGAGGAGGAGGTTGATGCTTTACCTGATTCTCTCTGCCGAATTTCTTCACTCAATACCAGATCCCGAACATCGTCGAACTTCAATTTACTATTTCCTGATGAACTACTCACTGCTATAACAGTAGCATTCCAACTGTCTGGTAGAGAAGATAAGAGAATCAAAGCTCGAACTTCATCATCGAACTCAATTTCTACGGAACTCAACTGGGTTGTGATTGTGTTGAGTTCGTTCAGATGTTGAGCCACCAATGCGCCTTCCGTCATCCGCAAGTTGAATAACCGCCTCATCAAGTGAACTTTGTTTGAGGCCGATGGCTTCTCGTACATGCTGGAGAAAGCCGCCATAAGACCTGTCGTGGTCTTTTCCTTCGCGATGTTGAAAGCAACATTGTGGGAGAGCGTCAATCGGATAACTCCAAGGGCTTGTCGGTCTAGAAGAGCCTAGTCGTCCTCCTCCATGTCTTTTGGTTTTTTTTCCGAGAGAGGTTGATACAGTTTTTTCTGATACAGATTATCTTCAATCTGTATCTTCCAAAAACCAAAGTCCGCACCATCGAACTTTTCAATTTTCACCTTTCCTTCGTCCGCGACCATCGCTCCCACTCGAATCTGGCTTCTCCAGATCGTTTCTGACTATCCTTTGACAGAAATCACAACCAGAGCTCTGATACCAATTGTTGGGGAAAAACACAAGTTTTTCCTTTCACCAGATTAACAAGAATGTGAAATGTAAGCTAAAATAGCACACACAAAAATTAATAAGGAGTTCGGCACAATTTCGTACCTACGTCTCGGAAGTTGCTGCAGATCTTTACTTTAAGAGAGAAAATTGTACAAAGTATTTTTCCTCACAAAACACTCAAAAAATACTCACAACCCAAAACCCCAAGAATTTTTTCTCACAAAAATTCTCTCTCTACAAAGTGTTTACACACTCAAAAAAGCTCAAACCCAAATTTCTTTCAATTCTCTCTCTTTCTTTTCTTCTCGTATTGGAGTGAGGATGGGATGAAGAAAAAGAGAGGGGAAGGGAGGCTTTATATAGCCTCCCAAAGAAAGGTAGGTGACGGAAGAAAGTAGGGATGGTAGGTGGGGGGGTTTGGTGAGGGATGGTACACCAACCCCATGACAATTTCTTGCTACAGAATAGCAGCCAAAATAACATGAATTAGACTTCTCAAACTGGAGCTTCAATTTATTATTCTTTGGTAAGAGTTACAAAAGGCTCTTCAATTAAATTGTTCAACATGAGATATATTGCAACTCTCATTTTCGATTATACAGATTTTCATTTTTCTTTTCTTCGTATTCTTGTATTTCAATTTCCTTATAAATTCTTTTCTTTCTTTAAATTCATTTTTTGTGTACATCTCCTACTTGATTGAACCCAAACCCGCATATAAATTTTTCTGTTCTTTTTTAACCCAATTGTTGTCATTTGGATATCCAATTAGTTTGTTTGAAACCAGACTTCTAACCCATCTCCGATTATATTTTTCCGATTGTACAATTTTCTGTGTATTTTTGTATTCGATTGTTTATGAATTATTTTCGTTTCCTTAAATTTATCTATTGTATCTAATTTATTTTCTTGAATCTTCTTTAGGAGCCCAAATCCTAAGCCATTCAATAGTCCTACTATTTGCTATTTATTCTTTTGTTTTAGCCCAAATCCAAGCCTAGTCTTAAACCATTCTATGTATATTAATTAATTGATATTGTGAAGCCTATAAATAGCTCATCTCCTAACCCGTTAACCCAAACCCAAAACCTCAACTAAACTTTAACACACTACTTCCCTAATCAGCAGCCTAATCCTCCACTAACTGCTTAATCCCCCCAATATCTCCCAACTAATCACCCCATGATCTTATCCCTAACTAATTCCCAACTAATTACTCCATTACAAATCCCCCTAACCTCTTCTTCAACCTCCAAAACTACTCGAACCCTCTTCATCTCTTCTTCTTTGTTTCAACCCATTGAGCCCCGCAACCTCCCGACCTCCGCTCGCTGCCAACCACCACCTGAACCCATACACCCCGAGCTCCTCTTCACCCCGACCTATCGTCAGCACCCTGATCATATCCTGCCTCCAATCGACCACCACCACCGCAAACACCCTAAGAGCCGCTGCAGTCACCACTGATCACCCTACCGCTTCTTCTTTCCCTCGACGCCCACAGCACTCTGTCGCCCCCACAAGCACATCCCACCACCGCATCTCCAACCCAAGCACACCCGACCACTCATCTCGAACAACTCCCTCGACTCCCGGCTACCTCCCTCCGACCTTCATCTTCAACCAGCAACCACCACAATCACCACCACCTGAACAACTCAACCACTACTGCTCCAACACCGGCAGTCCTCTCCCTCGCCGCCGAACACCACCCGTTCCCACTCCCGACCACCGATCGTCACCAATCATCTCCCTGCGGTCTACGCTACCACCTCGACAGTCCGAGCATCACCGCACCTCGCTACCATCTCCATTGCCTCGACCCCGCTGCTTGCTGCCTCCCCTCCTCGAGCCCGAACAACAGCAAACCGTTTTCCGAAGCTTTGACCTCCACCAAACTCGAACAGCAAAGCAAACAGCCACCGAACAATCCTCTTACTGTCATTTTGCTTGCCCCTTTGCTGCCTTGCTCATTGTGTCGTGCCATTTTTGTTGTCGTCGCTCTAGATCACCATTGCTCCCTCTTGCCTCCCGTTTCTCATTGTGGTGTTGCTGCCCTCTTGCAGTGTCGTCGCCTCGCCTTCTCGCCAGTTGATAATCACCATTGTATCAGGCAAGCGTTCTCTTGTACACCCTTTTTTATTTCCGTACAAACTTTTGCTTTGAATTCTGCAAGTAATTTTTGATTGATTCATCGTGTTATAATCTCACTTTTCCTTCCCTTCATGTGTTGATTGATCGTGATCCATTAGTATATATTATTCTACTTGATTCTTGTTAATCACATACTCGTAAAATGATTATGAACATTTCTTGTTATTGCATGCATTACACGAACACATGATTATGAAGTATAGGCATATAAATACATGTCCAGATTTGATGTTATTTGATCATGTTATGACTTGGTAGTGTGAATATTAATTTTATATTAATAACTTAGAAATAACAATTTTTTCCATACTAACAGTAGAAATACATCTTAATTACTTAAGGTGTATGCTTGTTAAATTCTGATTATAGGACTACATATATTTAGAATCACAATCGTCATAGTTTCAAGTATTATAATTTTGTCCTGTTGCCTACCCGAACTTGTTCTGAGATTTCAACGTAGATCCGTCTAATATAAATTTAGAACAGTTGTAGCTCTCCGTGTCTGGAATCCAGATCATCTGGCAATTTTGCAATCTGACTCATGGATTGCAAGATATTCAGATTTCCACACTGTAACGTCTGAATTCCAGAATACCGTTTATAAATACGTTATCATGTTTAGTTAATTGAAACAATAAGTAAAGTTTGGAATTAAGACCTGAGATTTACTAGTATGCTACTTAACACTATTAAGAGTTAGTGTATAATTTTTATGAAATTTTTAAATGATTTTATAGTTGAGTTATATGTACAAAAACTTAACCCTAGGTTGTTGTCCGAATTCTAAACCTGTAAAGAATTGACTAATTGACTTTGCTACTGTAATGATAATGAATCGTGTGTATGTGCGTTAGAACCGGCAGGGAGCCTAGTTTCTGGAACCCCTGATGGAACTAATTTCGCTTTCCCGTAGCAATGGAAAAGTTAATTTTTATACAACATATTGCTATCCATAATTATATTTTCATGTTTTTAAATATAAATATGTTTAATTTTGCATTTAATTAATTGAAATATATATCATGTATTGCATAGTCCTTGCTACATCCTTGATCCTATTCTAATACCGTTCCTATTGATTGCATGTCCATGTTTATCGATCATGCTTACTGTTCATATTTAATTATAATAAAAGTATAACAAGCCAGGGTAATAAGGTAAGACCTAGTAATGAACAATATAAGAGAGTACTCGGAAGGGGGTTCATGTTTTCCATGATAATGACATATGTTTACAGGTTATATGAAACTAAGTGACATGTAGAACTAAGTGCCATGTCATGGGTTGACAAGAGTTACCTCTAGAGCTCATTACCTAATTACATGATTTCATGTTTACATAATACATGTTTACAAGTTATATGGAACTAAGTGCCAGGTAGAACTAAGTATCACGTTATGGGTTGATGGGGGTTACCTCTAGAGCCTGAGGGGGTTACCTCTACACACCACTGCTTGACTATATGTTCATATTTCCTGCAAGACCCAAGTACATAATCTTACAGAATTCACCACTAGAGTATAAACGTTACTTAATTTTATGCACCGGAACCTGTGATATGGGACGCAGGATTGCGTGCATTAGATAGAAGTGATAAAAGACTGATATACTTAAGATTAACACTGAGCACATGCATGATCATGTTTACAAGTTACATGATCCCTGTTTACAAGTGACATGATTCTTGTTTACAAACTTGCATGTTTTCCCGTTCACATGACATGTTTCTGCATACTTGACTCCTCAGTTATGTTGTTTATGTAATTGCATTGTCAGTTATTGTTCCATTCTTGTTACATATATTGTTTCTTATTTTCAGACTTGTTCCCTAGTTGAATTACCAGTTCTTATTGCTTTTCCTGTTATGTCTGTTTCTTATTCCTATTTTGCTTGTTACTACTTGCGGTCTGTGGCTTGCTCTAACGGACCTTTCCCCCCAACTCTAGATGTGAAGATTACAGTTACTGAAGAGGGAATGACTGAAAGAACTTGGCGAACAGACTTTCTAGACAACCGTGATGGAATTGCCACTTCTCTACTTTCTTGTCACTACTTTATTGTAGCAAACTATTTACTGCATTATTTATTCTCGGGCATTATGTAAATTCTTATATCTCAAATATTGGTTATTGAATTCGATTCATGTTCATGTGATTATTATTGTTAATGTATTGTTGAGCTTAGTGGTATTGTACAGCTTATGAATTATATGAGTTGACATACGTATATCATTTGATGGGTCATAGTTGCGTGCTCGTACTTCCGTATTTTGAAAAGCTAGGAGTGACAGATATAGACATTTTTATATCTAAAAAATCTTCACTGACCTTTACTCAGAATCCCTACATTTTATTCAGTTACTCAGAGCATCCACAATCGTTTGCTATATTTGCCATTTTCTCATATTTGAGAAATGATGGCTTGCAATCGTTTGCTATTTTGCCATATTTTGGCAAAATCGCTACAATCGTTTCTTATATTTGAGAAAATAACTGGCGATTCTCAAATTATAGGGTGTTCCATCCTTTTTTTTTAAAAATTTTAATGGGATCAGACGAAACATCGTCTGACTTTTTTTTAAATGATCCCATCTGGAAAAATAAAATCAAAAAAAAATAAAAAAAAACGCTCAAACGAGACATGTTGTCCCGTTTCAAGCGTTTTTGGCTTGGACGGGATAACATGTCCCATCCAGCCAAAATCTAATTTAGTTTAGTGTATAAGTTAGGTTTTAGTGTATAATGAAGCAGGTTTAAGATAAATTTTATTATTTAATTTATTTAATTAACCTATTTTAATATCTAATCATTAATTAATTAACCGTTAAAAAAAAGCAAACGGACGAAACAACATGTATCGTCGCTTCTCAAATTTTAGCAAATCACCGTTGCACTCAAATTCTCATATTGCTATTTTCATTTGCCATTTTACCATATTTTTTAGCAAACGATTGTAGATGCTCTCAGTAGCTACTTGTGTTATATATCCTTATATGTTTGCAAAGAAATACGTACTTTCCTTTTATGTTTTAACTCTACCAACTAAAAAATAACCATGAAATGGTACAACTTTATAGAAAAAGACTCGATGCAAAAGAAGTATAATTTAACAAATTGTTGGGTCATCAAGCAATTCCAAATTAGGAGACAAAGCAAGATTAAATTCAACTAGAATTAACCACACATTCAATAAACATATGGACAATGTTATAGTTATATAATCCAGCATGAATTAAGTATTATTTTTTGAAGAAAATGAATTAAGTTATTAAGCTAACAATAACCTACATTACCTCTTTTTAATCAAAAAAAAAAAAAACTACATTACCCTTCACTGACCTGTAATGTACCATTTGGCGGCACCAACATTCCAGCATGCCCAGCCTCATCAACCACCTCCGCAATTTTCTTTGCCTTCTTCCCCACTTGCGTAAGTGGGGTCCCACCTTCTTCCTCAAAACAATCGGCATTACTACCCTGACCCTCGTCCTCACTAATACTATCAACCACCACACAATTCGACGGGTTCTTCCCCTTTCCATTCTTAAGACGTAAAATCTCATTGAAAAGCCTCGACTCACTAGCATGACTCTCCTCATACATCATCTTCCATGTATCAACCTCATCAAGTGCCCTCCTCTTCGCAAACTCTAAATCCCTGTTCTCCACCGTGAACTCAACATCCTTCGCCTTCAACTTTTCATCCTTCCTCACAATCTCTTCCAACAAACCCTGAATCCTTTTTCGATCCCGCGTTTCTCTCTTCCTAAGAATGCAGCATTCTTCCTCCAACCTTTTCGCATTCTCCTTATGTTTGTCGCAGCCTTCCGCCAACCTAGTCACATTCTCTTGGAGGGTCAAACACTCCCTTCTGTATCTTTCGACTTGTTGGCATGCATCAACCCATTTGAGCTCCGATTCTGACTGAAAAAGGGCAGAGCGTTCTTTCTCCTCTCTCAATTTTCGCTCCAAATCTACAACCCTGCTCCTAAACCTACAAAAACCAGACCCACTACTGTGATCACATCCTAGTTCGGGTTTCATGGCGGAGATGTGTTCACTGCAATTGTGGAAATGGTGGTGAGTGAGTGAAAATGAAGTGTTTGATGAAATGACAGCGTTGGAAAACGGGGGGGGGGAGGGGAGGAAGAAGCAGCTTTTATCAAGATTGTGGGAACTGCCGCGAAAATGGAAGTGGTGGCGGCAAAATTTTGACTTTGGAAGTAAAAGAAACTTTATATATTTCTTCCTCTCAGTTTCCCGCTTCAATCTTTTGACAACCACGCGAAGGAAAACCCTAGTCTGCTCTATGGACTATGGAGTACTATAATACAAACTACTTTTGTTTGGAATCGGGATTCTTCATAAGGACTTGTGTGACGTTTACCTTTTAATCTCAACCGTTCATAGTCGGCCGACAACTTATTTAAGGATTTGGATCATCTACACCGCCCAATAATCAAGTGAATGTACACTTCTTTCATGGTGGCCGTTCATCTAGAATCGTCCTGAATGGATTGACACAATTAATTATTTCCCCATATTGAGTATTCATTCTAAAATAAACATACTGTATTAGTTTCCATTTAAGTCGATTTTAACCCACCATAAAACATGATCCTTTGCTTGTTTGTAAGTTGTTTTTTTTTCTTCTAAGGAACCGTAAACAACTTTATATACGATTATTCACACTTCGATGATCATTAAAATATGATAAAATATATACACTGATGTATGTCTATTTTTCATCAAGGATTTTACAAAATTCTTCACGGCCTTGTTATAGTTTTCCCTCTCATCTAATTAACAGTATAAAGTGTATTTCTTTTTTTAAATTCATTTCATGATTTTTGTTTAATTGTTAATGAAATTGAATCATTGTTTTTTTTATTAGTATATATCAAAATTTTATAAGAAGTTATCTCAACCAACAAATTACTGTGGTACTAAAGATCTAAAAATCATGTTTATTATAAAAAAAATTGAGAGAAAAAATCATGTTTATATATTATACTATATACTAGTGTTTTTTTTTTTGAGGGAAAAGGTGGAATAAGGCCACCCTGTTTCATTAATAGGAGTTTAACGAAACAAACCCAGAGTACTGGGCCCAGATACAAACTACAGACATAAAGTAAAACATACATGAAGCAACATGACTACAAACAAAAAAGCCCCTCCAACAACCCTGGAGGGTGGGCCGACAAACCAGCTCGGTCCAGCAGAATTGTGAGTACGTCAGTTTAGCTTCGTACAGTGCCTCCACGGCACCTGCACACCCGCCTGAAACAAGTCTCGCAGGATTTTATCACCCGCCGCTCCCAGCGTTCACCTCGCTGGAGGGACCCCATCTTTGGGCCCAAACCCCGTAGATCGAAACTTGCAGCCTCCCATCAACTTCACCACTCATCCTACAAACACGCCAGCCGCTTCTACAGCCGCTACCAAAGAGATAGCCGTGAAGAGGATACCTTAACCTCTAACACGATAGCGCTTTTCTCCTGCGATTTCTCACAAAACAACTATCTCGCTCACCCCACCTAACACCATCCTCTAGGAGAGAGCCGTGTAAAGGATACCTTACCTCTCTCACGTTTAAGCTCTCTCCGGCGATTTCTCACCACACAGACTTATCTCACCTCAAATTCCCAATACGAGGGACGAGGCGGCACTGTCACGAGGCAGTGGTCCAAGCTGGAGGAAGCTCAATAGCCAGCTAGTAGGCATTGTAGAGATTGCACCGACGATATCGTAGGACACACCCGACCACCCCCACCCCCAACCCCACACCCCCTCACCCCCAACATACCGACTTCACACATCACGGAGGGACCCCATCTTTGGGCCCAAACTCCACAAACGTCAATCGCACAAGACTACAAACCACCCAAACAACATCAACAGATCGGGGGGGGGCGGGGGCACCCGCAGCAATCGCGGGCCCCCCAAATCTCAACCACAGCCAGAAAAAGGGGGGGCACCCGCGGGGGGGGGGGGGGCACCCGCAGCAATCGCGGGCCCCCCAAATCTCAACCACAGCCAGAAAAGGGGGGGGGCAAACCGGTGGAGGGAGAGGTGGGGGGGCTGCCTGGCCCCAAATCAAACCCGCACCTCATTGGACCGTCATCTGGACGCTCCGCTCGCAAGCCGCGCCGCCCCGCCTCCGGCGAAGTCAGAGATCCCCATGGTCGACGTTCACGACAGGGAAGAAATGGAATGGTGGCCATGGTGGGGCATGTAGTAGAGGGAAGGGGGGGACGACGGGGAGGGGGGGCGGCGGCGCTGAGGGCTAGCCGCCGCCGCCCCTAGGGTTTAGATCTAGGGTTTGGTTGTATTTGGGTTCGGGAGCAGGTAGGAGAGAGTTTGCAGCTGTGGTAAATGTTGCCGTGTGGGTAACACTACTATATACTAGTGTTACCAGGTGCAAATTGCACAACCTAAAATAGCTTTAAGAACATCCACTATCGTTCATTCTATATTATAGGTATTTGGCAATATGAAAATGGAAATAGAAGAGTTACGCTGCTATCGTTAAAGCCAAAATTTAGGTAAAAAAAATTATAAAATATACAGAAGGAAGAACATCCTCCGTCTAATAAAATAAATAAATTTTTAATACCCAAAATTCGATAGACGAAAGATCATGTTCCGTTTGACAATATTTTTTTATAAAAAAAAAACATTTAGCAAGACGGAATATCTGGTCGCGCGAATAAGTAAAAAAATAAAAAAAATTACCCAGACGAATGATGATATTCCGTCTGGGCATTTTTTTAATATATGTGTGTGTGTGTGTACGCGCGCGCGCGTGCCCAGCCGGATGATGATCTTCCGTTTGGGCATATTATTATTATTATTATTTTATTTTATTTTATTTTAAGAAAAAGAACAAAAAGTGGAAGATGAAAAAATCGCCTCTCTTTCCCATGTCTCTTTCCCATTTTAAAAAATATCTTTCCCATTTAAAAAATTGACGTAAAAAAAAATAGAAAAGAAAGGGACGGAAGAAGATCTTTCGTCTTTCCAATTGAATTTTTTTTTAAAAGAGACGGAAGATCTTTTTCCGTCTCTCTACTAGACGGAAGATCATCTTCCGTCTAAGATATTTTGCATTTGCTATTTGACTCTGCTATATATAGCAGAGTATTGTTCATGTTTCGGCAAAAAAATAGGTTTTTGGCCAACGATAGTGGCGGATTTTTGATCAAATTTTTCATTTTTTAGGTTTTTAGCAGACGATAGTGAATGCTCTAAGTAACTCATAAAATTATTTAGAACTCTAAAAAAATGTGAGAAAATTAGGAGAAACTTATGAATATCATTCATATCGTAGTTACTGAAATCTTCATTATCATCCTCACATAAGCAAATAGTTTAGAGAATCACTATCAAACTATAATGGTATACAATTGAATATTACTAAAGCTGCTTAGGGGGGAGGGGGCATGAGATTTTGTGATGTTGGGAAATTGAGAGGAAAATAGACTATGTATGTGGGATTAGAGTTTTTATTTTGTTTTGTTTTTTTAATAAAATTTGAGCGTAGTGCACGTGTTAGTTAAATAGGAATCCATATTTTTACTCTTCTTTCTCTAAATCAAAATTAGCATTGGTATGAATACTCGAAATCCGGATCCGTCCCGGACCCGATCCGGACCCAGCATTGGACCGGAACCGACCCGACCTATCCGGGTCCGGGTCCGGGTCCTAAAATAGGACCCGTTGTACTTTTGGGTCCGGGTCTGGGTCAACTCAAAAGAGACCCAACCCGGACCCGGACTCGTTAAAAAACCCAAAAAATCAACATAAAAATAAATATTCTATCTTCATCCCTCCCCTCCTTCCTCCTCAATTCTAAATCTTCCTCTTCCAAACTCAAAACTCATGCTTTTTTCTTATTTCCTCTATTCTAAATCCTCCACTCGCTGCCTCCGCTCACCGCTCACACTCCCGCTTTTACCCGAACGGGTCGGAATATTTTAATAGGACCCGGACCCGGAACCAGACCCGGTCCTCACGGGTCTGGGTCCGGGTCCAATTTTTGGACCCGTAGGGGACTGGGTCCGGGTCCGGGTAGTGAAGGACCCAACCCAACCCGACCCGATTTCAATGCTAATCAAAACAGAGAAAGGTGAGAGCGGGTAGGCCTATTAGGAGAGCAAAAGTAGGATTCACACCAATCTTAACACATGCAAACCACATCTTTTAATTAACAAATAAAATAAAAAGAAAAAAAACAAAACAAAAGAACAAAATGTGGCTTCCTGATGGGAAAATGGAACGAAACTGAAAAGGAATAGAAACATCCCATTCTCTTTTCTCGCCCCTTCTCTTCTTCTTCAAAAGCACTTCTGTTTTTTGTATTTGGGTGCTGCTGATGGCTTCTTCTTCTACTAATAGTAGCAACAGCTACGATTACTCTTTCAAGATTCTGCTGATTGGGGACAGTGCAGTCGGCAAAAGCACCCTTCTTTTCATTTTCATCTCCACCCACCAATATGCTGATCTCTCACCCACCATTGGTATCTTCTTCTTCATTTGTCTCATTTTTCATCATCAATTATTGCAAAAATTTGCTGAGCACTTAGAGCATTCACAGTGATGCATGCTCAAATATGGAAATATGGCAAAATAGAAATAGCAATTCTTTAGTTTACTGCAGTGGTGAAATGGTAAAAAATAGCAAAGTAGAGAGAGAAGGAAGAAAAAAAAAATGGACGAAACAAGATGTTTTGGCCGATTTTTTTAAAATAAATTTATAATTCTTTTGTTCGTTTATTGTATATTTTATTAATTCTTTTGTGTAGATGAAACATGATGTTGCGTCAGAGGGAAAAAAATTTCTGCCGGGCGACGCTTTTGCAAAAGTACAAAAGCCTTGGACGAAACATGTGTTTCGTTCTGGTTTTGTGGCTTTTAAATTTTTTTTTCCTTTAATTTAGGCTTTATGTCGGGTTTTTTGAATTAGGAATTGACCATATTGCCCCTGAGTTGGTTCTATGTAATTGGCAGGGACTCTCTTTCAATTTATACAACTCGTGAAGCACTCTCTTTGTATTCTCATCTCACGCATTATTTTTTTAAAGCTCACTGAATCATCTCATCAATCTCAAAACTTCACACCGACCAAATATTAAGAGCTCAATTCCTCCATATTATCCAATGTCTTCGATAAAAAGATTTATTGGTCGAATGAAATCAAAGCGTCAACACGGGCCAATTCAGGGCAACACAAGCAACAAAATAGAAGCAGAGATTCCAATTGTCGACTTCAGCGATCAATCCAATTAGAAACGGGTAGTAGATGATTGCAATCATATTTATAAACATATTACTGTCCATCATGAGGGTGGATTTTGTCAATTTACGATAAATTGGAAGGAACCAATAAAAATGTGAACAAAATATTATTGTCGTGTACCACTAATTAAGTTATTAGTTGAGCTGGTGAGTTTGCACCATTTCATGAATATTGATACGGATAAGTCGTCTATGCAGCTTTTCGAGGCATTGGTAGAGAGATGGTGGGACACGACCCACACTTTCTACCTACCGTGCGGTGAATTAGGTTTCACTCTGTTGGATTAGGTAATGCTAACGGGGATTTCAGTCGGTGTGGGTCCCTTGCCTCCATGTAACGATGAGTCATACACATTTGAATAATTAAACATTTGAAATTATTCAGACTCGCTTCTTTCCGGAGATAACTAAAGATGATTGGAAATCTTAAAGTATCCGTTGCCCGTTCTTCAAATGTTGTTTTAACAATAATATGATTCAAGCAGCTAAAACCGATCATGCACTAAAAATGAGGATTGCACGAGCTTTCTTTATGTTCTTCCTCGATGTGTTTCTTTACCCTAATGGTTCTAGTGGTAGTCAGATGTGATTGGCTTGCAGCATTTGAGGTTTCTTAATTTAGTTGCCCAATACGATTAGTAGTCACGCATTGGCACTGCTTTATTTGTCTCTGGACACATGTAGCAGACTTAAAGTGAAGTCATTTAACGGGTCGTGGCAAGTACTTGAGGTATCTTTAAATGTATTCGCTATATATTTAAGTTATGCTAGCATCGTATTATTTCAATATCCGGTTGTAGCTAATTTGAATTTGTTCTCTGTAGTATTGGGCTTACGAATATACAAATTGTGTTCCAATAAGTGATAGGAACATCCCTATCGAGACGCACATGGAGAACGCCGACAAATGGCCAAAAATAATACAATGGAATAAAGAATTCCTGAATATGGGTCGATCTGATCCGATTGTGTACAATATTTTGATGGCATGTGACCATTTGGAGATGCGTACATCATCCTCTATTATATGGCAGCCATATAATAGCTTGTCATTTAAAGGCGTATATGTAGTTGAAGTTGCTAACTTTATTTCTCTTCATCGACATATATTTATGTATTGTGACCAGGTATATTTATTGTTGATTGACATATTAATTAAAATTTTAAGTGTCTTTTTATAACGTTTGGTTATCTGCTAACATAAACATTTAATATATGGCGTATGGTATCTAGGTGATCGTTGCTATCGCCAACTTACTAGAAAAGTTGTTATCCCAAAAGACCCACCTCTTATTGTAACCCCTGTTCCCGTATGTATGTATTTTTCAGTGTATTTTCTGTATTTAAATTTTTTATAACTTTCTTCTCGCTTTTAAATTCTTTATTCAACAATTACATTTTCAATCAATTGAATTTTAACAAAATATTATTCTGGTTTCTAAGAAAGTTTCTATTTCATTTTATTATTCGAAAATTATATTTATTTCGAATAACGGTGTATTTTAATTTTATTTTATATTCCTAATTGATCGACTATTTACATTTTAGTCCAAACCAATTATATTATTGCTATTTGGGTTTTAATAAAATTGTTAAACTCAAATCCCATTTTGATATGTATATATATTATCATTATTGTTATTATTATTACTTTTGAATACTTATTAAATTCATTTTTCGTTATTTATTAAATTGTGGAAGTCTATTGATCTCCATCTATATTTATGATTATTGGAGTATGGATTTTGTATACCAATTGATTTAATTGTACTACTATATAAGTATTGATTTATTTATTGATATATTACTTATTATTTTAATCTTAAGCCCATTTTCTATTGGATTTAAACCCAAAAACCCTATACCCATTATCTTATTGGATTTCAACCCATTAACACAAACCCTCACCCTATATATATACCCCTAGCTAACCCTACCCATAATCTACTGTACAAACACCTAGCCGCCAAACCCCCGTCATCTACTGTTCATCATCCCCTACCTTACCTCCTTCCTCCTCTGTTAACATCCCGGTCATCCCCCTCGACCGCCAGTCGACTTCTTCCACCTCCATCGTCCCCGATCACCCCTACCTTACTCCGTCATTGAACCTTCAAGCCATTCTCCTCCACTCGCCCTCCATCTCATCCCGCTACTACTCCGCCTCCTTATCTCCTCCACCAGCATTGCCATTGTCGTTGATCAACCTCGTCATCTTCGCTCCTGAACCCATCACCTTGCCTCACCACCGAAGCCATTACCCATCACCCTGTGCATCACCCTCGTCTTCATCACCGCCTCATCGTCGACCCATCGTCTCCCTACCATCCTCTTCTGCCACATACTCAACCCCCCTGATCGGCAGTTCCACCGTCGAGCGGCCCTCCTCGTCCTCCTCCAGTCGCTCCCACCACCTCGCAGTCACCGCAGCCCCGGCGCTCCTTGCCGTCAGCCTCGCCCAACGCCACAGTCAAAGCTGCCGCCATTCACCAGTACAACATCGACATCAAGGAGGGAGTTTTTATCATTCAAATCTCGGCTGTCTGATTCCCTTGAGATCGTGATCATCATCAAGTTCCATCCCGATCAGATAAGATCTTGACCGTCCAATCTGATCTCGATCACCATCACTAACTTCATTATCAGCATCAGAGCAATTCTGGGCCGTCCGATCTTTTCATCATCATCATCAGCAGCAGCAGCATCAGGACCAGATCAGATTTGAGCCGTCGATCCCCTTGGTCTTGTTCTTTGATCTTGATCGTTGAATCTTAGCCGTCGATTTCCTTGATCTTGATCATCATCAAGATCCGCACCTGATCCGATCCATCCGATCTCGATTGTCGATCAACGTTCTCATCCAATCAAGGCAAGTATCTTCTTGTACAATTCGTTGTTCTAGTATAAGCTTTTATTTTAAAATACTGCAAGTAGATTGTAGTTGTGACTCATTTTTGGCTTATCATTGATGATCTCATTTTTACTTGTTACCGTCCTTATCAATTCCATAATCATAAGAGTCATGGTCTTTCGTTGATATATTCATTTCACAACTAGTTAGATCTATTTTATCATCTAATTATTTGAACACATGAAATTAAGAATCACCTTGACTTGTAGATGTATGTTTGTATGATGCATGTGTTGATTTTGCTCTTTTTTGAATTGAGAATAGCCATGGGCACTGATTTGATGCTTGTGAACCCCTGATTTGTATCACACACTAATTTAGACTCATAATAATTATCAATCATAATACTTTTTATATAAAAGAACCCTCTTATGTTGTTGTTCCTGTTTTTGCTTGCTGTTTAGACCCTATTAACATCAGAATATGGACTTGAGTTCTAAATAAGAAATGTAGCTCCAGATATCTAGTTTACTACCCTTTTGACAAAATTGAATTCCGAATTATAGTTTGTGATTATCACTGTTTTAGTGCTGCTATGTCTGAAATTTCAGATTCTCAAGTTTGCTATATCACTTTGTTTTACAAATTAAATTAACTATGATACCTGTAAGATAATGAATTGAAATTTTGCATGCTGATAATAGACACACTATAGGACCTTCACTAATTTTTCTAGAATTAATTGATGAAGTTTCAGACATATTTCATGTTTTTAAACACAATTTTACAAATTCTGGCTGTACACGAAATCGGTGTAGAATGTTATTTTGAACCTTATTTCTGTAGTTGTTATATGACTTGTGTATATGTGCTAGAACCGGCAGAGAGTTTAGTTTCTAGAACTTTTGACGGATCAAGATTTGCATTCTTGTAGCAACGGGAATCTCAGTTTTGGTGCAGCAACATCCTGCTGTCCAGAATTGAAATTCTCGTTGTTTTTTATAATTAAAATTTGTTTTGACCATCGAATATACTTTCTACCTAGAGTAAACTTGTTCCCTATTCTTGATCATGTTTACTTGCCCTTTTTTGCATACTTTCATGCTTGTTTGATAATAATAATAAATAATAAGCCGAGGTTTAAAGGAAAGACCGTAGTAGTGGACAATATAGGTAAGTATACTCGGAAGGGGGCCCATGTTTCCCATTACTTGGTTCATGTACTTGTTATATCTTTAGTGTATTAATGAACCCATTACTTGGTTCATGAACTTGTTGTATCTTTAGTGCAATCACGAACTCATTGCTCGGTTCATAAACTTGTTGTATCTTTAGTGCATTCATGAACCCATTGCTTGGTTCATGAACTTGTTATATTGTTAGTGCATTCACGAACTAGCTACTTGGTTCGTGAACTTGTTAAATTATTATTGCATTTATGAACCTGCTTGCTTGATACTTGATGCCTGAGTACACAGCCCTATAAAATCCATTACTAGGGCTAAACGTAACTTGTTTATATGTAGCAACTATGTGGTAAATAATTTGGATGCATGAAGTGCTACCTAGATAGAATTAAACAATAGACTTAAGAATCACATGTTACTTGTACACACTTGTTTCTTATCCTGCTTGACACTTGATACCTGTTACAAATTTACTTGTTACTTGTTATTTGATCCTGCTACTCAAATCGTTTTACTTGCTTGCTAGTCTCTTTGATCTTTATTACTTGTAGCATCCATATCATGTCATGTTGTATATTCTTGATTCCAAATCTTTGTTTCATACTTTCTTGCACTTGTTTCTATACCCATTGCTTGTACTATTTGCGGCCCGTAACTTGCACTAACGGGCGTCTGTCTTGTGTTTCTCTATTTTTCTTCTACATGATAAATGTAGGTTTTGGAGATCAATTGCCTGCAGGAGTTGGTGAGCAAACATTTTAGGCTTTGCTTGGGAAAACTTGCTTTAGTTATTTTGTACTCTAGTCTATTTAATTCTTGTTGCTACATAAAACTTGTAACGGGCTTGTAGTCCCGAAGTTTTTACTTTTGATCCAGATCATAAATTTATTTGGGATATTTATATTTGCTTCAAATGATTTCTGTTGATTAATAAATTATTCATGCATGCGTGGTTGAGTATATTTTGTTATATTCCTTGTTATGATGCTGAGTCAATCCTACAACTTATGAATGATGAAAATAATTCGCTGGGCTTTGTCACGTACTCGTATTCCGTATTCCCTTTGGAAAGCGAGGCGTGACACTTATCTTGCTTCTAATGTCATCGGATCTTTACGGTCCGCCGATCGAAGCTTTGCATTTCATTACTCTTGTATACCATATCACCTACGATCAGTATTAGGCAACAGAATCAATTGGTCCCATCATGCCGACCCTCTCGCATGCAACGAATGTCGATTTCATCGGTCCAGCGATAAACATTGATCTGTCTGCTCAATTGCCCCATGCATCTCTTCCATTTTGGCTTCTATCTGAGTATCCAACACAACCCAACACTGACATGTCAGCTATGCATGGTGAACCTCTAGTTGAAGCACCACTATTTTCGGGCGGTACAACTATGAGGAGTTTGGACCCTAATATCTATTTCCGTTTGAACCGCGCGGACAAATCTCATATGTGAGTATTCAATATTCATATTTTTATTAAATTATAAATTATAGTATAATTTAATACGTAGTCATGTATTAATCTAACTTTTGCCAGAAGGAGTTTTACAGACGTTGTTAACAATATTCGACTACAAAAGTTTAATTGCAGTGATTCATACTTTCAGACATGGTGTTGAGCGACTCTGTTCCCAATGAAGTAGTGAATGTTAGGAAATATGTATCGAGGAGTAGATCACTACTTCACGGCATAGAGAGATGCGCCTGAATAGAGAGGACACGGAAGCGTCTACATCGACATCATCTTTTTCTTTTGTACCATGTACACAATATGATGATGAAGAGTAGTCAACAGCGTGATAGCCAATTATGTAATGGAAGGACAACTCCCAGTAAAACTATGAGGAGTCATGTGTACATTCTTGTAATTTGGCTAAGGGGAATAAAGCGTGTACCATCTTTTGTCATGAAAACATCCACTTTATTGTTGGGTTTTGTGCCATGGCTCATTATTAGCAATATTCATAACAATTATTGTTGAAGAGAATCTCAATTGGCTATACCCAACAAAAAAACTTCACATGGGTTGATTGGACGTAAGATTCTAGTGAAAACCATTCATACATTATTTAAGGTAGCTACTCATCATGTTCATATTGACTTCAAAAAAGATATCATAAATTCCACAAAACCATGGCTCATTTTAATTCTTCTTCTTCCTTGACTTCATCAGACAAAAGCTCTGAACAACAGGATGAAATTTCCAGAAATGTTAACAATTGTTTGGTGAGGGTGGGCATGGCAGTACAACAAAGTCAACAATCGGCTCGCCGTCAATACATTCATCGTGAATGATCAAAAGGTAATATACGGATGTGGAGGGATTATTTTTTACAAAATCCGATCTACAATGATACAATTTTCCCTCGCCATTTTCGTATGCGGCGAGTCATCTTCAATCAGATATTAGAAGCTGGTGTTGGCTACGATCAATACTTTATTCAGCAACAAAATGCAGTAAAAAACCTTGGATTAACTCCGCATCAGAAAATAACAATGGTTCTATGTTGTTTAGCTTATGGAGGTACGGTGGATGATGTTGACGGGTACATATGAATCAGTGAAACTACTGTTTTGAAAACTCTACATCGGTTTTGTTTTCCAATCGTCACTGTATTTAGGACGCAATATATGTAAAAACCAACTCCCGGCTACAATGACTCCTTGATGAAAACACGGCTAGAGGTTTTCTCGGAATGTTGGGCAGTGTAGATTGCATGCTCTGGAGGTGGAAAAATTGTCCAGCAGCATGGCACAACCAATATACAAGCCATGTTCAAGAGCCGACAATTATTCTCGAAGTAGTCGCTTCTTATGATCTTTGGTTTTGGCATTCATTCTTCGGAATGCTTGGATGCAATAATGATATTAACGTACTAAACCGTTCTACTTTATTTAATGATATTCTAGATGGTTGTGCACCTCCGACCAATTTTGTCATCAACAACCACAATTATAACATGGGTTAATATTTAGCGGATGGTATATATACCCCCCTCTGGCAACTATTGTGAAAACTTACTCTGCCCCGGATACTCAAAAGAAAAAGAAGTTTGCCAAAATGCAGGAAGGTTGTAGAAAAGATGTAGAACACACATTTGGGGCATTACAAGCACGAGTTGCGATAGTCAAAGGTCCAGCTCGATTTTGGGACACTGATAGTTTTTCCTTTATCATGAAAACATGTATTATTTTACACAATATGATTGTTGAGGACGAACGAGAAGAAGGAATTGGTGATTATAATTACGATCAAATACTTGCTCAACATTGATCATACCCAACATAGGTGGACCAACTGAGCAACCAACGTGATTGAGTCGGAATGTTATTTTACATGATAGACAAAAACATTATGCACTTCGGCAAGATTTGGTGAAGCATATTTGGTCTGCATTTGGAGATGTGGATTAGCAAAGGCACAATACTTCTGTATACTACTATATTTAAAGTGTAGTACTTGGTCTTGAGAAGGCCGAATCAATATATCTATTATTAGCTACTATGATTTTCCTTTAAATATACATTTTTTTATTTTTTAGATGATTTACTGTGAGTTGCTTTCAAATATTGTATTGATTAGGAGATAACATTCACACCGACAAAAATGAGATACAGGAACATTGTTAAATAAAAGCAAGATACACTGTTAAACTAAAGCAAGAAGCATTTCCAAATATAAAGCAGAATACATTGGATAATGGATAATTTAGTGGTAAATAGTGTTTACCCCCTATTGTAGCCTCATTTTTGGATAATTTCATTTTGTCTACACATAAAATAAAAACGTTGATTATCCGGTAAGGTAGTGAGTTCCATACTCATTATCTGATATTCCTTCATTCGTTCTGTAAGTTCGTGGTCTTTTTTTTTTAATAGCAAGCTTCAATTCTGCTACCGAATTCCTTCTGTCTTGCGTTTCTTTAAACAAAGTATAAAAAAAATTGTCTGTTCGACGATTTGAGCAAAGTCTAATGATTCGGCCATCCTTTTCCTTTTTTCTTCTCTGCTTTTCAGTCTGGTGGTCGAGTGAGGGGTGTAGGTGATTCAATGTCAACTTGTATATTTGAATCCCAGTTGTTCATTTTAGGAGAATATTGGCTACTACCACCTTCCCCCAATTGGGAACTTGGGACAAATTCGAAGACGTGTTATACACAAGGAAAATTTCGGCTGATCTTTAAGTAACTCAAAACATTCTTCAAATTTGAATGCTTTTCCAGTGGTTTGCATGTATTCGACTCTCGCATCATGAAGCTATGGAAAAATTGAATAAAATAACTTCATTATTTAAACAAAATTTTCAATTTGAAAAAAAAATCAGAATTTTAACATACCTTATCTGCCTCAGTAGTTCCACTAGTTGCTTTATTTGTCACAATGCCCAATCTTGCAATAAACATGGCAACTTCTTTCGAAATTGCATGGAATCAACTTGAAGAGAACTAACCGTTCTATCGGTCGGAGTCCCTAATAATATCGCAAATGTTGAAGAAATTTGCACCCAAGACTGTGCACCAAATTGATCAGTACCGACCAACGGATCTTGCATAATATTAATCCAACTTTGAGATAGAATCACATCTTCCTGAGTTGTATATGCTCTCCCCCTTGAACCACGGCTTGCCATTTTTTCCTTTCACAGATTATTGAATAAGAGACAGAAATATAATTGCTAACACTGGGGAAGATAAAAGTTTTGTAGCAAATTGGTGTCTTCTATTCGGTTTAATACAGTCAGTATAGATAGACAAAGAAGAGAAATAACCGTTAAAATAGCCGTTGGATTTTATTTTGAAGATTGAAAGCAATCGAGGGGCAAAATAGTTCAACATTTAATTTTTAATTATACATTAAATTGGGAATGATATGAAACATGATATTTCATCCTATCCTCTAAAGGTTTTGACAAAACATCTTGTTTCGTCCAGACATTTCTCTTATTTTCAAGGCTTTAATAAAAAAAAGAAATCCTCTAATTTCGTTGATGTTTTGTCCGATCCTTTAAAAATAGAATAAAATATTACGGACGAAACATCCCCTATATTATGCATTTTGCCAAATCATTTGTCAAATATAGCACTCTCCTGTAGCAAAAAATGATAAAATGACAAAATAGCAAACCACTGCAGCGCGTCGATTGCTAAAAAATGAGAAATTTGGTAAAATAGCGAGCCACTGTGGATGTTGTCGTGTTTTCTTTTTTAGGTTAGCCACGTAGGTAAGAGAGTTGGGATATGATGAGTTGTTTTTGTGTATGAGTTTAATCCCTCATTTGGATAGATATTATACTGATGGGAGAGATAGTATCTACCCCCCCCCCCCCCCCCCCCCCCACCTAATTTCTATTTTTTGAAATAGAAAAAGAAGTGCAAAATGAGAAACTTTTATCTATGAACATGTACAGTACGCATGTTTTCATTAAAAAAATAAAACAAAACAAATAAAATGCATCAAACCTCTCTAAGCTAGCCACGATCTCTTCCCCTCACACTTTTAAAATCCAAATCCTTAATCCTCTCCATACCCATGTCCCCCCACACCGCATCGGCCCAGAGGTGCGGGGAGCCGGCGATGCCGAGATGACATGGCAGAATGAGAGGGTATGACGACAGATGAGGCATCGGCTTTGACGGAGGTGAGATGGTGGAGGAAATGGTGGTGGTTTTGTGGGACTGGGGGGTGAAGGAAATTGAGGAGTAAAAGGAGATTCAGGTGAGGGATGAGAAGAGGAAGGAGGTGGCACGGCCGGGGTGACGGTGGTAGCAGGAGGAGCAGCGCGAGTGGGACGGAGGTTAGGGTTAGGAATTGGGATGGTGAAATGTTGCAGCATTGAGATTGGTGACAACATTGGAGAATGAAGAATTAGTTGACAAGAATTGAGAGAGAGAGAAAGAGAGGGAGATTGGAAGGTATTTGATGATATTCCCCAATGAAATTTATGTTTTACGGAGTGTATTTAATGGGATGCCTCAATGAGATGTGGTTGCCTTGGTGCTTTGATTTGATGGGTTTTGGGCGTGGATAGAAAATTGACGATGCTTGAAGTTTCGTTGAGTTGGTCAAAGTGAAGATATTGGGCATGGAGGCCTAATAGACGAAGCTTAGTGTTTCGTTGAGTTGGTCAAAGTAAAGAGATTGACAGGCTATGTAGACCATAGTGACAACATGGTATTGAGTGGTGCCCGTAATTGCTATTAAGGTCTTCAAAATTTTCTGGTGACAATGATACAGTTGTTATTCTTTAAATTCGAATAGAACAATTATACTTATTATTTGATAAACTACACACAGCAAAATTGAACATGCATGCTCAATTGTTGATATTATTAATACTTATATTTACCTTCAATATTTTGTAGTCAACTCTGTTTGTTAGATTACCCAGTAAAAATTAAAACCTAATTAGTCAAATATTTTCATCATTTGAGTAAGAAGGTATTGCGCTAAACCGAGCAGAACGGAAAACCAGGATTCATGTAGCCGACCCCAACTAGTTGGGAAAAAGGCTTTGTTGTTGTTGTTGTTGTTTATTTGAGTAAGAAGGTATAGAAATATATATATCTATATTAGTCATTTTTACCTCTCTTGCAATTCATCAAACATATATACAACCAATTTAATTCGATTTTTCCTTGATTATTTACATCTACAACAATTATTTAGTCAAGTTCTTCTCATCAAAACACCAAAACAGATTACATGTATGTATACACAGCAAAGAACTCACTTTTATCTATTCATATGCATTATACATCTTACGATCTCATAATATACAATAAAATCAGTAAGAATATGAAAGAAAACATCATACCCATGATTCCTACTAAGTTCTTATCATTCTTAAGTCATCTATGTAGAATTTTATTCATCAATTGCACAGTTTTCATGAAAAGTTCTATTTTAAATCATCCATCCATCAATAAATTCATTATATCATTATATAATCATCTATCATGCATTCTACTAGACAAATCATCATATATAACATGCATAGAACAGTAAGGAATCAAACATATGTCACTCACCTCAATGAAGAGTAAACCAAAATAATAAAGAATAAAAAAAAGCTCCTCTTTTCGAAAAAATCCACGATCCTCGCTTCGAAACTCTAAGAAATCAATAATAAAAATAGACTTGTGTTTTGTGCTGCGAAGAGACGACTGCAACAGCCACTATATACGCCGAAATCTGGGTATTAGGGTTTTTGAGAAGATTTTGCAAAATATTCCTTTAGAATATATCTTTACATATATAGGTCCTTTATACTAGGTAACTAGATTAACCAATTTAGTTGAGATTTAAAACAAAAATAACCTCCCAGATCTGGCTGGCACCTATATCAAATCAGAAAAATCAATTTTGCAACTTTTTGTCTCAAAAAGGCAATTTTGCAAAAAGACCATTCTTTAACAAATTTGCAAAATAAACCAAATCTATTAGAAAATAAATTTAAACACTTTGCCTCTGAGTTGTCTAGCCATCATGCTCAGCACAGAAAACTGAAAATCTAGAGTTTTTACTCCAAGTGGAAATTTTGCTCAAAAGGCCATCTTTTTGTAATATTTGCAAACATGCCAAATAAATATTAAAAAAAATCCAGAAAATTAATAAATAATACATACTAACAATTATTAGGTTTCCCCAAAATAATTTCTGTCTTTGAGTTTCTCAAGAAAATATCTGCACGTATTTTGCATGTGCAAATAGATAAATTTATTTTAGAAAAATATTTATTAAATCACCAAAAATCACTTTAATTCATTTATTAATCTCAAAAACATATTTAAAATTCTAGGGTGTTACACTATTGCTCCTTGAAGTCGGTCAAACAAATCATCAGTTCGCGGAATAGTATACTTGTTCTAGACTGTCACCTTGTTCAGCTCCCTGTAATCGATGCACATCCTCATTGATCCATCATTATTCTTCACCAATAAAACTAGCACTCCCCAAGGTGACGCACTCGGTCTGATAAAAACCTTGTGTAAAAGCTCTTCAATCTGCTTCTTCACCTCATCCTGTTCCACTAACGCCATTCTGTATGGTACCTTGGATATCGGCGCACTTCCTGGCGGAATGGAAATGCTGAATTCCACATCCTGATGAGGTGGTAGGCCAGGTAGGTCCCCAGGAATATAGTCGGAAAGTTCTGGACTACATGAATCTTCTTGACTTCCTCAGGGATCTTCTTCTCGGCCAAAGCTGCCACCAATTCCTTACACTTTCTCTTCCCCTGAAATGTTACTGCCGGCTCTCCTGGTGCCTTCACCATAAATTTCTTGCTCCTGCATTCGATACTAGCATTGTAGATCAACTTCCAGTCTATGCCAATGATTATATCGACTCCCAAGACTTACAAATCTCTGAGATTGATTCCAAAAACTTTTCCTCCGATCTCGAGGTCACAACCAGCATAGTACCGATCAGTAGTCAGTGTTTCTCCTGAAGGGGTAGCTACTCTCCCTTCATACTGTTTATTTCTTCTCTGCCATATTCTCTTCAAATTCCGGTTATGCCCCCTCGTTCCTCTCCCTTCATATTCAATTCATTGATTCCTTATTTCCTTCCATCCCTTGAAGTCGTCCTCCTTCGTTAACTCTTTATTGAGTATAAATTTATTCTTTTCCTACCCATATTCTCTTTGATCCCGATGTCTCATTCTTTTTCTTCCTACTCGATTCTTTGTTTGGCGTCACGTGGTCTACAGCGACATATTTGCAGCTTGGAACATCACCATCAGAGTTGCACAGCGGAAGCATGGTGGGCCCACAACCCATAGGTCCCAGGATCCTCTTGTTGTTCCTTCTTCTTTGCAATCATTCAATTCTTGTTCGTCCTTTCCACTCGTTATCGTTCGTCGATTTATTATTCGATATCAATCTTATTTTTTTGTTCTCTTATTCTGGTGCTTCCATCACTTCAGTTCTCTTATTCTAATTTCTTGCTTGTTATTTCTTAAGTTTGCTTTTGTTTTGTCCGACTGCTTGTCAGAATGAATTTCGAGGACGAAATTCTTTTTGTAAGGTGGGTAGGATTGTAACCCCCATTCCCGCAAATATGTATTTCCTAAATATTTTCAGTATCTTAATATTTATAAATTCGTTATTTGTTAAATTCGTTTTGATGTTAAAGTATTTTTCTAAATAGTAGTCATAATTATTTCGAATAAACTTTGTTTCCATTTCTACTTGATCAACTATTCACATTTTAACCCTCAAAAATATTCCTACTGTTTGGACTATTTCAATAAATTCCTATTTTTATATAATATTATTATTTTGATAATTGCTATTGTAGTTTTTAGTATTATTTATTGTTGTTATTATCATTATAATTATTGTTATTGTTATTGTTATTATTATTGTTGTTATTATTATTATTATTAGTATTATTATTATTTTTATTATTATTTCTTTTGATTGTATGTTAAAAACCCATATTTTGTTATTGTGAAAGCTCGCAGATTTTGATCCATCTATTATTACTACTATAATTTTTAAGTACAAACCAAGTAGATTATTTATATAGAACTATTCTAACTATTCGTGAAAAGTAAATCTTATTCTAATTGTGTTTTTTCAATTAAGTTTATTTTCAATTAAACCATGTAAATTTTATTGTGCAATCTATGGCAGTTTTGTTCATTGTATGTCTCTAATTAGTCTATTCATAAATCCTATTTTTAATTATTTAATTGTTTTTTCCTATTGGATTTAAAACCCATTAACCCGTTAACCTTACATCCTAAAACCCATATATATACACTAATTATATCTAAACCCTAATTATATATTTTTAATCCCTCCCTCTCTCTTACGCCATATTCTCTCCCCTCATCCCCGACACCACCAGCCACCATCCCTAGCCCTCGCCTTCATCCCGTCGTCTTCGCCATCCACCGAACCCATCATCGCCATCACCTCCGATCGCCACCATCGCCTCGTCGACCACCTCCTTCACCCCCTTCCGTTGTCCCCGCAACCACCGAAGATCCCCCCTCGTCTTCGTCGTCGTCGTCCAAAGCCCCTACCCCCACCATTTCTGTCTCCTCTATTTCAGCACAAAACAGAGCTTCGCTCGAGTCCGCTATCCCTTGTCATTGCGTCGCTTCCCGACCGCCAGCGCCCGCCGTCAGCACCCCCAGGCACTCCTCGCCGCATTCTCCTTCCTGACCCCCGCTGTCCCTCTCTCTCTCCGTCGACGTATTTGGGAAAAGGAGAGTTGGGTTTTCTTTTGTGGTGTTTTGCTGTTCATGAAGAAGGAGGATCTCGATCCGTGTTTGTCGTTTGGGTTGCTAGTTGCTGTGGTTGCTGTTGTGGACTTGATCTGTTGTTTTGTTGTTTTGCACGTAGCTCGCACGTGGTTACGTGTTCCGTTCGTGGATTTGTCGCCCGGGATTCTTATCCCGTTATTCTGTATATTCAAAATTAACAACTAAAAGTCAACTTTCTTCTTGACCTAGTTATTTGTTTTGTTCAAGATTTTTTTGATTTCTGCAAGTAGATACAGTCCTTTTTATCGTACTGCTATTGGAATTCTGTTAAGTTTATTAAGGGTTTACACGAGCTAACCCGATATATTCTTAACATCGTGCCTACATCTTTGATCTAAAACATAGTTCCTCTTGTACATTGCATATGTACATTTATATGAAAAATAACTAGATCCATGTTATTGAATTGTTTGATGAATTGAATATGTTCGAATAAATTTGATTGATGAATTGATTACCATGCATGTGAAATTGCATCTTAAAACTAAAATTATACATGTTAAACATCTAGTATCACTTTGATTATTAATTAGTATGAACTATGTGGTTGTATGATTAAATTGTTGCATATTCATATCAATAAAAATTCTGGACTGCAGTTTGTATCTTTTTGCATTAGATTTTCGACCCTGTTACTGTTGTAATTTGAATTAACTTTCTGAACATGAATTATAGCCCTATGAATATATTTTCCAGAACTTTTAACAGATCTGAATTCTGAGTTATAATCTGTAAGATATCTTATTTTTAGTACAACTCTGTCTGAATTTCCAGATTCACAAATTCATGCGTATCTTTTTGTTCTGTAATTTAATTGAATATGATAACAGTAAAATAAAAATATGAAATAAACTTTTCGGAGACTAGACATGTATAGGAATCACTCTGAATTTTTGTAGATTTAATTGATGAGTTTTCTGACCTAAAACATATATGTGAACACAATTTATAACTTGCCGCTTGAACATAAAATCTAAAAAGAATAGGATTTTCACCATAGTTTCTGTAACTTTTATATGTCGTGTATATATTCGCTAGAACCAGTAGAGATTCTAGTTTCTAGAATTTCTTACGGATCCAGATTTGCTTTTTTGTAGTAGCAGTAATCTGTATTTTTGTACAGCAACGTCATGCTGTCCAGATTTTACGATTTGTGTGTAATTGATATGTATGCTTCTTGCTTTGTCTATAATGAGGAGAATTAGTCACACCCAGCATCATAAAACGTTGACACCTTCTTGCATGCTCACATAGGATGAAAATAAACTATTATCAAGCCGGGGTATTATGAGATGACTTGGTAGTGAACGATCGGAAACTGTACCCGGTAAAGGCCTTCTTGCTCACATGAACACTTGACATGGAAGGAGGAGAAATATTGATTGGAAGGAGGAGTATTGGTTGCAAATGAGAGATTGTTAATTATTTCTTGTAAATTATTGTTATCGACGCCGAGTACACGATCCGTGAATTCACTATCAGTCTAAAACGTTCACTGTGTGCTTGCACTGAAACTGTGGTATGGAACATATGGGATGCAGTAGTACATGCACTAGATAGATTAATAAAATAATTAACAACCTGCATTTGAGATTCCATGTTTGATCCGGTATATTGTCATCAAGATAGAATTTAAATTGACATAATTCATTACAAGTATGATTAAACATAAACCTTTGGTATTATTGCCTATCTTTGACTTGTTATTGATTTTAATCCCGTCCCTTTTCTTTGATATACATGTTTCCTATTATTCTCTGTTTCCCTCTACTTTCTGTCCATGACTTGCTCTAAGGACATTATTTTCTCTCTTTTTAGATCACAAGTTTACAGATACTGAAGGAACACTACCAGAAGGACTTGGTGAGCAAATTCTCTGAAGATTGGAGTTGGACTATTAGACTACTACATCTATCTCTTGTTATTTGCTTATTTTATTGCTTTTATCATACTTTGTATTCCGGGATTTTATGACCCGAAGTTTACTTTTTTCCAGATGTTGGATATTATTTGGTGAATTTATTTCATGAATATTTTGGAGTTTATGTGATTATATTTCTCTTGCGTGATTGTATTCTCTTGTATATTGTTGAGTTAATCTGTTACAGCTTATGGATGATGTACAATCATTCGCTGGACCTTTGTTACGTGCTTGTATTCCCGTATTTTGGGAAGCAGGAGGTGAAATGAAATAACAGCATAAACTCTAGTCAGATGCTCCCATATTGGTGATGACATTGTCGGCATCCTCAGCGTCCTCTTCTGTCAGAGCGAATACTCGCCCCTACCGGTACGATTTTCCATTCTTTCCTGATGGGTCCCTGTTGGCATTTCCAAGGTTCAGTTCTGGGCAGAATGGCTAAACATGCCCTTCCTTGCCACAGTGGAAACAAGACTTGATCCTCTGCTGTTTAGGACATCCCGTTGCAATGTGGTCCATCTCTCCATATCTGTAGAAGGTGTCGGGTCGTCTATCTACAGCAACAACATTGCTCCAGTAGGTTTGAACCTCTGTGCTGGGGGTTGTCCCTTGAAGTTGCTTGATGTTGCGAGCCTCTTTCCAGCACTCCAATTGTTCTTCTTGTTCTACGCCAACTGATATTGTTCCATGTCTACTTCTGTGGATGCATTCCTTCGAACCAGCTTATCTAATTTCCTGATACCGAGGGGTATCATACGAGACCTCAGACTTGGCTTCAGCTCCTGATCAAACTTCCTCTCCTTCTTGGCCTCGTCGATTACCTACTCCGGTGCATACCTTGAGAGCTGAGTAAACTTCGTCTCATACTCCCTAACTGACAAGCTCCCCTGTTGCAGGCTCATGAAATCCATTGCCTTATTCTCCTGCACATCCATAGGGAAGTAGTGGTTACGGAACTCTTCCAGAAAGTTTTTCCAGGTAATAGTTTCATCTCCCATGGTTCGCTTCATGGATTGCCACCAGAGCACGGCATCCTTTTCCAACTGAATGGTGGCCAGCTTCACCTTGCTAGCCTCTGGAGTCTCCAAGACCTCAAAAACAGTTTCAATATGCTGGATCCAATCATCTGCTGCATCAAGATCTGCCTTTCCCTAAAAAATGGGTGGTTTTATCCGCTTGAAGGATTTCACCAATTTAATAGCCTCCGGGACTTGCACTATCTGCCCTGTCCTGGTGTTTCGGTTCACACCTGCGGTAAAGGTGTTGAGAGTTTGGTACACCCGGGCCAGTTCTGTCTCCAGATCAAGGCGGTTGCCTTCGCCGCTGGATCCTTCACCATTTCAAGTTCTTCGTCCGGCCATTTCTGGATCATAAAACTTCATTAATCACCAAAAACAGCAACACCATAGACTTTTCTTCGAACACAATTTATTCATTTCCAAAAATAAACTTTATACATTCAGCAATAAAATTTTTCTGTACAACCTTAAAACACCAGAAAACTCCAAACATAAAGCAGTTTAGATTTTACGGTTCCTCTTGGCTTCTCTGAGCTCTCCCCGTAGTTCATCTATATTCTTCTGCATCTCCTCGCATCTTTGACGGAATTCTTGTTTTTCCCAACGAGTTTTGTTGTCTAGCTAGGTTAAATGCCGAGCATTCCCGTGTCGACACTTCTCCAGTTCCCATACTCACTGACTCAGAGCTGCGATATTCTGCTTATCCTCCGCATGGTGTGCCCCCATGTGGGTTACTCTCCACTGGTGGATAATCAGCTGCTTACGGATGGAAGCGATTATATAATCCTTCTTGTTTCGAACTGGCTCTTCATCCGAGGATTCATCTTGGGAATCAGGTGGAGGTGGAGTGATCTCCCGAGATTCGGGCAATTCTCCATCTTTTTTTTCTGGGTCTTCCTCTTCTTCGGGTGTAACATCCTGAATTTTCAAATAATCAATATAAAGTTTTCTTTTATTTTCATGTATTTTGCACGTGCAATTTAATATGTGTATTTAACTTTAAAAGTATTACTATGTCATGAATAAACATTTTCTTCTCTTTTAAATTAAAGCTTATTTTTAATCTTTAGGCCTAATAGTCTAATTCTAGCCCACTTAAATAAATAAATTAATTTAATTAGAGAGCCCATGGATTTTTTAGCCCACCTAATTAGCCCACTAGTTATTTATAATAATAATTAATACAACTTGTCGTGTAGACTTGATCAAGTAACAAATAAATTAACAATTTAATGAACAAACTAAATTGTAGTATGCATAATGAGGCACGTGCATTGCACAAGCATGTGGAATTTGAGTGAGGGGGGGGGGGGGGGGGGGGTGGCCTTGGTCTTGGAGTGGGAAAGATGGAGAGAGTGGAGAGGTGGTTATGTGATGGTGGATGGTTCTTCTAACTCCCAAATGCATCTAAACCCTCCATCCAAACTCATCTTAACCCTCCATTTGAGCTTGAGTTGTGTATAAATACCCCTCCCTTATCTTCTTCATTACTTAAATTAAAAAAATTTCAAAGAGACGAGAAAAGAAAAAGGCATTTGTGAAGAAAGATTGAGAGAGAAAAGAAAGAGTTGTGCGAGAAAAAGATTGAGTGTTTGTGTGTTGTGTGCTATTGTACTTGGGTGGCCGGCTAACACATCAAGGAGGAGGCTCGGGTTCACACTAGCAAGGAGGAGGAGCGTGAAATTTGCACCAAACTAAGAGGAGAAGGGAGACGATCGTACATTCAAGAAGTTCTCCAGGATTTTCTTTATTGTTTCTTCAATAAGGTGGGTGATTTCTCAAACTTCTAATATAGATGCCATGCTAGGATTTTAATTTGTGAAAATGTTAGAAACAAGTAGAAAAATTGCTATTTACTTCCTTGAAGAGACTAGTAAGAAAGAGGGGAATCTCTAGTTTGTCTACAAGAAAAAGTTAGTAAAATAATTTGGGATGTGTTAATTAAGAGTTGTCATGATGCTTTAATATTATATTTTCATGTTAGAGTACATATAAATTTGATGAATCATGATTATATGAAAATTGTGCTTATGAATGAATTGTAGAATGCTAAATAATATCCATGGATTGTGAAATAAATTGATTAGTTGCAATAAGTGTGTTTTAATTGCATTACATGAGTAATATTATATTCACTAGATTATCATCTATGTTGTCTCATTGAAACATAAGAAAATGATTAGTTTTGTAAACATAAGACTAACTTAAGAGCTTTGATTATGTTAAAGAATAAAAAAATGTATAAACACATTGTGAATAAAAGGGGAATAAGTTGATAAAAAGATTCGTTTAAAAGGGAATTTTTTCTATGTCGAAAATGTATCATTGTTCCACTTTTTCAAAGAACTAAAGAGAAATAGTCTACTATGTGTTTAAAAATGAGATTTTGACAATCTAAGAAAATATAAGTTTCTATTTTTCAAATAAATATACTCTAGAGAAGATATAGATTTTTATAAGTACAAATTAATTGAGAAAAATCGAGTTTATTAAAGGAAGAACTAGACACAGTGCAATCCATACAAAAGTAATTTAACGGAGCCTTATACCGGTTAGTCACTCAAGACCTACTGGTCTTCAGGTGTGTTTTGGGTGAGTTACTGTAGCTAGGTGGAGCTACTGGTCTTGGGTTCGAGTTTCTCAAGAGACTCTATTTTTCTGAAAATTCGATTTTTATTCAAATCCGAAAACCAGACCTTAAATATACCTTAAGCCCATTCTATATTGGTTAGTCACTCTGGCCTTTCTGGTTGAAGGGTGCGCTTTGGGTCGGTTACTATTCACGAGTGGGGGGTTTGGTCTGGGTTCGAATCCGGCCTTTGGCCACTGTTTTGTAATTTTTATTTTTTTTCTTATTTTGATTTTTTTTGAGTAGTTTTAAGCGTATAAAAAAATTTAAGAAAAAAATATTAGAATTCTTCAAAAAATACCCAGACTTCATGAAAATTATTTCTACAATATTTGACTTATTATAATGGTAATTAGAAGTAATTTTGAGAAGAAGAAATTGATAAATTTTCTTAGAATGTGATTTTTGATTAATTAAATAAAACATATATTTTTGAATGTAAAGAATTTTGGTGTAGAGATTTAAAATGAGATTTTTGACACAGAAAAATTGAGTAAGATTAAAGATGAGATTGTTGTTTAAAACTATGCAAATGTGCATGAAAAATGAAGTAAAAGAATCATGATGAAATATGGAATTTGTGAATATGAATACTCTCATTTTGATGAACATGAAATGAGTTTGACACTAGATTTTAGCTAAATCCTTACATCGGCATGAATAAAATTTTGGAAAGAGAAATGTGATAAAAGACCAAGATTTGGTCGTGTATAACAGTTGATGTTTAAGACCGGTGTAGAGGTAACGCTAACTCTAGGATAGTAATTTTATTCATGATTCAAATTATCTAAGGATTAGACCTATTGTGGAGATGTGATGAAAGTAAGAGAAAAATACAAGTACGAGGGCCTCGGATCTACGGTGTGAGAGTATTCACAGGCTGCCTACGTGATGCGTCATGTCATGGGGTGGATACATCTCCAGAATTATCGGGACTGTGGCGACGCTTGTGGGGTGTTCGGTGACTACGTAGTGCCATCGTTCCATGACGGAGGCAAATTTTCCATAGGTTGTCGGCATGATACGTCATGTCATGACGTGGGATTCCCTCCAGGCTGTCTGGGCATGGGCTCACATAGAACATCTAGGATACTTACTGTAGTTACCGTATTAGTTTAACTCGTGGCGAGTGAATCAACCGTACAAGATGAAGAATGATTAAGGGCTTGCCCTCGGACCTATGTAGTATGGGATGCATAGAATCCGAACAAGTGCGCATCAGTGTCATTAAATATAAGTAACTGTATTAAGGACTAAGTGCACATTCACACACAACATCAATAAGATAGTCCCCCTTAGTTTTGTTTGTGAACAAGAGTGTGCTTTCCAAGTAAGAGAAATTGATGTATTATATCCTAGCGTCAGTTATATGCAACTGACGTGCCCACAGTTTCTATGCAGGATAAAGTGATTGACAAGACTAAAGAATGAATGCTGCTTAAAGAAATGTTCAAGTTATTATTTAATTCACGTATCATGTTGTAATTATAATTCTGCTGCGTTGATGTAAAAAAAAACATTGTTGTATCAAAAGTTTTAAATTTCTTGTAAAATTGTACGAAGTAAAGTGTAAAGATCCCGTGGAACTTCGTATTCAGAATTATTTGGAATTCGGGGTGTTACATCGGGTTCTTCTTCTTCTTCTTCTTCTTCTTCTTCTTCTTCTTCAGGGTCTTCAAATAACCATTCTTACTCCGTCCACTGGGTCTTGGTTATCAGCCATCTTGTAGGGAAAGGGGAGGAGAAAAAAGACATGAGTGTATAGAGCAACATAAATGTAAGTCAACTTACATTTAAATCTCTATAAACTGAACTCACACTTCTAATGTCCACCCTAATGTGTCGTCTTTGTAATTCTGTACTACTTATTGAAGTCAGCTCTGATACCACTCTGTAATGCCCCAAATTCCAAACATAGGTAATTCGTAGCAAAAAAGAATCTTTAACTTCAATTCATACAAATTTACAAGGAATTTGAAACTTTGTCATTATACATTGTATGATACAGTTACACAGCGAAAGTTACAACAAGAAATATACAACATTAACATTCAACAACTTTAATCTAGAAGTAATCTTCAGTATCAACTCATCTTTACATCTTTCGCTAACCAAGTCCTGCACTTGAAAACTGTGGGCACGTCAGTTGCATACAACGGACGGAATGCTGTAATACAGCGATTGTCTTACTTTTACAAACACAAACTTGAATGCACAATAAAGTGGGAAAAGTGACTATCCTAAACATGTCAGTGTATGATATAAACTTTATGCCTAATGCAGATATTACACTACGATAACACTAATGCATACTTGTTCAGATTCTATGCATCCCATACTACATAGGTCCGAGGGCAAGCCCTTATCGTACACCTCATTATAGGGTTCAATACCTCATCATGAAAATTCTACTACGATAACAAAAGCAAGGTTTAGACATTCCACGAGTACGGACTCCAGTCCTGAAATTCACCGTCCGACTATAACAAAATTCTCGTCGTGCGAACATCCCGTAAGTGCCGCTCTAGCCCCGGTATATACACATATATTGGTGATCTGCCTCCCATCTGCCCGACTATTCATGATCCTGGAATTCACCGTCAAATCAATGGTAGTTCCGAATTTAATTGAGGCTCGTCTCATCCCGTAAGCAACCAGAGTCCAGGAATCCACCGTCTGACGGGTCTCTAATTCAGGAATCCACCGTCTGACTATATAGGCACGCCCCACTTAGATTTGACCAGGTCTCATCACATCTTCTCCTAGTGCCTATCCTTAGGTTTAATTATAATCATCACAACTTAGAGCTAGCTTACCCTACCGGACTTAAATCAACACACAAGAACATTAGCCCACACTGGCTACTTCTCAAATTTATTTATTCACAAATTGCCAGTCATTACGGGTCTCGCTCAGCCTCTAGATTCCAACAACCATCTCAATATAGAGATTACTTAGGTTACATCTAACCTCAACATAAATATTTCATTCATTATTCATCAATTTTTCTTTATCCACTTTCTTTATGTATATAGATGATGAAGTATTCACTTCTTATTACAATATTCAATAACAATTTGTCAATCGCATTCTTGTGGACAATTTCTTGGTTAAAAAACCAAACTATTCACTTTAGTAATATTCCATTAATATAACCTTTTTCATGCTTGTCTATACTTCAAGTGTATTTCTTAATACAAAAGTTCTTTAAGATTAAATCACTATTTCTTAATACAAAGTCTCTTTAAGATTAATCACTAGAAATTCTTGACTTTAATCTCATAATTATGTTTTGATTTTATTATAAACAATCTCATCCATTTCCTTAATTCAATTGGTTAATATTCATGAAATCTTCACAAAAGAGAGTTCTAAATTTGTATTCTACAACCAACTCTTAAATTTTTTAAATCATGTACATTTCCTCTTTAGATTTGAATTCAAAACTCATCTAATACATTATTTAATATGAATATGACTTCTAATTCTCAAAATATATCTTAGAATAGTGTGAAATTATTTCCAAGGGTTCCAATATCATTCTAAAACATTTCTATAAAATTTTCCCAATTTTAAATCTTGAAAATCTCCAAAACAAAATTTAAAAGCACATTTCTGTGCAAGGCCGGGATCGAACCCGAGGTTAGCAGCCAGCCAACCGCAAGCCCAACCAGTGAGCCAACTCACTTTGGTGATGAGAAACCCCTTAAGTTGTTTGTATACTGATCCTACTCTGAATTTATAAAAATCAAAATTTTGGAGAAGAACGGAGCCTCCTAAGACTCAAACCCACAACCAAACACCTACAGCACAGAGCCAGTGCCACGCGCGCAAGCCAGTAAGTCCAATGCTCTATCTAATTACATATGTGTTCACAATTTTTTAACCCAACTCTTTGTTTTCCACTAATTTTAACTTATTCATTTATTTTCGATTTCAATTCTTTTCTCTCAAAATATTCTCTCATAAAATACACTCCTAGATTTTCATAAATGATTTCACACTGATTTTATCTATATTAGAGTGAAGCTATACACAAATAATTTAAATAGTAATTTTGAGAACTTTTATACACATATGCTCTTATTAATTATCAAGACTACATTTGTATAACAACTAACATGAATATAATTTCTTTTAGCAATTTTCTGAGTTTATAGAGAATTCTCATCTCCCTGTTGAATTATAATCCACCTCAATATTTACACAATTTTTAGGCATAAGTTAACTACTTTATATACACATACAATTCATATACATAATCTAATAATGGCATGCTACAATACGCATGACACCACTACAAAATTACTCTAATAAGAATCTTAATTTGACTACATGACAATTCTTTATTATAAGTTTCAACTAGTATGCATTAATTTCTCACATTCATCAACTGCCAAAACTCTAGATGTCAATACAACATGCAATCATATAAAAGGATTAGAACTAAAGAACTCATGCCAAATTTTCTATTTCAAACACAATTTATCTAGACATGCATTCTACAAATAATTAGAAAATAAAAAAAGCACCCATCTCTTTCTTAATGCAATTAGTAAGTAGAACTCCTAGAAAAATGCTCCAAAGCTCTCCCAAAATTTGGTCTTCTCCTCCTCTAGCAAGAAAACCGAAATCCTCTTCTCTCTCTCTTTCTCTCTCTTTCTCTCTCTCTTTTATTTTTTTTATTTTTTTATTTTTTTATGTTATTATTGTGATCTTAGTGTTGTTTATGGAAAAGGAGGGGCTATTTATAGGAATAATGAGTGGTTGAGATGACTCCCACTACCCAAAATAACTCCCCACTCTCACACAACTCACCCCACTCTCTCCTCACTCTAAGTGGCCGGCCAACCTCTTCCATGTGCACAAACACGTGCACGTGCATAAAATGTGCACACTACCTCTCATACAAATGTTTTTATTAATTAAAAAAAGATGTACGTGTGTGTTACACATGACAAGTGTACTAGATTTAAAATGTTCATTTAAGTGGTCATGGGCTTTTAAATTTGTAATTTATTTTTAGTGGGCTACAAAATGGATTTATGCCTAATGGGTTTAATTAAAATAAATCATACAATTGTGACAAAAATGAGAAGAAAAATGTTCATGACTCTAGAAAATTTTTGGAATAGAAATGTGCATAAAATTTTATGCGCAATGCACGTGCAAAATATTAAAAATAATTTTTTATCTGGAATGTTACACTCCGATGCTCAAGTCAGAACTCAGACATATATGAGAGGTTTTTAGTGGCAAAATACTGATTACCTGGTTCTTGTGGAGGTCATCGGGTATTTATAGTCGCTTTGGGGACCAGTTTCAAGATATTGATCTATCTCTACTTCCTGGTGTTTTGATAGAGTTGGTTATTCCCTTCTCCACGAAGAGATAGGATCGGTTACCCTTCTCTTGATAAAGACATAGGGTTAGTTGACTTTCTTCTTCATGAAGAGATAGAAGTGGTTGTTGAGATAGAGTTATGACTCTTATCTTATAAAGAGAGATGATTTTTGAACCATCTCTTATGAATAATTATGAGTTTAAAATGATTTTTAGATAATCATGAGCTCCTTCACATGGGTCTGTTATGAGAACCCAGTTTGATAAGCCTATTTTGGGTTGTTGGACTTGAAAGTGGCCCTACTATAGTTTATGGTCCAGTTTCTAATAAAATTTACCGTTTCACCCCTAGAGCTTTAGAATTGTGCCTGATTTAAATGGTCCGATCATGTTCCATTTTTACTCATATCACAAGCCCCTCACTCCCAAATACTAAGTTTCACGACCTTTGACGAGTAGTTCGCCCATTTTTTATGGTTTACAAAACTTAATAAAGTTTCTGTGTGAATCTTGCTTGGGCTGTAACGATATTATTCTGAGTTTGTAAAATACCCAAAATTATTTTTAGAGTTTTCTGGATTTTTTGAGATTTTCCAGATTTTTTCTGAACTTTTTCCAATTTTTAATCATTTAAAAGATTTTTTTATTAAATTCTAGAATTTTAATAATTAATTTTTTTACTTTTTTATTAGTTATTCTAAATTTATAATTACTTTTTTGGAATGTTTTAATATTTTTCAGAATTAATAGTTATTTTTTATAATTTTTAATTAAATTATTCGAATTTTTAATTAGTTTTTTCGAAAATTTTAATTTATTAATTCGATTAAATAATTAAATAAATGAACTAAAATAAAAAGATTATACCTGATCAAATCGAACCGTTGATCATGATTGGAGCAAAATTCCGAAAGACCGGAATGTCCACGTGCAAGTTTTAGCCTATTCTACCTGGTGTCACACTTACCCGGTGTGTGGCACCAAGTAACACGTGGCAGGCGATAAGGACACCACGTGGAATTGACCGGTCAACGTTGACCGTTGACCTGCAATTTTTTTAATGGGCTTTTCTCCTTTCTTTCATCTTCTTTTTTTATGGGATTTCCCAATATTGGCGTCCCAAACATGAAATAAAAAAATGTGAAGAGGAAAGGGCCTGAGAGAATGGGTGTCCCATGGTTTAAAAACCCCCGACCCCCTCTCCAATTCCCTCACTTTTTTCCTTTTCTCCTTCTGACCATTTTTTGCTTTCAAAAACTTCGGCGAACTAGTCTGACCGTACATGTCAGTTCAAGTAATTTATAATATTTTATTGGGATGTTTAAGGTTTTATCGGGTGAAGACTTATCATCATATTGATCTGTAGAAAAAATGTCTACCTCTCGACCCAGTAGAAAGAGAGATGGGGAAGGGGGTAGCGACGCAATCTTTTGTGAAGGTAAAGGATATTATAGAGGTTGATCGGATAGCTGATGAGTTTCGGAGACTTTGTACCCTCTAACCAGTACTGTTTCTTCTTCTCAACGAGTACGGTTTCTTCTCTTACGATGCTCTTCATGCCAGCCTTCGTTTCCCGATACATCCCTTCATCAGGGAGGTTTTGAGGTGGTACACGATCATCCCGATACAATTTGTGCCAAATATGTGGACGCAAGTGAGCGTTAAGGCAGTGGGTGCTAAGTCAAGCTTAGTGGTTCCTCGTGCACTTTTTAGACTTCATTAAAAGAGCAAGCCGGAGTTCACTTCTATCTTACTCCTCATGCTGGGGTGAAGCTGATTTAAGTCCCAGATTCGATAAAATTTTGGAAAGAGAAGTTCTTTGTAGTGCGTAACTCGGAGTCGTGGGGATCCCCACTAAATGGCAGACGACAGTGCCGAGGCAATTTAGGGTAGATCCGGTGTTGGGGGAGGTGAAGAAGTTGTGTGAAGACATCCTTAGGCAGAAGCCGTTGAGGTCGAGGCAGGTCACGGATGAGGTTCTCTTTCAAGGGGGTCTGAGCCCGGTAGAACTTAGTACGGCTTTAGATCTTTATTTGCTTCAGTGTTTTAAGTGTCTTGTTTTCGAAAATTATACTTCTTATTTTGACATCTCCCCTAGTTTCCTTTTGGCAGATACCGAGGGTATGGGCTTTGCAGTGATCACGACGAAATGCACTGGGCTCAGTTCCCAAGTGCTCGGGAGGAAGAAGAGTAAGAAAACAGTGACAAGGCCTAGGGTAGGCCGACGGCTAGGAGCTCGTGGCCCTCTTCACCTGCTGCGGACCTAGGCTCACCCCAGGAATCTTCTAAGAGTCTTGCTCCTGGGGGTGCTTCTTTGGTGTTTGTGCTCGATCAGGATGTAGCGCCCCAGATCCCCGTTACCGGACATCCGTGACACAACCAAAATCTTTGCCTTCAAATGCATCTCAACACAGTAATAACACGAAAATTTAAAAACTTTTTTATTGCCAAATAAAATCATTACATCATTAATTACAATCATTGTCTTGTTCTTGAACAAGGAATATAAATTACATTAACTCATTATAACTTATTACAAATACTTACAGACTCCACTTGTAAAGCTATCTGCTGTCTTCCAGAATGGTAATCAACTGCTCACTGCCGAAACCCCGTTGAGTGGTCAATCTGCTTCCCTGGGACGTGCCCCTCGGCTTGAGCCTTCCGCTGCGTGACTCTGATATTTCTGTACCTGATCGAATGGTATGTAAGTACACTGCTCCTCCACTTGGATGCCCACATTCCCAATCTGGTTTCCAACACCTAAATGAGTGGGCACGTCAGTACATATACTGACGCAATGCTGATAAGAAAACAACCATCTCCAACTAGCAACCACAACCGGCCTTTAATGAAAACAGAAACGTGCTTCCTAATTTTCTAGTGTCAGTGTATGCCATGACCTGAAGTCTAATGCACAGTACACAAGTACAGAAAAATAGACGCACTTAGTCTAATGTCAGCAAGACTTTGGACATGCATGCATTCCATACTAAATACGCTCCAAATCAAGCCGTCTTCTCCAGTTTCAGGATTTTGAACCCTCGCCATGCAATACATTCTACTATTGTACTCAACCTGTTCCTGATAGATACAATCGTGGCTGGTGAATCATGCAGTTATTACTGCTAAACACAGTGGTGTCCCCATTTTCCACTAGTGCCTCAATCCGGTCTGGATCATACCAAATACCGTGATGATCTTATAGATACATAACTGCATATCTATGGCGCCGAAGATCCATGGGACAGCAGCCCCATGATCCGTTCGTGTCCACTCAACATAAGAACATGACAGCCTCGAGGGTCTAATACCCTATCCGACAGGAACCTTCCCGTTCTTACCACGACACTTCATGAATCAACAGTGCGAGATACGCATCGTAACACGTATCCCTAATGACAGGAGGAGACAACCCTTGTTATCACCACCTAGTGCTGGCCTTTAGAGCAAGTCAGATTATAGGGAATCACCCCTAATATCAACTCGGTCTTCAAGCAAAAATTAAAGAAATATAATCTGAAATAACATTGGTTGCTAAAACATGCACAGTTCCTAATGAATGATTAAGCCCAAACGGTTCTATCAAAATAACTAATCACGGCGAACCGATGTTCATCGATTGCCAACACCTCTGTAGGACTTCGATCTAATGTCCCCAGCCGCGACCCTCAACGAGCAGTACAACGATGCCCAAGGGAGTGCCTCATACCCGGCAATAGAGGTGAAACACACACAATTTATTTATATCTAATCATTGACAGACCTAGGCATCAACACATTCAAGACGAGGCAGATAACCTAGCCTATCAACCCCAAACACCGGCGATCCAATCTCCATCGGTCGCCCTCCGTCTCATCCAGTATCCCGGCCCGCAGTCAACATTCCTTCAGTAGACGATCCGAAGGTGCACAGGAAGATCATCATTTCTTGAGGTGGAAATAAATCAATCACAATGCTTACCTACTGGGTTGGAAGTCCTAGGGTATCACAACCTAGACTAGCTCCAAGTTATACTAGATACGAGCCCACATACAACAAATCGACCATATTGCTATTCTCCTAACTTACTCATGTGTCCACCATAAGTACTAAGCTCGAGAATCTTATCTGAGTCCCAAGTGAAGGGCTTAATAGGGATAATCACTCATCCATCTTAAAACTCAATCAACTTATAGTCATAAATTCTGTAGCATGTAGCAAATTCCATAATTTGTGTTACACTTATCAGAATCCAACAAAATTAGAATTTCTAGAAAGGTGGAAAACTCTACTACAATTTTCTAGTTGACAACTTTCTCAAATTTCTTGTAGAACTCAAGCTTCCTGATTTCAAACACATGCTTGAAATCGAAGAAAGACAACATGTTGCTGAAACTTGGAACATCCATAACTTTCAATATACAACTTGGAATTCCATGATATTACCCATTCTAGAAAGCTAAGACCCTATACTACAAGTCTTTAGTTAGCCATTTCTTCAAATTCATCCATCTAGAAGCTATACAATCTCTACTTGTTCTCAGCTGTACATTCGTCCATACAATTGCTGCATCGTACTATCAACATGAAAACTTCCATACTTATTGGAATGACTCGATTTCAGATTTTATAGAAAGCTAGGAGTGTCTACTACAACTTCCTAGTTGATCACATCTTCAGATTCATCCATTAAAACACTCTAACACTCCAATTTCTATCAGGCTACACAAAGGGAAATGAGTTCCCCTACAAAACCAAGTCATTCAATTAAGAATGGTTCTGCCTCAACTTAGAAAAATCATAACTTTTGCTATACAAACTGGAAGATCATGATTCAAGATATTTTAGAAATCTAATACCCTTTACTACAAATCTCTAGTTGATCATTCCTTCAGATTCTACTCGTACAATTCTAGAATTCCACAATTTCACTGACTACTCAAAAGCTGAACTGAACTGAACATAGTCTAATCAAAATTCAAAATCAATTTAACCACAAGTCCAATACTGATGAAATTTAAGACTTCATAACTAGACATGTACAAGTCTAACATACTCAAAAGTTACATTCAAATTCATAATACACAGAGAGTTATGCTCTTCAAACTTAGCACAAAATTCTCTTCTATTTTCAGACAGGGTGTCTACCTCCCTACACAAATTATTTTTAAAACTCCATCAAATGTTATCTAAAAATTCTAAAATTTTAGAATCATGATGTTGACTCATGCTAAAAACTATAGTAAACATTTCATTACAGCGTTATGCACCAAAAAGTAGTTATGAATTAATGAACTTCACTTCCCAAACAGAGCTGAATCAGCTTTTGGTTCAGGACCAGTTGCGAATCCATATTTTTTTAAGGTATCAAACGAACTCAGAAAAATGTGAAATTTGAAACTGTAGTTGATAGCACATTCAAGAGCACCTAGTAAAAATTTGAGCTTAAAATACTCAACCAATCCCGAGATATGAATTTTGGAAGAGCACTTAAATTTCATAAACACAACATATTTTTCACTCTTCACTGCCCGAAAATAAAGTAATTGGCTGAGCTACTAAAAAAACCCAGAAAAATATGATAAAAATAGATGATGCTCTAAACTCATCCTAGAGAATTCCACAAAAATTTTATGATCAAATTCTAATCCATTAGTGAGTTAGAAAATCCTAAGCTTAATACATCACATATACAAAGAAAAGGAAAATACTAGATTAGAGTTTGAGAACACCCACCCAAGCTTGTTGAGTTTGGAAATATGAAATATTGCACTTCCTCTAGCTTGCTTCTTCTCCTCCAATGCTCCAAAGCATGACAAATGAAACTCTCTCTTTCTCTCTTCTCTCCCTTTTTTTTTTGAACTAAGAAAACATGAGAAGAAGGAAATAGAAAAAAATGGGCGAAGCGTTGGAGTTTTATAGGAAAAGGGGAGTGGAGATTATGGTTTTGCCAGAAATGGAAGTAGGATAGGTGGAGGGTGGGGATGAGTGGGTGAGGGGTGAGTGGAATAGATGGTGTGGATGAAAGCTAACACATCTCCTATGAAGTTTCCTAGCAACATCCTCTAGCTCATCTCCACCACAAACTTGGCAATTTTATAGCCCTAGGATCTCATCAAGATCTCATCCTAGATCTCATCAATTCTCATTTGAGAAGTAGGATTACCAACCCTAGGTTAGGTTAAAGAACTCTAACCCGAATAAAAAAACATTGTATGATCATTTATAATACAAATTAATATGTATATTCATAGCAAAATATATTTAAATATTTAATTTTTAAAATATACATGGTCGCATTCACATTCAAAGCAATTATAGATTGTATATCATATACGATCCGATACGATCAAATCAAGTATATATCTATATAATAAATTACAAAGAAAGCTATCAAATGGCTCTCGTTCAATCTCTCCTAAAACTAATGGGCTAGATTGATTCTCACAAAACATATTTTCCCGCCTAAAATTTCAAATCCAAAAATTGAATTTTTTCCCCCAAAACTAAAAAACTCATTACTTTATTACTATCTCTCTCTTCTCCCTTCACTTTTTCATATTTCTCTCTTTCTCTCTCTCCCTCTCTCTCTCGCATTCTTTCTTAACTGACTTAGAAATTTAGATTTTAAGATTTTAGGTTTATAAAATTTTCAGAATTTTTATGCTTTTTTTATTGCACATGTTATATTGAAAATAGCAAATATCTTTTCAACAGTTAAATTTCATCATTTTCCACCCTTAAAGTTCTAAGAAGTTGGATTTTACACCCTCATTTATAATTATTTTTCAACATATACTAATAGAAACATGGACTTTTATTTACAACTAATTATTGTCATACTATTCAAATTAACTTGAACTACATAATTGTTGTTTTACTGTCTACATGGCTTTTCGTATGTTGTATCGTTCCGAAGACGTGCCGTAGGCACGTGTCCACGGGCAAATCTAGTATGTATATATATATATATATATATATAGAGGAGTGATCCAATGAGAAACATCTTAAAATAAGAAAATGAGAAACATTAATTATAACCATTTGATATGAGGGGATTGAGATGAATGGCTCTAATTCATTTCGATTAGTAATTAAAAAAAATCGGTTTATTTTAACTAATCTATCTAAAAAAACCACCCAAAAAACCCAAATGATTAATTAGTATGATGTCTAGGAAACCCAAATGACAAAAAAAAAAAAAAAACACGGACAGAAGCTTGCTTAGCATTCGTTTGATTTCTCTCTAGTAAATCAAAATTTAAATTGTCACAGTCTCATCTTCTAGCTACGCTGACCGTATTATTCTTAGATCATGGCTACCAGTTCCGGATAGCCCACCGATTAGTATACTTAAATAACTGTAAAGAGCTTTCTCAACTCATTCAGTTCAATATCGGATCACGAAGTAATTCAATTTTCCCCCCTATGTTTCTCTCTAGTCTTACTTACATAAGCTGAAACATAACTGATGTCAAACCACCAAATGTTTGGAACTCCATACTCAAAACTAAGAAACAAAAACCTAGTTAATTTTGAAATTTAGTAACTCCTTGTCACACCTGATCCACCTCCCTGTTCCCACGATGCAAATTCAACTACTCAAGTTCGAACAAGCGCAATAGGAATTCATCCAGAACCCCTACCAAGTCATTTCCATGTAATTTCCCTGCTATTAGATTAAAGATCAATTAAGGCTGTAAAAAAGTTTGAAGATCAATTTTTGATATATATCAGATCAATTTTTGATATATATATAACTTAAAAAAAAGTTTTTTTTTTTTTTTTTTTTTTTTGGTCATTTGGGTTTCGTAGACATCATACTAATTAATTATTTGAGTTTTTTGGTTGGTTTTTTAGATAGATTAGTTAAAATAAACCGGTTTTTTTAATTACTAATCCAAATGAATTAGAGTCATTCATTTCAATTCTCTCATATCCAATAGTTATAATTAATGTTTCTCATTTTCTCATTGGATCACTCCTCTCTATATATATATCTATCTATATATATATATATATATATATATATATATATATATACTTTATGTATATACTTAAAATAAGAAACTGAATTTATATAAAAAAAATATGTTTATAGAAATTTATTATTAGGAAAATACATAATCACGTGCAATTCTAAACTGTACATGGATTATAATGTAAAATAGTTATAGGCTATTTTGCGGGGTGTTATACAGGAGCCCCCTACCCTTGACTGCTTTTGCTTACACGGCTCTCTCTGATCGGCTGAAGACGATCTACGCAGCTGACTGGATCGAAAAGTTGCAAGATGGTTTTCTCAGGGACGGAGATAGCTTTATGCAGGCAATTCTGCATCTCCTGACCCCGAAGGACAGGCTAGGATGGTTGCAGAGGGACCTAGCTCCTCTGCCTTGGAGTTGGCTCGGGCCAACATGTCAGTATGTGCTGTTGTTTTGCTTCGTTTTCTTCATTCTTGATGTTGTATGCATCTCCCATGTTCTGAAGTTCTTTTGTCTTCTTTTTGTAGATCACCTACCATCTTAGCAACCCGTTCATACAGGTTGCGGAGGATGAAAAATGCTAGAAGTTGGCTGTTGACAAGGAAAATTCAGAGAAGGCAAAGGCCGTGAATGCCTGAGAGGCGGCAGAGATCCAGGGAGAGGCTCTTAGCGATCGCTTTGCTAAGCTTGAGAGGCATTTGAAGGGGGGGACGAGGAGGCGATCAAGAAAAAGGAGGACGCAGTTGCTCATTTCAAGATGGAGAAGGAGAACCACATGTTTGCTAACATGAAGAAATCCTACCGTAAAGCCATCGACAATGTTATCGAGCACATCCCCCACCTTGACTAGAGGGGGTACCATCTGGGCTTCCAGTCAGGAGTGGATCCAGTACTGGGGGATGAGGAGGAGGATGAGGAGATAGAGCAGGGAGAGACTGTTGGTGTAAAGATGGAGGCCCTTGTAGGGGGTGCAGGAGCGAAGGGGAAGGCAGTCATTGGGACCTCTTCCCTACCCCACCCCCCACCCCCCCCCCCCCCCCCCCCCCCCCGGCTTCGTAAATCATTGACTCATCTTCTTTGTTTTGTGTATTAATTTATATTCGTTCCACCCCCCCTCGCGGCTTCGTAAATCACTGACTCATCTTCTTTGTTTTTGTAGTAATTTATATTTGTTGTATGTGCCTAATAGTGAACTGGTCACTTCTTGATGTATCTTCATATCTTTGAATTGCAATGAAAACTTCTTTTGGTATTTGATACTTTTGCTCTTTTTGGCCGACGACGATTTTCCGTGTGTTGAATTTGAACTCCTGAGTCTTTACTGTTGGTGTATGCCCTAAAGGCCAATTGTGTATTGACATTACTACTTTAAATTGTATCATGACATTTATTTCATATTTAGGCATTTTAACTATTGTGTTATTTATTGTTTATTAAATGAACATAATGAAGTCCTTAGAATAGTAAGTTCAATGTCATGGGATATCAAGTGCATGACTTGATTGTGAGATCCTATTAGCTAAAATCAGAACATTGTTCTTAAATGTCCATAGTTATGTATTATTGTGAATTAGAACAATGATAATACATAGAGATTAGTGTTGTGTAGACTGATGACTATTTACACGGGGCATGGATATGAGATATCAAGTCTCCACATGGGTACATATTAGTACTAGATTGACCCACCATGAGAACACTGCATGGATCGTTACGTGAGTGTCATAAGCGGTTCTCACAGTGACCATGGTGTACGTAGTCATTTGACTTGAAGTCAGTACGGTTCCCTACATGAGAAGTTATATATTTTAATGCCGTCAAATGTTGCATGTAATAAGGTGATTATAAAGTCTACTATTGGATATACTACAAATCATGCGGAGGGATGTGAGTCACTTAGATAGGATTTGTTAGTCTTACATAACAGGAGCGATATCTACGGACCCTTGATTGAGTGAGACTGCAAAATGCAAAGTTGTGCTCAAATGAGTCAATATGAGATATTGATCTCATTTTTTAGTTAGTCTACTCGGACATCAAGAAACCAAAGAATAAACTATACAAGGGTGACATGCTCTATGCCTTGTGGTCAATTAGAATATCTGGACAAAGGGACAAGACTACATGGTAACATTGGTCATGGATAAGTTATGTCAAATCACTGACATTCCCGTTACTTGAGTAGCAATGATGTATTGCTAGATATCACTCATTGTTTGTAATACTCGAATATGATTTTAGTATTACTGTCAATGTAATGGAAACCTATAGGGTCCCACATTTAGAATGGATCGAAATTGCGATTTAAATTCATAAGATGAATTTAATTATGGTTCCAAGTAAGACTTGGACTTCTGACATTGTTTGGACATTTAATTTGATTAAATGGGCCGATTAAAGTTCAAAGGACTACACACAAATCTGACCCAGGTCAGATTGTGAGCCCAACAACCTCATTACTCTCTTAGGGTTGGTTTTATGTACCAATATATATGATATGTGTCTGTGAAAAAGACACACATGAAGAAAAACCTTAGCCGTCACAGAAAGTGAGAGAGAGAAATCGTGATGAGGAACATCTCATTCCCACAGCTAGCACTGCGGTATAAGGGAAAACCATTTTCGTTTCGTTCGTGTGGATAACGTAAAGACACCGCAATATTGCAGTGCTATGATCGGCATACTATGGGGACAACATATGCATCTTCAAGGTATAACTTCTAAACATGATTTATGGTTTTCGCATGGATCTATAACTAGGTTTCGATATTTTTGTAATTTTTCTGCTGTATATTTAATCTGTGATTGCATTAGAAACCTAACATTTATGTTTTTTAGTTGCATTGATTACCGCCATTGTAGTGACCCCTGCTATTTCCTACTAGTAGGTTTTTATATATGTGAGAGATCCCCAATGGCAAGATCGCCAGTCTCAGTACCAGGTTACACGTGGCGGAGTTGGGACTTACTCACTTACTAGAGAAAGTATTCAATGTGGAAGTGGAGCTTGGCTACTTGAGGAGAGTGTTCACTAGGAGGAATATCGAAGCGTGCTGTTTTGATGACTGTCCGTGAGAGACGTCTCTGCCCGATGTGGATGGGTGCTTATGTGATGATGAGATTCCTCTTGCTGAGATGGTTGTTATGAGGTACTTAGAGATTAAATGCCTTTGTCGTTCTTTTCTTGCAGCTACAACCGAGCGGGATGAGTTGAAGAACGTGGTGCTTGAGAAGAGGTTAGAAGTTTCTCATCTGAAAGAGGTCGTCCCTGAATTCTTGGGAGAGATAATCTTGACTGTTAGGTGTGCACTCGTTCGGTCCGTTGGAAGATTAGGGTGAAGGATTCCCATCTCATGGAGATGCTTGTCGAGCAGGAAGTGGAGATCCATCGGTTGAGCAGTTTTTTGAGGGGACTAGGACCAAGAGCACTTCTTATTCATGTGATGAGATATATTAAGGGAGTTCATTTCATAAATTGGATTTATGTCCGCACGGGATCTCGAGGAATCTGGGAGACGCCAAAAGTAGTGTGGCTGGTTCATCATGTATTGCCTCGGTTGGAGGGACAACGTGTGTTGTTGGCCATGCGGCTTGAACTCAATATGCGGGTTTGGTATTCCCTTCATATTGTTTGAGAGATCGAGGTGGTGCTTCGGTAGCCTGGAGGAGTCGTAGGCTATGCGTGTCCCTTAACAAAAATATTCCCTTGCCATGAGGGAGTAGATATTTCTATGAGGGAGACCTGTAATCTTGTAAAGTGCTTCTTTTGAACTTGCACTGAGATGTTGATAAGAAATAAAAATATTATAAGTGTTCAAGCATTGTTTCTTTGAGTAGTATCTTTTTGTGTTTAAAGTAGTTGTGACAACTTTCATAGAGAGCGGGACCTCTTGTACTCTTGTTGTGGCAAGTTGCAGGAGTATCCTTTGGGAGGGGCCTGGCCCCATTTTTGTTAATCGGGGTGGCTATCACGTTGCTAAAGCAAATTCGTGTCAGGGGTGTAAACTTCGGGTTTATATTTTAAGCATTTTAGGAGCAGATCGAATGGCGAGTAGAGTCTCTAAACTTGCTCGGGTGCATGCTACTAGACCGACTCTATGAACCACAAGTATGGATTCCGAATGGGTTGATGACAAGTTTTGGAAGCATATCGAATGGCGAGGCATGCTTCTCCATTGTTTAGTGGCAAGTTGCTAGACCGACACTAAGAACCATGAGTATGAACTACGAACTTGTCTGAGAATTGTTTTAGGAACAGATCGAATGACAAGGTGTGCTCCATACACTTACTCGGTGGCAAGAGGCTAGAGCTACTCTAAGCACCATGAGTATGGACTCCGAACAAGTTAATGATGAGTTTTGGGAGAAATCGAATGGGGAGTCGTTGCCCGCAAACTTACTCAGTGGCAAGTGGTTATAGCGAATCTAAGAACCATGAGTATGGACTCCCAACTTGTCCAAGGATTATTTTGGGAGCAAATCGAATGGCGAGGCGTGCTTCGCACACTTGTTTGGTGGCAAGAGGCTAGAGCGACTCTAAGAACCATGAGTATGGACTCCGAACAAGTTGACGATGAGTTTTGGGGGCAATCGAATGGCGAGGCATTCTGCTCATACTTACTCAGTGGCAAGTGATTAGAGCGACTCTAAGAAACATGAGTACGGACTCTGAACTTGTCCGATGGTTGTTTTGGGAGCAGATCGAATGGCGAGGCATGTTCCGCACACTTACTCGGTGGTAAGTTGCTAGAGCGACTCTAAGAACCATGAGTATGGACTCTGAACAAGTTGACAATGAGTTTTGCAAGCAATCGAATGGAGAGGTATGCCCCGCACACTTACTCGGTGGCAAGTGGCTAGAGCGACTCTAAGAACCATGAATATGGACAATGAACTTGTCTGAGGGTTGTTTTGGGTGCATATGGAATGGTGAGGCATGCTCCGCACACTTACTAGGTGGCAAACTCTAAGAACCATGAGTATGGACTCTGAACTTGTCCGAGGGTTATTTTGGGAGCAGATTGAATAGCGAGGTGTGCTCCGCACACTTACTCGGTGGCAAGTGGCTAGAGCGACTCTAAGAACCATGAGTATGGGATCCGAACAAGTTGACGACGAGTTTTTGGAGCTATCGAATGGAGAGGTATGCCCCGCACAATTATTCGGTGGCAAGTGGCTAGAGCGACTCTATGAACCATAAGTACGGATTATGAACTTTTCTGAGGGTTTTTTTGAGAGCATATGGAATGGCGAGGCGTGCCCTGCACACTTACTCAGTGACCAGTAGCTAGAGCTACTCTAAGAACCATGAGTATGGATCCGAACTTGTCCGAGATTTATTTTGGGAGTAGATCGAATGGCGAGGTGTGCCCCACCCTTGCTCGGTAGCAAGTGGTTAGAGCGACTCTAAGAACTATGATTTTGAACTCCAAACAAGTTGACAACAAGTTTGGGAGCAATCGAATCGCGAGGCGTGCCCCGCACACTTACCCGTTGGCAAGTGGTTAAAGCATCTATAAGAACCATGAGTATGGATTCCGAACTTGTCTGAGGGTTATTTTGGGAGCAGATCGAATGGCGAGGCGTGCTCCACACACTTACTCGATGGCAAGTGGCTAAAGCGACTCTAATAACCATGAGTATGGACTACAAACAACTTGACGATGTGTTTTGAGAGCAAACAAATGGTGAGGCGTGCCCCGCACATTTACTCGGTTGCAAGTGGCTAGGGCGACTCTAAAAACTATGAGTATGGACTCTGAACTTGTCTAATGGTTGTTTTGGGAGCAGATCGAATGACGAGGCATGCCCCGCTCTTGCTTGGAGGCAAGTGGCTAGAGCGACTCTAAGGACCATGAGTATGGACACCGAACAAGTTGACGACGAGTTTTGAGAGTAATCAAATGGCGAGTCATGTCCCACACACTTACTCTGTGGCAAGTGGCTTGAGAGACTTTAAGAACCATGAGTATGGACTACGCACTCGTCCGTTAGGTTTCTTAGTGAGTAGATAGTGTTTCTCAGGGGCAGGCCATGTGTGTAACTCATTGTTTTCATCAGGTAGAATTGCACAAGAATTTTGCAAAAGAAAAGACTAAATTTTATTTAAAGAATAAAACTAAGTGGTTGCTTTGATTGCAAACATTTATTACATGATATGACTGTTATAAGTGTCAGCCTTTATTACATATTTGAAGCTAACTATTAAGAGAAGGCGTTAAGTGCCCTCATTGTCCTTCATTAGGTGCTTGGCGTTACAAGTCGTTGATATCTTCTCCCCCCTCGAAGGTTTTCAAGTCGGTACGTTCTTGGGTGGACCAATTGTGAGACCTTATATGATCCCTCCTAGTTAGGGACGAGCTTTTCCTTCTTCTGTGGGTTGGATATCTCAAACTTTCGAATGATGAGGCCCCCCTCTTCTAGGTTGGTACTTGGTCGGGCAAACCTTCTTGTTGTAGAACTTTTCTATCCTCAGCTGGTAGATATGTCTTCGGAGGGCGGACTTCTTTCGGACTTTTTCAATGAGATCTAGATTGGCTCAGAGGTCATTTGAGTTTTGCTCTTCGTTGATGGAGAGATGACTAAGGGAAGGTAATCATACTTCCAGAGGGATGGGTACTTTTGTGCCGAAGGTGAGGTTGAACAGAGATTTTCCTGTTGGGATTCTCTTTGTGGTTTTGTAGGACCAAAGCATGCTTGGGAGTTCTTCGACCCATAGCCTCTTCGGTGCTTCATCAAGTCTCTTCTTGAGGCCATCCAAGATTTTTCTATTGGCATTCAGCTTGGCCGTTGGTCTAGGGGTGCGAGATAGAGGAGAAGCATTGTTCAACCCCTAGATCGGTACAAAAATTACGGAATCCATTTCTAGTGAATTGAGTTCCATGGTCGGTGACTTGTTTGAGGAAAATCCCAAACTGACAGACTATGTTCTTCTAGAAGAATTTTTGGACCTTATGCTCTATGATGGTTGCTTATAGTTCCGCCTCGACCCACTTTGTGAAGTAGTCGATAACTACTACTAGAAAGATCCGTTGTCCAGTAGCGGGAGGATAGTCTGAGCAAGTCCATTCCCCACATTGCGAAGGGGATGGGGCTTGACATAGAGCTGAGATTTGCTTGGGGTACCCGCTTGGTAGAGGAGTATTTCTGGCAGGGTGCATCAGCTGATGTATGCTTGGGCATCATTAAGGGAAGTGGGTTAATAGTATTCATTGTTGAGATTTTTTCATGCAAGGGACTGGCGCCCAGGTGACTGCCTCATATTCCTTAATGTACCTCTTTAAAGCGTAATCGGCCTCTTCGTGGGAGAGACATCGTAGGTAAGGCCGACCATCAACTTGGGTGTAAGAACTCTAGTAAAGGGCTGTTTCGACAAGGGTATATCTTTCGGCATTCACCCGGATCTTTCTTGCTTATTTGGGGTATGTAAGGAGGACTCCCTTGTCAAGAAATTCAAGTGTATGCTTGCCTATTTTCCTTGCGTGAAATGTGAGTGACTTCGGCTTCTTTGAAAGTGGACATCAGTTTCTTCACATAGGTCAAGTAGTTGATCATGCGGTTATCTCTAGCTTCATATTCGCCCCAGATCTGGTTCACTACCAATTTAGAGTCCTTGAACACTCTGACTCTTTGTTCCCCTGCTTTCCTTTCTAGGAGGAGCCCGACGATAAGGGTTTCATACTTGAACTCATTATTGGAAGCTGGGAAGTTGAGGCGCAGCGAGTATTGGAGGGTGAACTCGTCAGGACCGAGCAGGATGACTCTGGCTCCACTCCCTTTAAGGAAATAGGATCATCCACATAGACACTCCAGAGTGGGGGGTTGTCTCCTTCCTCGGTGGGATCAGGAATGATGCTTTCGACGATGAATTCGGTCAAGGCTTGGGCCTTGATTGATGTTCTTGGTTAATAAGTTATATCATGTTGACTTAACTCAATGGACCACTTTATATGTCTTCCGAAGCTTTATGGATTGTGGAGGACTTGTTTGAGTGACTGATCGGTGAGGACTAAGATGGATTGTGCTTGGCAGTAGGGTCGGAGCTTTCGGGCGGCTGTAACTAGTGCATAAGCCATCGGCATCATGGAGTACCTTTCTTACATAGTAGATCGGCTTCTGGGCCCTGTCCTCTTCCCTTACTAAGGCGACACTGAAGGTCTGATCTGAAGTAGCCAAGTAGAGGTAAAGGACTTCTCTCAACTTGGGCTTGCTAAGGAGCTGAGGATTGACAAGGTGTGCTTTTAGACTTTTGAAGGCTACCTATTGTTCTTCTTCCCATCCAAAATTCTTCACTCCTCGGAAAGCTTTGAAGAATGAGAGGCACTTCTCCCTAGACTTGGAAAGGAAGCGTCCAATGGTGGCAAGGCGGCCGGTGAGCTTCTGGACTTCTTTGATGGTAGTCAGGGGAGACATGTCGAGTATGGCGAGTTAAGTAGAGTTTTATAGTTTTTCAAACTATTTGCACAAAAGGGCTAGTTTCCAAATAAAATTATATACTTCCTATTCTATAATATTTTCTATAGGATGTGATCTTTCTGCAATTTAAAATTTGTTTTCACAATATTTTATATTTAATCTTTTGAATTAAACTTATATTAATTATTTTGAGAAAACCAGGTGAGGGTTACTTACACTTGGAACAAGGATTTGATACGAACTGGAGCACACTGCGTGACTATGCGTGTCACGCTCCGCTTCCCGTTATATGATAATACGACACATAACCGAGGCCCAGCGAATGATGCAAACACATCATCCATAAGCTGTATACATAACTCAATAACAATACAATAACAACCATGCAAGCATGTATAATCACAGACAGGATAATAATAAATTAAGAAACAGTTCATAACCAACAACTGGAAAGAAATATAGTTACGGGTCAAACACGTCTGGAATACAATAAAGAGTAGCATGAATAAAACATGAACTAAGGAAACACGATAATTAAACAAGACTAAAATACTTGATCAGCAACACCTTCGAGTAACTCTCCTTTTAGGCCTGCAATTACATTATCACCAAAGGAGAAACAAGAAGATGCCCGTTAGTGCAAGTCACGGGTCGCAAGTAGTATAAGCTAGGGGGACAAGTACAAAAAAAAACAGGAAAGCAGAGAAAGGAGCAAGGAATCGAGTGTACAAGAATATATCACGTAACAGAAGAAATGCAACATATAAACAGGAACTCGAGACGTCAGATAAACAGGTAAACGAGAATTATGTAACTTGTAAACAAGGATCAAGTAACAGGAGCATGCACGTGTATAGTGTTAAACTTAAGTCTATCAGGTTTTATCAGGTCTACCTAATGCAGCAATCATGCATCCCATTCCACATGTTTGATGCATACAGTCAAGTGAACGTTTAGACTTAGTGGTGGATTCTATAGGTCACGTACTCGGGAAAACATGTAAACTTGTAACTTGTATCGAGATACGTGCAAACTTATAACGTGAAACATGTAGAGTGTAAACTTGTAACGTGGAACATGTAACCTGTAACTTGCAAACTTGCAACTTGCATCGGGAAACCCCGAGTTCCTGTCAGAGTACACTCCTCTATATTGCCCACTACTAAATCTTTTCCTTATACCCCAGCTTGTTAATTTTTATTTCAATGATCATTAATGCGAGAACGATGTCAAGATAGAGTCAATGATGAATGCAGAACTTAAACAATGCACGGAACGTATTATAATTCATGAAATGCAAGAACAAACATGTAAATCTTTAAAAACCACAGGACATCAGTCCTAGACAGCAAGATGTTGTTGCACCAAAACTGGATTTTCCACTACTACAGGAATTCAAATCAAAATCCGTCAGGATTTATAGAAACTAGACTCCTGGCAGATTCCAACGCATATACACTTGATATATTACACTAACAGTAACTGTGTCAAAAATACAGTCGTTTACTCACATACTGTTCTAGCAGAAATTTGTTTATAAAGTCTTCGTTTTTATTGAAATACTGGAATTTCATTTTAGAATCTATAAAAAATATATTCTAAACCCTGATAGGCACAAGTGGCATACTGGAAATTTTCATGAAAAAATCTATTAATTCATGGCTTTTTGCGATGCAAGGATCTTGGATTTTGGATCTAGCAGAAATATATTCTAAACCCTGAAGCAAGGATCTTGGATTTTTGCAAAAGGAAAGACTTTTCTTATTCTCTTTATTATTTCGGTTGATTCTTCAATAAAGTGAGTGACATATGTTTGATTTCTTGCTATTGTATGCTTGTTGTATGTGAAGATTTGTCTATTAGAGCATCTGTAGTCGTTTGCCAAATATCGATAAAATGGATATTTGGCAAACGAACGTGGTGCACTCGTTTGCCAAATATCCATTTTATCAATAAATTGCTACAGTCGTGTGCTATAAATGAGAATCGATTTGAGAATTATTCATATTTGAGCGACGGCACTTCGAGTGCCGTCGCACCCAAAAAAAAAAATTTGCCACGTCGGACGGCACTTCAAGTGCCGTCCCTTAAATTTTTTTTTTTCAATTAAAAAACACCCCCTCCCATTAGACGGCACATGAAGTGCCGTCCTTTGAAAAAGAAAAAATTCCAGCCCAAATTCCTCGGACGGCACATGAAGTGCCGTCCGGAGGTTTTTGTAATTTTCAATTTTTTTGCAATTTTTGAAAATGTTTTTGCAATTTTTAAATTTTTTTTGCAATTTCTGAAATGTTTTTGTAATTTTTTTTGTAATTACTGAAATGTTTTTGTAAATTTCGGAAAAGTGGAAAATGACAACAAAAAGTTTCACTACCCTCTTGGACGGCACTTCATGTGCCGTCCGTGATATTCGGTCCATTTTTTTTTCCTTCTCCGACGGCACTTCATGAAGTGCCGTCGCTCCGTGTATTTTTTTTTCTCGATCGGACGGCACTTCGAGTGCCGTCCCACAAAATTAACTGGTATTTTTTTCCCTCTCCGACGGCACTTCATGTGCCGTCGCTTATTATTATAAGATAGATTGCTAAAAAATAGCTTCGTACGAGTGCAGCAAAAGTTCGATTCTTATTTCTATTTATCCATATATCCATTTTTTCACCGTCAACGACTACAGATGCTCTTAGAAAGCATGTTAGGGGATTGTGTGATGTTATAATGAATTATTGAAGGATGGATGAATAAAGATTGAATCTTTTTATGAAAACTATGCTATTGACGATTAAAATTCTATATAAATGATTTAGATTGTTAAAGAACCTAATAGAAATCATGGGTATGTTGATTGCTTATTGATTTGGTGGGTTATAATGAGTATGTATGTTGTGTAATGCACAAAATTGATTAAAGATGAATTCTTCATTATGTGCCTGAAGATATAATATGTTCTTGATGTTTTAATGAGAAAAACTTGATGAATGATTGTTATAATTGCATATATTTATGGGTAAACTATTGTAAATAGTGGTATGTGTGTTTAATAAATTACGAGAGGGGTTCTTGGATCAAAAAGATCAAGTTTTGAGGGTTGGAGTGTTTCTTGATTTTCGGGACTGATAGGGTTTCAGCCGAAATTGATTTTTGTACAATAATTTCAACCCTGTTAACATCAGTAAAATAAATAAATTTGTGGACATGATTTGTAGGTTTTTTTTTCTAGTTTTCAGAACTTTCGACGGATCTGAATTCCGATTTTTAATGCATGAGTTATTGCTGTTTTACTGCAGTCATATCGTATATTCCATATTCTGAACTATGTGATTTCTGAATCAAATATTAAATTAAAACTGATATTAAAAGTAGAATTTGAACTTTATATTTGCTGAGTATGTTTAGACATGTTTGGGATCAATCCCTAATTTTTGTGGAATTAATTAACGACTTTTGTATCTCAATTCATGCTTATGAAACCAATCGATATATCTCCAAACTGCATGCTGTTCAGTAAAGAATTATGTATTCAACCTGATTTTATTTGTTTTTGATGAAAACTTTGTGAATATAACATGCAGCCTGATTTGTCTAGTTTTCTAACCTTTTGATGGATCTGGATTTCGAATTGTATTTTGTGAATTATCTTTTTTTTGGTACTGTTGTGTCTGAACTTTTATATATATATATACACTTTCATATATACCCTGTTTTGAAGAAGTTGTCGAAAATTGATGTTTTGTGAAATTTCGATTGAATCTTCATTGTATTAATTCTGAAGTTAAATTGAATATTATACTAATCCTATTTGATGGATCATGATGTTTTAACTAATGCTTAAAAACCCTATATATATATACACACACACACACACACACACACACACACACACACACACACACACACACTACTTTTAACGTTTTGAAGAATTTTTAAGAAAATTTGCTCTTTCATGATCTTCATGTGATTTTGATTTGTTTTAAACTCCACTATGTTGTACAAGTTGTATTTGATCATCTCAGATTTTTTTTTGCAAATTTATGATTTTACGAAGTATCAGAAAAAATGTGCACGAATTTCAAAGCTGTATTTTTCTTAATATGACAGTCAACTGCCATATTTTTGTATTATAATGACAGTCGACTGTCAATTCTTGGGTTTTCATATTTTTGCTCGACAGTTGACCATCGTGTTTTGCACTATCTTTGACAGTCAACTGTGAGCACTTTGGATGATTGTTTTCTGGAGTTTTTCTTTGTTTTTCGTGAACGATCGTTTCTTCGATATTATGGATTATTGATCTACTGTTTTAGATAATGTTTTTGCTAAAGATTAGAGTATTTTTCAGAGAGTTATATTTTGTTTATGATAGAATTTAAATTGTATTTCTATGACTTTATAAAGTGGAATATATACGATTTTTGAAGAAATTGATGTTTTATGACTTTTTACGACTTTGAAATATGATTCTCAGTTATTTATTGGATTTAATATTTTATTTCAGTTCTGAAAATTTATGAGTATATTGAATAAACTTGGATTTTTTTAATTAAAGAAGTTTTCTCGATATAAACGTTTTTGATGACGAAATAATGAGTTTTATCAAAAGTTTTGGTGTTGATATTTGTTTTGTGAGTCACTAGGAGTTGAGTGGGATTCCTGTGAACCGGCAGATGAGATTTTGTGGATTATGACCAGTTGAGTCTTAGGGTTGTTTTTGTTGTGGAAAGGATACACTAACTCTAGAGAGGGGGAGTTTGTGTTTTAATAATAATTAACTTAAGGACAGACACTAATGGAGATGTGATAGAACTTGGAAAACATAAGTATATGCTCTAGGGGTCTAGTCCAACGGATGCGTTCCAGAACTGTGTGTTGTTCTGTCTCGAGAGGATATTTGGTATGTTTGTGTGTCGAGGGTCTGCAGGCTTATTCACAGAGCATACAGGTGCATTCGCATGTCAAGGGTCGGCGGCCTTATTCACGGAATGTACTAGTGTATCTGCATGTCGAGGGTCTCGCAAAGTAATTCATGAGGTACACGTCAGGGAGGTGATTTCTTCCTGGGGGTTAGAGCTATTCTTACATGATGCTTGCGCGTTGAGGGTTGTGATGCCTATTCACGGAGTATTCTGGATCTTCTTTCTATCACTGTAGTAGGATTAGTTGCATAATGAGGGATCTAAGCCTATAAAGTGGAGAACGATAAGGGCTTGCACCGGACCTATGTAGTATGGAATGCATAGAATCTGACAAGTATGTTTTAGAGAGTCATCATATTGCATTTGTGTTTTCTTGACTTGATTTTATGCATGTTTGTTTTCTGTTTTCCTACACTTGACACTTAGTCTAGTTTCACTTGATGTTTTCATATTTTATTTACTGTCATTTCATATTCCATCTGTTACAACTGTTCGTATGTGTTGTTTATAACTTTATTCTTTATGTTTTATTTATGTTATATTTCTTTTGATGTCACTCACACCGTTATGGCTGACCCCTGTAGTTTTGGGGGTTAGGGTTATCTCTAGCCTAATGTTTTACAGGTAGGTACCTATAGCTTGGGATTTGGATGCATGTGATAGAATGATAATATGGCTTAGTCAAATTGTAAAAGAATGTATTGTAAAAAAAAAGAAAATGTAATTCAAGGTGTTAATTTTTCGCTGTGCTTTGTAAAGAATTGATGTAATAAAAAGTTTTAATTTTTCCTGTATTTGGTTCCTATGTTTATGATTACATTGAAGTTGATTCTGGAAATTGTGCCACGTATTTCTAATTTTATTTATTGGAAATTCGGGGAGCTACAGAAGTTGGTATCAGAGCATGTTTCAATAAGTAATATTAAACATGGTATGGGGAATATCATAAATGGACATTTGATGTGTGAGAACCTAGGCGGACATTAGATGTGTGAGTACACAAGTGGACATTAAAAGTATGAATACCTTGGTGGACATTAGAAGTGTGAGTACCTTGGTGGACATCTGATATGTGTGACTTGATTGTTTGATCATGAAAACCTGTAGTGAGATTTTGACTGTTTGTATGCCTAAACTCGAATAAAATTTCTTTATCGCAAGCGTATTGATTATTTTTTGCATAAAGCATATACTTTTCTCATTTGCTCTTTTTTTTACCTCTTTTGTTCACTTTATGCATTTGATATTTTATTATGTAAGGTATTACCCCTTCAACTTGTATCTTTTCTATCTTACTTACTAATATTCACTATATCTTTTCCTATTTTACTCATTGCGTATAATTTTTGGATTCTATGATTTTTGCCAGTATTTTTTTTCAGTTATTAAATTTAATTATCTTCCGCTACATTTTTTTAATTATTTATTCTCTTGTATTTTTTTTAAATGTTTCTGAGTTTTGTAGTTCTCACTCTTGTATCCTATCACTTTTACTATTTTACATTTGTTTGCTTACTAGATAACTTTTGTGTAAATTAACTTATTTCTACTTTTATTCGGTTTCTTTTATTGTCAGTGATTGATTTTATTTTTAGTTTCTATATCTCTAACCGAGTTTATATTATTTCTATTCATTAGTACAAACATTAAGCTTTCACTAATCGTCTTGTTTTTCTTTTAAAATTATTTCTATGACATTACTATTGGTTTTTACTTTTTATTCTTTTGTCCAAATTAGTATTTTGCAACTTTTGCTGTAATTCAACAGTGCATTCTTTAGCATTTCACAAACTCATTTTTATTTTGCAACTCTTACTCCTTTCTTTCTTGACGTTTTTATTCATCTTACTTTCATGCGCTTTTTGTTACTCTTATATTTTGCTATTACTTTTACATATTACATTGAGTTTTGAATTACTACGTGTTAAGTTATTATCGCAACTCCTATTTTCCTTCATTATTATTTTTACTATATTATAAATTTTGGTTTTTTCATATTTACTTTCATTTTTACATATACTTGGACTTTTTGATACTACATTTTTCATTATTTTGTATTGTCTTATTTATTTCGGAGCATTTAAACTTGATTGTAATATTTTACTCATATAAATATGATATATCTCTGCACATTTAAATTTTTATTATTAATTATGTTTTTGCACCTTATATTCAATACCCTTATTATTACTTACTGTTTACTGTTTTTGTTATATTTACTTTTCATCATTTATATCTACTTATTAATTTTGTTGCTTTATACTTCTCGAATGTACTATATGCACTCACTACTTATATTTTACTTAATTTTTATTATCATTACATTATTGATTTCTACATGTTCTTCCTACTAATTACTATATTTGTACCATATATTTCAACATACTTACTATGCATACCATTTTACACTTGTTTAATTCTTACATTACTGTATATTTTATGATATATTTATTGTGTAAATTTACTACACTGCATATTTATTTTCTCATTCACATTTGCATTTGTGCTTATGCATGCATTTCATTCCGTTTTTCTCCTTACTTTTATAAATCATTATCACTACTTCTATTTTATACTATTGTATTTGATATTTATAATCTATACATCTATTTTAATATCCCATCGTGTGACTTTCAACTCCATTTCTTACTTTTACTACTATTTTTATATCACGAATTTCAAAATATAACATCATACTTAAATTAAATGTCCAATATTCCTGTGCATATGGAAGATTATATCTTCCATTTCACCATTTCGGTGCAACCTAATGTCGAGATAGCAAATATGCAACTAGACGTCAGTGGAGGCAAATTGCAACTGGATGTCGGGAGGCAAAATATGCAACCGAATATCCAGGCGACAACCTGCAACCTGATGTCGTGAAGGCAAATCTGCAACTTGATGTTGAGGAGGCAAGTCTGCAGCCAGACATCAATGAGGCGAACCCACAACAAAAAAAAGGAGATTTTCTACCTATTTGCTAATTGATATTTCAAGACTTTTTACTTATATAATGAAACTAATGGTAAAGAAATCTTTTTTTCATGACTTTTGTTTATAAAAATTACACTTTATGTTTCCATGTCATTTGAACTAGTAAAGTTGATTTTACTTTATTTTGTGTTTACAAAATTTTACATTTATGTTAAGATTGAGCACATCAACTATGGTCTAAGCTTTCGTTATTCATAATTACTATTTATTGCTACTGTTTTCCAATTCGAAAACATTTTAGATTTCTCACTTACTTTTGTTTCCACGTCCTAATTAATAATTTGACGCTTACTTTTGTAATATTCAATGAAGTTCTTTTATGTCTTCTTGCATATATATATATATATATATTGGTCTATTTTGCTCGTTACCCTTTAATGTGCTTTTAGAGTATTGATTATGATGTCAACATTCACTAGTATACTCATTATTTCTTGTCTTGTACATTCATTGTTATTAATATTTTCTTTACTAAGCTAAAGGTGTTCGTATTTCTATGTATCTTGACTGGTTTTTTTTTCCAAAACTATTTTTTTATATAAGTTTTAAGTTTGTGTTCCTTCGTTGTTTGTATGGTTATCAACCTTCTTATATTTGGGTTTTATCTCTTCACTTTGACTTCTTATTCTATAAAAATAGTCTTGCTATTTTCTTACGTTTGGGGATTAATTGTGTATTCAATTGGATTTCTTATACTTATGCCATGTCAGTTCCCACCTTTTACACTTCGAGCTATAATTATATGTCATTTTTGTATTACATAATAATTAAACCTAACTAAAATAATGATAGAGTAAATTTTCGGGACTGTTTTGTAAGTTTTGTATTTTGTTTTCTTTTTCTTAGAGTAGTTCTGAGGACAGAACTATTCGAAGGGGGGAGTGATATAACACCCCGCAAAATAAAATGATTTATTTTGAATTATTAAATAATATTAAATTGGTAAGGTTGACTATTTTGACTATTTTCTTGAAATTGCAATTTTGCACGTGCAACACACATGCAAAATTAGAAAAATTTGAATTCTTAGAATTTTATGGTTAATGATTTATTTTCCTCATTTATTTATGATATTTTAATTTTTCAGATTTACTTAAATTAATTTGACTATTTTATGAATTTGTTAATTTTACAAGTGCAAATATTTTTTTGGGTGCAAATATCCACTTTTAAATTTCTGAATAAATTCTCATATTTATAATTAAGTATATCCTAAATTTTGAGATTATTCTGAATAAAGAAACTATTTTTATAAATACTTTGAAAGAGAGTAGCTTTTATGTACAAAGCCGATTGGATCTCAAACAAACAATGAAAATTTGTTTTTGCTGCCTTTTAGACTGGCCAAGATCAGTATTAAAGATTAGATTTATTTAAAATTTATTTAGAGTTGATTTAGTAAAGATTTAAACAAATATGGTATTTTTGCAAATATGAAATTTAAGTTGAACCTTGTGCAAATATTTTTCTTGGAAACTACAATTCATAAATTTTGTTTGGAAAATTCAATAATTATTAGTTGGTATTATTTATGAATTTTATGGATTTTTGTGATATTTATTTGGCATATTTGCAAATATTAAAATGAGAGGGACTTTTATGCAAAATTGCCACTTTGAGTACAAATCTGATTTTTTTTTTAATTTCTGGGCTATGCTTGATGGATAGATAACTCAGTAGTAAAATGATTTGGTTTTATTTTAATTTATTTAACTTATTTAACTAATTAATTAAAGAAAGGTCTATATATGTAAAGGAATAATTTGTTAAGAGATGTTTCCATATAACTTGTAAAACCCTAAAAACTCCATATTTTGGCCTATTAAAGAGCCACTACAGCAGTCCCCCTCCTCCGCGAAAACAAAATATTATTATACTATAGGTTTTCTTGGAGTTTCGAAGCAAGGATCTTAGATTTTTGCGAAATGAATGACTTTTCTTATTCTCATTATTATTTCGGTTGATTCTTCAATAAAGTGAGTGACATATGTTTGATTTCTTGCTGTTGTATGCATGTTGTATGTGATGATTTGTCTAGTAGAAAGCATGTTAGAGGATTGTGTGATGATATAATGAATTATTGAAGGATGGATGATTAAAGATTGAATCTTTTTATGAAAACTATGCTATTAACGATTAAAATTCTATATAAATGATTTAGAATGTTAAAGAACCTAATAGAAATCCAGGGTATGTTGCTTGCTTACTGATTTGATGGGTTATAATGAGTATGTATGTTGTGTAATGCACAAAATTGATTAAAGATGAATTCTTCACTGTGTGTATGAAGATATAATCCGTTCTTGATGTTTTAATGAGAAAAATTTGATGAATGATTGTTATAATTGCATATATTCATGAGGTAAACTATTGTAAATAGTGGTATGTTTGTTTAATAAATTACAAGAGTGGTTCCTAGATAAAAAAGATCAAGTTTTGAGGGTTGGAGTGTTTCTTGATTTTCGGGACTGATAGGGTTTCAGACGAAATTGATTTTTGTATAGTAATTTCGACCATGTTAACATCAGTAAAATAAATAAATTTGTGAACATGATTTGTAGGTTTTATGTTCTAGTTTTCAGAACTTTTGACGAATCTAAATTCCGATTTTCAATGCATGAGTTATTGCTGTTTTACTGCAGTCATATCGTTTATTCCAGATTCTGAACTATGTGATTTTTAAATGAAATATTATTTTGAAATTGAAATCAAAAGTAGAATTTGAACTTTATATTTTCTGAGAATGTTTAGACATGACTGGGATCAATCCCTAACGACTTTTGTATCTCATTTCATGCTTATGAAACCAATCGATATATCTCCAAACTGCATGCTATTAGTAAAGAATTATGTTTTCAACATGATTTTATTCGTTTTTGATGAAAATTTTGTGAATATAAAATGTAGCCTGATTTGTCTAGTTTTCTACCCTATTGACGGATCTGGATTTCGAATTGTATTTTGTGAATTATCTTTGTTTTGGTGTTGCTGTGTCTGAACTTTTATATATATACACACACTTTCATATATACCTTGTTTTGAAGAAGTTGTCGAAAATTGATGTTTTGTGAAATTTCGATTGAATCTTGATTGTATTAACTCTGAAGTTAAATTTAATATTCTACTACTCCAATTTGATGGATCTTGATACTTTAGCTGATGCTTAAACACCCTATATATATATATATATATATATATACACACACACTACTTTTATTGTTTCGAAGAGTTTTTATGAAAATTTGCTCTTTCATGATCTTCATGTGGTTTTCATTTGTTTTATAAACTCCAATATGTTGTACAAGTTGTATTTGATAATCTCAGGAATTTTATTTTGCAAATTTATGATTTTACGAAAATTTAACGAAGTGTCAGCATAAATGTGCACGAATTTCAAAGCTGTATTTTTCTTAATATGACAGTCGACTGCCATATTTTTGTACTAGAATGACATTCGACTCTCAATTCTTGGTTTTTCGGATTTTTTCTCTACAGTTGACCGTCGTGTTTTGCACTATCTTTGATAGTCGACTGTCAGCACTTTGGCTGATTATTTTCTGGAGTTTTTCTTCGTTTTTCTTGAACGATCGTTTCTTCGATATTATGGATTATTGATTTACTGTTTTAGATGATGTTTTTGCTACATATTATAGTATTTTTCAGAGAGTTATATTTTGTTTATGATAGAATTTAAATTGTATTTCTATGACTTTATAAAGTGGAATATTTACGGTTTTTGAAGAAATTGATGTTTTATGATTTTCTACGACTTTAAAATATGATTCTCAGTTATTTATTGGATTTAATATTTTATTTCAGTTTTGAAAATTTATGAGTATATTGAATAAACTGGGATTTTGTTGATTAAAGAAGTTTCTTCGATATAAACGTTTTTTATGATGAAATAAAGACTTTTATCGAAAGTTTGGTGTTGATATTCGTTTTGTGAGTGTCTAGGAGTTGAGTGGGATTCTTGTGAACCGGCAGATGAGATTTTGTGGATTATGACTAGTTGGGTCTTGGGGTTGTTGTTGTTGTGGAATTAAGTCCGGCAGAATATACTAACTCTAGAGAGGGGGAGTTTGTATTTTAATAATAATCAACTTAAGGATAGACACTAATGGAGATGTGATAGAACACGGGAAACGTAAGTATATGCTCTAGGGGTCTAGTCCAACGGATGAGTTCCAGGATTGTGTGTTGTTCTGTCTCAAGAGGACATTTGGTATGTTCGCTTGTCGAGGGTCTGCAGGCTTAGTCACGGAGCATACAGGTGCATTCGTGTGTCGAGGGTCGGCGGGCCTATTCCCGGGATGTACTAGTGTATCTGCATGTCGAGGGTCTCGCAAACCTATTCATGAGATACACGTCAGGGAGGAGATTTCTTCCTGGGGCTTAGAGCTATTCTTACATGATGCTTGCGCCTCGAGGTTTGTGATGTCTATTCACGGAGTATTCAGGATCTTGTTTCTATCACCGTTGTAACACCCCTGCTCCTAGCTCAGACAATTTATACAATTTATCAGACAAATTATTTATAGTATAGTACAACTGCCCACCACAGGCTTCCTCTTAAAAGGTGGTTAACCGGATTGGTGAATCTTGATAATAAGCATTGTTATTTATTATTATTTATTCTAGTTTTACTCCCGATATGGGATTATTAATCTACACTCTCTACACTGTACACTAGCACGTACACAGAGCCCCAAGGCAGCGGGTGGCCCCCACAGCAAACGTGGACGGCGCCTCATCATCACATTGAAGACCAGAGAGACAGAGGATTCACTGCTCAGTGGGTGGGCCCCTCCTTAATGTTGACATCATAGCGACGTCAGCCAATACAACAGCACAACGTGCTTGCTGTCCCTCTTTCACGTGCCCCCCCCCCACACACTTCTGTAGCGCCCCGAATTTCTAATATAATATCTTAGAAAATACGTGGCACAATTTTCAGCATCAACTTCAATGTAATACTAAATACAACCAAACACCAATAAAATTTCTCAACTTTCATTATACTTAATCATTACATAGCACAGCGGAATACAATACATCTTAAATCACAATCTCCTTTCTTTACAACTCTTACTTTTACAAATACATAAGTCATTACATCTACTGAACTCAAGCATCCAAATCCGAGCCTTAAGAAATCACTTGTAAAATATGAGGCTAGAGAAAACCCTAACCCCCAAAACTAAAGGGGTCAGCCATAAAGGTGTGAGTGACATAAAACAAACAACATAAATAAAGCATGGATTCATAAACAACGTGTGATAAGTAATAATGCATAAAATATGACATAGCAAGGAACATGTAAACCCCAAGTGAAGTTAAACTAAGTGTCAAGTGTAGAAAACAGGAAAACACATGCGTGAAACCAATCAAGAAAACACAAGTTTATAAATGACTCTCTAATGCGTACTTGTCAGAGTCTATGCATCCCACTCTACATAGGTCCGATGCAAGCCCTTAACGTCTCCACATTATAGGGTTTAATCCCCGCTATGCAACTAATCCTATCACGATGACTACTACGAGATAAAAATAAACTGTGAGTATTAGCCCATGCCCCGATAATTCCGGAGGTCAATCTCTATCCACAGATAATTCCGGAGACTATTTCACTCACACGTGGGAATCTTTGAGAATACCCCACACCGCAAGCGATGGCACCTCATCACAGGAATACCACATGTGCGTCGCCTCGACCCCGATAATTCCGGAGATCAATCCCACACCATAGGTAATTCCGGAGACTATTTCACTCATACCTAGATAATTCCGGGGATTATCTCACACCGCAAGCCATACTGAGGTCCATAACCCATGTTCTTATTCATCATATCAGCACTAGTGCCTGTCCTTATCATTTAGGTTATTTAATTACTTAACGAATCTCCTAGAGTTGGGGTACCCTACCGGACTTAACTCAAACATCTGAACAACTAAAATGCCTCAACTGGCCCAAACATAAATAACTCGTCCGCCGGTATACTAGGGTCACACACACCCTCTAGAGACTCAAACTCAAATATCCAAACCAACCTTCCAACATAAATTGCTCAACTTAACATCTTGAAACATATGCACAATAGAAGATAAAGTATAGAATAATACGTTATAGATCAAAACATTTAAAGAATAGATCGTTTGAAAGATCATTCAAAATTATAAGAATACATCAGTATCAGTCGACTAATAACAAGAGTAAGTCGACTGTCCAGAAAGAGAATTTCATGGTCTTAAGAAAAATAAACTTAGTCTTATAAGTCGACTTGTAAAAGTCATAGGTCGACTGTCCAGAGAAAAAATCCAATAATCTTTAAGAAATTATTCTAAGTATAGCAGTCGACTGAAAAGGGAATAGGTCGACTGTCCAGAGAGAAATTTACAATGACTTTTAAAAATATAATTCTAAGTGTACCAGTCGACTGTAAAAGTTATAGGTCGACTGTCCAGAAGGAAATTTCGAGAAAACTAAAGAACATAGCAGCTGGGTCGTATCAGTCGACTGAGAATTCACGATAGTCGACTGTCGGCCTTCAGTCTGCAGTATTTTGGTTGTGCACAATTCAACCGATACATAGTTTTACTTTATGAAAACGATTTCGATAAAAACTTATTTCTTATATAACCAAATACAACCGGTAGGACATATAATAGTCCATAAAACAAAATCAAATTGCTTGAATTCATGAAAATAGAGATTTTACTGATTCTTTCAATTAATACATGGATTGTGCATATAATAAAAATTAGAGTTTCTTACAAAATTCATTGTTCACTGAAATAGTTTGTATTCAGATCCAAACCATACAAATATCAAAATCTCAAAGAATCCCCAATTTGGGTATATCTCCTCAACTCAACTAATTTCTCAAATTTCAATTTTTCATGACATGATCTCTTGATTCATAACTCTTCCATTCAAATTTCTCAAAAACTGAATTTCTACCACAACTCATAAACATAATCAAATTTGTAATCACATACCACTAGGGTTTCTCAAGATCAAATCGTTCATCCATCCAATCCATTATTTTCATAGTCATACTCAAACCCTAATCATGCTTTCTAGCAATAAAGTTCAATATCCAACATCCATTAAATATTCATAGATCAACAACCAATTTTACCACTCACATAAATAAACAATCAACCAATCAATTACTCACATACAACATTCAAGGAACAAACAAAACAATTATATCACTCACATACATAAACAAACAACAAACAATTTACATCACTCACCATGAAATGGAGAAATTCTACAAGAAAGCCTTTCTGCGCGAGTTCCAAAATCTTCTCCCAAATCCTCCAAAAATAAGAAAACTCGATGTTGTGCAGCGAAAGACGGCTGTGTTTCTTTTTAAATATTCTGGAATTAAAGATTTTAGGGTTTCTAGACACTTTTGCAAAATAACCCCATGAAAATACAACTTTACATAAATAGATCCCTATATTTGGAAACTCGATAAGATCATTTGAATTGAGATTTAAAAGCAAAATAGACTACATAACTCCAACCGGCACTGTTGATAAGTCCAAAAATAGTTTTGCACTTTCACCCCTCAAAATGACAATTTTGCAAAAGGATCCTTCTTTTTCATAATATTTGCAAACAGATCCAATAAAATGTCAGAAAAATCTGGAAAAATGACAGATAAATTCCAAATAATAAATAATGATTTTCCATGAAGAAATTTTAGCTTTTGAACTTCTCAAGAAAATATTTGCATGTGTTTCGCACGTGTAAAAAGATAAATTTCCAGGAAAATATTTATTAAATCTCCAAAAATCATTTTAATTCATTATAAACATTTAAAATAATATTTAAAAATACGGGGTACTACATCACTCCCTCCTTAGAAGAGTTCTGTCCTCAGAACTACTACTAATGGGTCCAAACAACATATCAACAAAGGATGCAATATCTCATAAATGGAAACATAGTTCAAACAATTGCATATGAGAGCATTATCAGAATAGAAGGAATACAACTCAACTCAAAGGTACAATCATCCAAAAGAATTTCAATCACATAAAAGAAAGTACATTCATACAAAAAGCTCAGGGAAATCCTTCTGCATGCGATCCTCCGGCTCCCAAGTAGCCTCTTCGAACTGCTGATTCCTCCACTACACCTTGACCATAGGTATCACTTTGCTCCTAAGAACTTTCTCCCTACGGTCAACGATCTCAACAGGCTGTTCCTTGTAACTCAAGTTCACCTGTAAACCTTCGGGAATCTCTACCAACTGATGGTTCTGATCTGGCACATATTTCCTCAACAACGACATATGAAATACATCATGCACCTGTGCCAACTCCTCTGGAAGCTTCAATCTATATGCTGCCTTACCAATTCGCTCCACGATCCTATATGGCCCAATATACCTTGGCGCCAACTTGCCTCCCTTACCAAACCTGATCACTCCTTTGGTCGGAGACACCTTAAGGAAAACTGCATCCCCAATCTCAAATTCCAAGTCCCTTCGTCGAGTATCAGCATAACTCTTCTGCCGACTCTGAGCCTCAACCAACCTCTTGCGAATCAGCTTAATCTGCTCTGATGTCTTCTGTACGATCTCAGGACCAAACATCTGCCTCTCGCCAACCTCATACCAATAAACTGGTGTCCTGCACCTCCGCCCGTACAAAGCCTCATACGGTGCCATCCCGATACTTGTATGGTAACTGTTGTTATAAGCAAACTCAGCCAATGCTAAGTATCTCTCCCAACTTCCACCGAAATCCATAACACAAGCCCTCAGCATATCTTCCAGCATTCGATTCACCCTCTCCGTCTGACCATCGGTCTGTGAATGAAAAGCGGTACTGAAATCAGTTCTGGTGCTTAAAGCTGCTTGTAGGCTCTTCCAAAACCTTGAAGTAAATCTTGCATCTCTGTCGGAAACAACAGACACTGGAACTCCATGAAGTCTCACAATTTCACCAATGTACAACTCAGCCAATTTCTCTAACGACCAAGTAATCTTCATGGCTAGAAAGTGAGCCGACTTAGTCAAACGGTCCACAATAACCCAAATTGAGTCATTGCCCTTCGAACTCCTCGGCAAACCTGTGATGAAATCCATACTGATATTCTCCCATTTCCACTCCGGAATAGGCAACGGTTGTAACAAACCTCAAGGTCTATGATTTTCTGCTTTGATTTGCTGACAAGTCAGACACCTTGCCACGAAATCTGCTACATCCCTCTTCATACCAGACCACCAAAAGTGCTCTTTGATGTCCTTGTACATCTTTATGCTTCCAAGATGTACTGACAACAAGGTATTGTGTGCTTCCTGCAAGATACTCTTTCAAATCTGCATTATCGAGAACACACAACCTCTCACCCATCCAAAGAACTCCATCTTGAACACGAAACTCTGATAGCTTGCCTTCTGAAACCTGTTACAGCATCTTCTGAATCTCTGAATCTGATCTCTGATCTTCCACAATCCTCTCCCTCAAGGAAGACTGCAGCCTCAACTGAGCCAAAGACGCTCCTAAACCCTGCAACACCACCTCGATACCTGCCTGATCAATCTCTGCTGCCAACTCGCTTCGAGTAGTGATCAAACTTGATGAACTACTCTTCCTGCTAAGCCCATCAGCTACCACATTCGCCTTGTCTAGATGATACTTGATCTCAGGACGAATGTCTTCCAATACTTCCAACCACCTTCTCTGCCGAAGATTTAGATCCTTCTGTTGATAAATGTACTTCAGGCTCTTGTAGTCAGTGTACATATTGACCTTCTCACCATAGACATAATGCCTCCACTTCTTCAAGGCAAAGATAATAGCTGCTAGCTCCAAATCATGCGTCGGATAATTCTTCTTATGTGGACGCAATTGCCTCGAACCGTAAGCAATAACCTTGCCTCCTTGCATCAAGACACATCCCAAACCTCTGAGAGACGCATCACTAAAGATATCATAATCCTTCACAGTTTGTGGCAAAGCTAAGATAGGTGCAGTAGTCAACCTCTCCTTTAATTCAAGAAAACTCTCCTCACACTTATCAGTCCATGAAAATGTCACATTCTTCCGGGTCAAACCTGTCAAAGGAACTGCAATATGAGAATAACCCTAGATGAATCTCCTGTAGTAACCAGCCAAACCCAAGAAACTTCTGACTTCCTTCACAGACGTTGGTCTGGGCCAATCCTTCACTGCTTCAACTTTCTGAGGATCAGTGGCCACTCCCTCCTTAGAAAGGATATGACCAAGAAAAGCTACCTCAAACTTCCAAAACTCATACTTCGACAACTTGGCATACAAGCTATGCTCCTGCAATTTCTGTAATACCGCTGTCAAGTGCATAGAATGCTCCTCCTCCGACTTCGAATACACCAAAATATCGTCGATAAAAACCACTACGAAGGAGTCAATAAATGGCCTCAAAGCCCGATTCATCATATCCATGAACACTGCTGGCACATTCGTCAACCCAAATGGCATCACCAAAAACTCATAGAGTCCATGACGAATCCTGAAAGCTGTCTTACTCACATCTTCCTCCTTGACTCGAACCTGATGATACCCTGATCTCAAATCAATCTTCGAAAACACAGCTACTCCTCGAAGCCTGTCAAACAAATCATCAATCCGCGAAAGTGAATACTTGTTCTGAATAATCACCCTATTCAACTCCCTGTAGTCAATGCACATCCTCATTGAACCATCCTTCTTCTTGACTAACAACACTGACGCACCCCATGGTGAGGAACTCGGCCTAACAAGCCCCTTACTCACCAGCTCCTCAATCTGCTTCTTCACTTCGTCTTGCTCTACAGGTGCCATCCTGTACGGAGCCTTAGAAATCGGAGCACTCCCCGGCTGAACATTGATGCAAAACTCTACATCTCTCTGCGGTAGTAATCCTGAAAAATCTTCCAAGAACACCTTAGGAAAATCTCTGACAACCGGAATGCCTTGGACTTCATCTGGAATCGCCATCTTGGATACCATTGTAGTCACCTTCGGAATCTTCTTCTTCCCTTGGAAAGTCACTGCGGGACCACCTGGTGCTTTCACTAACACCTCTTTCTACTTGCATTCAATTGTGGCATCATGTATTGCCATCCAATCAATGCCTACGATCACATCCACTCCTAAGACTTGCAGCTCGAACAGATCGATGCCGAATAATCTCCTGCCAATCTCGATATCACAGCCCTCGTAATATCGATCGGCAATCAATTCTTCACCTGACGGCGTTGCCACCGACAAAACCTTGCCTGAAAACAACTTAGGCTCCACACCTAAGACCTTTGCAAAATTGGACGAGACAAAAGTATGCGAAGAACCAGTATCAAATAAAACCTTTGCCTTAATTCCATTAATCAAAACAATTCCTGTTACATGAAGAATGATACTCAATCTCCAATTATTCTCAAATAAAGGTTTTACTTATTACATTGATTAAAAATAAAATCAAAACTCTTGCATACCCTGGATTACATCTTCCGAGTTTCCCGCGTCCTCCTCGGTTAATGCAAACACTCACCCTTGTCTCTAGAATTTGCATCCACCCTGACCATCCTTCCTCAACTGCGGACAATGAGACTTAGAATGTCTCGCCTGCCTACACTGGAAACAAGTTTGCTTCGCCAACTTAGGACACGCTGACCTGTAATGACCTGCCTCCTTGCAGTAATAACAAGTCACTTCCTGAGTTGCAGGTGCCTTCTGCACTGGATCACTAAACTTGACTTGCTTCGCTGGGAATCCCTTCCCATTCTGACCTGATGCTGGCCTCTTGTTCCTGTTCCAGGTCTCTTGCTTCTTCTGGAACTGGTCCATGTCTTCCTCGGTCATAGCTGCTCTCCTGACCAGCTTGTCGAACCTTTTTATGCCCAACGGAATCATTCTCGACCTCAAGTTTGGCCTCAAGCCCTGCTCAAACTTCTTGGCCTTCTTCGCCTCGTCAACTATCAACTCTGGTGCATACCTCGACAGTTGAGCAAACTTGGTCTCATACTCTCGCACGGTCATGCTGCCTTGCTGAAGATTCAAGAATTCTGTCGCCTTCTTCTCCTGAATATTTGGGGAAAGCAGCGATCCCTGAATTTCTCCAGAAAAGCCTCCCAAGTCATCTGCTGGTCCCCCAACGTCCTCTTCACCGTTTGCCACCAAACACCAGCGTCCTTCTCCAATTGCATCGTGGCCAACTTCACCTTATTGGCTGCTGGAGTTTCCGAGACCTCGAAGATTGTCTCCATCCGTCTAATCCAATCATCAGCTTCGTTTGGATCAGATTGCCCCTCAAAAACTGGTAGCCTCATTCTCTCGAAGGACTCGATCTGCTTGATGGGATCAGCGTTAACCAATCCTGGTTCAGTTCCATGATTTTGATGCTGGTTCTGATTCTGAGCCAAATTAAATGCCATTAGCGCATTCAAAGTCCGATACACCTTGGCAAATTCGGCCTCGAGATCAATTCCAGTTCCTTGGGAACTTCCAGATCCATCACCATTGTTACCATTCCTGGATCTAGGTGCAACCATACTGAATACTGCAAAACGAGGGAAAAGTTAGAGCACCACACACACAATTCATTCTCACATCAACACCCTTTGGCAAAACTTCAACTGTACCCCAAAGGTAAAACATCATGTTTCAGTTCTATGTGATACTCACTCTCTAATGTCCACACCTAGGTACTCACACTCTAGTGTCCACACCTAGGTTATTTTTATGCCATGTTTATTATTATTATTGAAGCATGTTATGACATCAACCTCTGTAGCGCCCCGAATTTCTAATATAATATCTTAGAAAATACGTGGCACAATTCCCAGCATCAACTTCAATGTAATACTAAATACAACCAAACACCAATAAAATTTCTCAACTTTCATTATACTTAATCATTACATAGCACAGCGGAATACAATACATCTTAAATCCCAATATCCTTTCTTTACAACTCTTACTTTTACAAATACATAAGTCATTACATCTACTGAACTCAAGCATCCAAATCCGAGTCTTAAGAAATCACTTGGAAAATATGAGGTTAGAGAAAACCCTAACCCCCAAAACTAAAGGGGTCAGCCATAAAGGTGTGAGTGACATAAAACAAACAACATAAATAAAGCATGGATTCATAAACAACATGTGATAAGTAATAATACATAAAATATGACATAGCAAGGAACATGTAAACCTCAAGTGAAGTTAAACTAAGTGTCAAGTGTAGAAAACAGGAAAACACATGCGTGAAACCAATCAAGAAAACACAAGTTTATAAATGACTCTCTAATGCGTACTTGTCGGAGTCTATACATCCCACTCTACATAGGTCCGGTGCAAGCCCTTAACGTCTCCACATTATAGGGTTTAATCCCCGCTATGCAACTAATCCTATCACGATGACTACTACGAGATAAAAATAAACTGTGAGTATTAGCCCATGCCCCGATAATTCCGGAGGTCAATCTCTATCCAAGGATAATTCCGGAGACTATTTCACTCACACCTGAAAATCTTTAAGAATACCCCACACCGCAAGCGATGGCACCTCATCACAGGAATACCACATGTGCGTCGCCTCGACCCCGATAATTCCGGAGATCAATCCCACACCATAGGTAATTCCGGAGACTATTTCACTCATACCTAGATAATTCCGGGGATTATCTCACACCGCAAGCCATACTGAGGTCCATAACCCATGTTCTTATTCATCATATCAGCACTAGTGCCTGTCCTTATCATTTAGGTTATTTAATTACTTAACGAATCTCCTAGAGTTGGGGTACCCTACCGGACTTAACTCAAACATCTGAACAACTAAAATGCCTCAACTGGCCCAAACATAAATAACTCGTCCGCCGGTATACTAGGGTCACACACACCCTCTAGAGACTCAAACTCAAATATCCAAACCAACCTTCCAACATAAATTGCTCAACTTAACATCTTGAAACATATGCACAATAGAAGATAAAGTATAGAATAATACGTTATAGATCAAAACATTTAAAGAATAGATCGTTTGAAAGATCATTCAAAATTATAAGAATACATCAGTATCAGTCGACTAATAACAAGAGTAAGTCGACTGTCCAGAAAGAGAATTTCATGGTCTTAAGAAAAATAAACTTAGTCTTATAAGTCGACTTGTAAAAGTCATAGGTCGACTGTCCAGAGAAAAAATCCAATAATCTTTAAGAAATTATTCTAAGTATAGCAGTCGACTGAAAAGGGAATAGGTCGACTGTCCAGAGAGAAATTTACAATGACTTTTAAAAATATAATTCTAAGTGTACCAGTCGACTGTAAAAGTTATAGGTCGACTGTCCAGAAGGAAATTTCGAGAAAACTAAAGAACATAGCAGCTGGGTCGTATCAGTCGACTGAGAATTCACGATAGTCGACTGTCGGCCTTCAGTCTGCAGTATTTTGGTTGTGCACAATTCAACCGATACATAGTTTTACTTTATGAAAATGATTTCGATAAAAACTTATTTCTTATATAACCAAATACAACCGGTAGGACATATAATAGTCCATAAAACAAAATCAAATTGCTTGAATTCATGAAAATAGAGATTTTACTGATTCTTTCAATTAATACATGGATTGTGCATATAATAAAAATTAGAGTTTCTTACAAAATTCATTGTTCACTGAAATAGTTTGTATTCAGATCCAAACCATACAAATATCAAAATCTCAAAGAATTCCCAATTTGGGTATATCTCCTCAACTCAACTAATTTGTCAAATTTCAATTTTTCATGACATGATCTCTTAATTCATAACTCTTCCATTCAAATTTCTCAAAAAACTGAATTTCTACCACAACTCATAAACATAATCAAATTTGTAATCACATACCACTAGGGTTTCTCAAGATCAAATCGTTCATCCATCCAATCCATTATTTTCATAGTCATACTCAAACCCTAATCATGCTTTCTAGCAATAAAGTTCAATATCCAAGATCCATTAAACATTCATAGATCAACAACCAATTTTACCATTCACATAAATAAACAATCAACCAATCAATTACTCACATACAACATTCAAGGAACAAACAAAACAATTATATCACTCACATACATAAAACAAACAACAAACAATTTACATCACTCACCTTGAAATGGAGAAATTCGACAAGAAAGCCTTTCTTTGCGAGATCCAAAATCTTCTCCCAAATCCTCCAAAAATAAGAAAACTTGATGTTGTGCAGCTAAAGACGGCCGTGTTTCTTTTTAAATAGGCCGGAATTGAAGATTTTAGGGTTTCTAGACACTTTTGCAAAATAAACCCTTGAAAATACAACTTTACATAAATAGATCCCTATATTTGGAAACTCGATAAGATCATTTGAATTGAGATTTAAAAGCAAAATAGACTCCTTAACTCCAAACGGCACTGTAGAAAAGTCCAGAAAATAGTTTTGCACTTTCACCCCTCAAAATGACAATTTTGCAAAAAGATCATTCTTTTTCATAAAATTTGCAAATAGATCCAATAAATGTTAGAAAAATCTGGAAAAATGACAAATAATATATCCCAAATAATAAATAATGATTTTCCATGAAGAAATTTTTGCTTTTGAACTTCTCAAGAAAATATTTGCACGTGTTTCGCACGTGTAAAAAGATAAATTTCCAGGAAAATATTTATTAAATCTCCAAAAATCATTTTAATTCATTATAAAAATTTAAAAATAATATTTAAAAATACGGGGTACTACAACTCCTTTTTACTATATTTACATTATATGCCATTCCCTTTTATACATTATATACTTTATACATTTTTTTGAAATTACGGGTTGTTACAACCGTGGTAGGATTAGTTTCATAACTAGGGATCTAACCTTATAAAGTGGAGAATGATAAAGACTTGCACCGGACCTATGTAGTATGAAATGCATAGAATCCAACAAGTATGCATTAGAGTGTCATCATATTGCATTTGTATTTTCTTGACTTGGTTTTATGCATGTTTGTTTTCTGTTTTTCTACCCTTGACACTTAGTCTAGTTTCACTTGATGTTTTCATATTTTATTTACTGTCATTTCATATTCCATCTATTACTACTATTGGTATGCGTTATTTATAACTTTATTTTATGTTTTATTTATGTTATATTTATTTTGATGTCACTCACATCGTTATGGCTGATCCCTATAGTTTTGGGGGTTAGGGTTATCTCTAGCCTCATATTTTACAGGTAGGTACCTATAGCTTGGGATTTGGATGCATGTGGTAGAATGATAATATGGCTTAGGCAAATTGTAAAAGAATGTGTTGTAAAAGAAAGAAAATATAATTTAAGATGTTAATTTTCTGCTGTACTTTGTAAACAATTGAGGTAATTAAAAGTTTTAATTTTTTCTGTATTTAGTTGCTATGTTTATGATTATATTGAAGTTGATTCTGAAAATTGTGCCACGTATTTCTAATTTTATTTATTGAAATTCGTGGCGCTACAAACTGAGTAGTACTTCAGTACAGACAACCACAACCAAGCTTATTTCCAGCTACTTGGTGTATAACTCAATTATAGAAGGTTTCAAATTGGTCCTTTTATAAGATCTTTAAGGCAGAGCCTTACAGAGCTCACCTTGAGGAGAAGAGATTAGTTAGTCATACCTTGGATTGAATATGAACAAGTGGTGAAAGAAGGATGATTTTTATTGCTTCTTGCTTACAACTGGCTCTCTTTCTTTTACAATCTTCCTTATATGAAATTTTTTCTCCTAGATATTATGCATTCTCCCTTACTAAGCTTGCCCTTTTATAGAGGAAGGGAAGACTTTCCATTATTGAGTTTTTACATCATTCATTATATCAGTTTCAATTATTGTTCTAGTTGCGTCATAACTTACATCATAGGTTAATAATTGAGGTAAGTCTGTCACTGCTTACGTCATTATAGACTACTCTAGAAAATGAGATTCCTTCTGGCTGATATCTTCACATGCTCTACATTTATGCCGGTGCTCTGTCTTCATTAGGCTATAGCAGTATCTAGCTGTTTGTTCTGTCATTGTCATTGCTCGTGTAGATTGTATTTGGTACCAGCTGTCAAACAACTCAAGCTTATCTTGTGGTCGCTTTATCTTTGCTATGTTGTACATTATTTTTTTTTCTAGATCTGGACTATCATACATGCATATGTTGTTGTCTCTTAACTTCATGTCTCTTAGTTCATAATACATATTTTTGATTCCCATTGCCCTTCTTTCTGGGCTTAGCTTCTTAAATTATTCAACTTGGTATGGCACAATGTTACATGCTCCATATTGTACTTGGGTAGTCATCCCTATTTTTATAACATATTCTGTTGGAAGTTCTTCATTTTCTTTAAGATACTGAGGGATTGCTGAATACATTTATTTGTAAGACCAAAATAACTCTTGGCTGCCTTATATATTTCTCTTGGAAATATGATAAGTTTTTCACATTCACTATATGAATAGATACAATGAATAAGTTATCTTTCAAATATTTCTCGTTTTGTTCTTGGATTGGCTCTTGGTATGATGATGGTCTTGTTCATATGCCGCTGTGATATAGTTTTGATGAACTGGTTCACCTTGGTTACTTGACATAATTTTTCAATATATTGTAAAAATAATATTTTCTTTGATACTTTGGTAGAAGATTTCTCAGTGAGTAATGTCTCCTTGTATGTGGTTTTATTTGAAGACGTATTTGCTTCTTCTTTTAGGGAATGGGTAAGTTCGCTCATTTAACTCATTTTTTCACTAACGTTGTCCACCATATTTTCTGTGGTTGCATATTGATTAATGTGCTGGTAGAACAGATTTTGGAGTTCGCATATTTATAATTGTAATTAAATTCTCCCTTTATTTGCTCCATAGTTTCCTTGAGGAAAACCATATCCTTTTTTATTTGCTATACTCTATTTTTCATACTGCAAAAGCAAAACTATTAGTTTCTTAATAAAAAATCTGCTTGAATGTTATCATTTCTTTTTATATTTTCTATTGTAAAATCATTATGTGCTAGTTCCATCTACCATCTTATTAATCTTTTATTTGCAATAGTTGGATCTATTATTTTGTTAATCCAAGTTTTTGCTTGGGTATTATTTGTTCTTACTGTGAATTTTGTATGTATTATGAATAACTCGAACTTTTATATGGCTATTAAGATTGCTAATAATTTTTTTTTATTTATGTGATAATTCTGTTGTGTTTGTGTAAATGATCCACTATTGTATCTGGCTAGTTTGCTCCCTAATTATCTTCACTTGCATTTGTTTCTATTATTAATGTATATTCTTTAATAGGTAATCTTACTTGTTTAATTCTAAAGTTTGTTGTTTCAATATTTTTAGTTTGTCTTCATCCCCTATGGTCCATTCCCCCTTTTTGAACTTTTCAGTTTTTGTTGAAGCAAATTTGCTTTTGCTAATAAATTTGGTATATATCATCTTGTTTGATTTAGTAGTCCAGTTATGACTTGTACTTGTCTTTTTTCTTTTAAATTTGAAAATGTCTTTATTTTTTATGTTATATGTGGTTGCAGTTCTATTGCTTCATGTGATAATTTTGTTCCTAATAATTCAATCTCTGTTTTCAACAGTTCCATTTTCTCTTTTGATAATATAATACCTCTATTTTATACTATTTCTATGAACTTTATTAAATGTTCTTTATGTTGCTCTTCGTTTTCGGATCCTACCAGAATATCATCAACATATACTAATACAAAATTGTTGTATTTTTTAAATATCTGATTCATATATTCTTGAAATACTCCTGGACTATTTTTATATTTGAAAAGTAGTACATTCCATTTATAAAATCCTTGTGGTGTACTAAATGATGTTAATTGTTGTTATAATTCTTCTATTAGATTTACGTGGTAAAATCATGATTTGCAATCGAATTTTGAATATATTTTTCTTGTTCTTACTGTGTTTAGTAGTATCTGCATATCTGATAGCAGATATTCAAATCTTTTAGTATTCTTATTTAGTTTCTTATAATTTACTACCACTCTAGATTTACCTTTTTTTTTTTTTCCTTCTTCTTCTGAGTGTTTTCTTACTATGAATGATGGTGATGAATGTGGACTTTGTGATTTTCTTATCTAATCGTTTTCCATTAATTCTTTTACATGTATTTTGAATTCTTGTAAATCACTTGGAGTATGTCTTATAAGTTTAACATTTATTATTTTGTCTTCATCTATTAGTTCTATATGAGTTGTGGGTTTACTTAACTGTCATTTTGCTAAAGGGTCTTCTCCACCCAGATCTTCTAATTATTTTTTTTTATAAAATTTCTTGTGTAATTATTTCTTGGACTTCCTATATTCCAGATGTATTTGATAAATATTGATATTCACTACGCTGGGTTGAAGAAACTCTGATATATAGTAAGTCTATCTAAGAATAAGGCTGTGTTATTCTAATTGCTATTACTTGTTGTTTACAAGGTGTTGTAAATACAACTGTTTTTTGCGATATAGTTATGAGATAGTAATGTTGAAAAAAGTCATGTCATAATAATACATCATTATTCATATCATTAAATTGGTATATTATTGATATTTTTAGGATGTAACTTCCTATTTGTATTGTAACATTTTGTTTATACTTGTCAAGTATATTGGTTTGTCTTGTCATTCCAGTTATTGTTTTTTTTTAATTTCCATCTATTTTCCATTTTGGTAGTATATTTTCACGGCATAAGCTTGTGCCTGCTCCAGTGTCTACTAGCCTGTGATAGTTCCTTGATTTGTATCCTTCATATAAAAATTCTGTGAGTATGTATAATGTATTTTTGTTGCTCTTAATAAATTTATTTAGACAATATTCTATTTATTACTATACTTTCCTTATTTATTGTTTTTGTTATTTTTTCTTCTTGTATTGAGAACGGTTGTACTAACATAAGGAAGTCAGTTCCTTATAACATTTTATTAACATTGTGTTCTGGGTCTACATGTAGATGTACTAGTATTTCATTTCTACTATTTATTCTTAGTGGTAACATTATTTTATGGATAACTGAATGTCTATTATGGTAGTAGTCTAAATAATTATATGTGTTTTCTAATTGTATTAATTTCGTTGTTTTTATATTTGTTTGTTTAAAATGTGAATTAGTAGCCCATGTATCTACCAGGGCTATTTTTTTATTCCATTTATCATTGTCATAATATTCTATTTCTATCTTAAATTGATTATTATTTTAGTTATCTAATGTATTTTTTGTTGGTGTTATATAGTTCCAACGCCTATTGTTTATTTCTTATTGATAGTGATCTTTTTCAAACATTATATGTGGTGGTTTTTCCTTTGGCAAAATCTTTTACTTTGTTAATGTAAAATTCTATATAATTTGGTATTCATTTCAGTGTTTTCTCTAACTGGTTTATATCTTATGATTTCTTAGAATATTAGTTCTATTTAAAAGTTATCAGTATTTTTGTTTTTTACTTCATGCTTACTTGTAAAACATAAATATTTCTTATTTGTATACTCTTAACCTTACTCTTCTCTATCATTTACATTCCAAATAATCTGTGATACATGACTAAGCTTTTGTCGTTATTTTCTTCTGTCATACTTATAGAGAAATTAGGTTTTATTGTAAATTTTACTTTTTAGTACATTAAGTTTTCTTGTACTATTCATATTAAAGCATAATGTGTGTTTGTTATTATTCTATCATCCATTAAGTACATTTCTAAGGGTGTATTTATTCCTTCCTTAAAATAAGATTTATTTTTATTTGTACTGCTCCTAAATGTATATATCCTAATGTCTTTCTAGTTTCTTAACTTATTTTTATCCTTTCTTGTCTCTTTATTATTTATGTTCTCAATGGAATTATAGTTTTTCCTTGTGCTTGTTCAGTGTCTATTGGTTGTTCATTATTTCTGGCAATTATTATGAATTATTTTTTCTTTCATATATTGGAAGTTTAAATATCTCTTAGGCTTTATGTCTAATTTGGTTGCTCTTATTTTATCGTATTTTTTTATATCAAAACTCATTCTCTCTCTTACTTCTTCATTATTTTCTTCTCTTTCTAATTGTTCTCCTATTTCCGTTCTTTCCTTTATCATATTTATTCCATATTCTTCTATTTCATCCTCACTACTTCCACCATCTTCTTTTATTATCATTATTTCTTCATCTTCGCTTATTTATGACCATTCTTCATCATATTCTATAAGTTCATAGTTTTTGTTATACATTTCTTCAATTTCTTCTATGTATTTTACATTTTTCTTTTCTGATACTTTTAGGACAGTTTGGTGATAGGTGTCCTACTTCTCCGCATATATAGAAATTACATTTCATCAAGTTTTTTTGGAGATTGTTTGTTTTTATTTATTTTTCTGAAGTAATTTTTATAGGGTTTTTTATATCTCTTAAACGTTTTTCAATATTTTGGTTTATACATTTGCATTTTGTTTTTACGTCTTCTTCTATAATTATTGTTATCATTACATCCCCAATGATTTGGTTTTGCTTCTTCACAACAAATTCTTTGTTTATATATTCTATAGTATTTTGTAGTTAATCCAGCTTCTTGTCACACTTGATCTCTATAATCTTCTACAAATTGTGTTCTATATCCTAAAGTATTTGTTTCTGGTTTTACTTTCTCATTTATTTATTCACTATAAATTTTATACTCCATGGATCTAGTAGTTTTAGGATGAATGAGTCTAAGATTGGGCTCTTTTCTTCTTTTGTATAATAACTATCTTGAAAATATTCTCTGAATTCGCTAACATAGTTGTCAAAATAATACATATCATATATTTCTAAATTGCTTAGTTTCTATCTTGCTTAGTTCTTTTTATGTATATTGTGTCTGTCTGTTTTTCATAAACACTAAATTCTGTTCTCATTGTTATCTCGTAATTTGTAATTATTTATTTTAGTCCTATGGTTCTTTGTGCTGAATTTTCTTTCATTCCTTTGTCATCAATTGGTCTTAATTTTCTGATATTATTTTTTTCTTCTTCCGTTAGTCCAATCCACCATTTTGCTACTACTCCTACAAAGGTTGCTTGTATAAATTTCTTGAATGTATAACCTGAGAGGTTTTGCCTAAATTTTACTATTAAGGATGCTTTTACCCATTCTTCTATTGTTCTCTCTACATCTCTTACACAACCAAGATCTAGTTATTCTCCATTTTCTGCTATTCATTTTTCGTTGAATCCTATGGGTTCATATTTGGTGGTTTCTTTTTTCTTTTCTTTGCTTAACTTATGCCTTTCTCTACATTGTCATTTCCAAGATAGTTGATAAGGTATTTTATTTGGTGGTGGTCTTAAGTATTCGTACATATTTGTTGGATTTTCTCTAGGGTTTATTATAATCTTGTCTTTTTCTTGATTCATTTTTATTTCTTCGTTCGTTGTATCTATATTCTTTAAGGCTTCTTCTACTTTCTATGAATTGGAATTTGCCATTAAGTCTTCTATTTCTAAAATGTTTATATTAAGTTTTGTTATAGCTTCTAACTATTTCATACATTCTTCTATTATACCTAATTCTTTTTCTGTGTCATCTATTATTATACCTACTTCATTATGTTCTTATTTATGATTTTATGTCTTTTATTACATCTCTAACGAATTCTGGACCATTGTAATCTTCTTTAAATTCTTATATGTTTATCATATAAATTTTTAATTCCATTTTTTAATTTGGATTATTATCTATGCCAACTTATTTTAATATTTTGTGTGCTAGTTGGTGTTGGTAACACCAATTTGCTTCTTCATTTCTATAATCTAATACCTTGTTTGCTATAACTTTTTGTATTTCTTTAGGTAGTTTTTCAGTTACTCTACTTATTATTACTAAATAACCTGATATTTCCTTAACAGATATATGTTTCCTTTCTATTAGTGTAAAGGAAGACAGAAAGCAAGGGTGAAGAGACTTGACTGATAAGGAGAGGCGAAGTAAAAAGATAGAATATCATATTCTTCTAGAAGAAAAACAGAAATTGCGCCCGTCGTGCTGAGATCGAGCCTAATTTCTTTCCCGAATCAGCAACGTGTGTTACGCTCCTTCTTTCAATTAATCAAATGTTATTGTGAACTTTAGGAAGTCATGCATGCACTCACACGCATGTGTAGGCATGCATGTGCATACACGTGCAAGCGTACGTGCGGGTACCTTAACTCACACGTGCACGCTTGCGTGTGTGCGCGGGTACCTTAACTCAAGCGCGCGCGAATGGCCCTCTATTATCAACGTGTCTTATTTTAAATTTTGAAAGATTTTTTAACCATAGTTTCTTTTTTTGTGTGTGAAGTATCCAGTTTTAGATAGGGCTATGAATTTTGTAATTGATTTACTTTTGAGGTTATATAAATAATTTGGAAGATAGGGTTATTTTTAGAAAAATTTCTCCAACTGGCCTATTTTTGCAAATACTTTGGCAATTGGCCTACATTAGCAATTAGTTTTTAAAATCGGCCTATATGTCAGAATCACTCGAGTATGGCTCTGATATTCTCAGGCTTGGTTTGGCTTATCATGAACCCTAGGAACTTCTCTGAAGAAACCCCGAAAGCACATTTCAAAAGATTATTGGAGATCGGATACATTGTCTTTTTTAATGAGGCACTTCACGAGCATATCATCCACATATACCTCCATGTTTCAGCCAATTTACTCCTTGAAGACTTGGTTCACCAAGAGCTAATATGTGGCTCTGACAATTCCTTTAATCTGGACTGGGGCTCAGGAGAATCCATGGAGGGTGTACCCGGCGGGTTTGAGGCGGTCTCACTTAAGTTTGAGGCTATCGAATACATTCAGGAAGAAAATGTTTACCGAGATGCCGTTATCTACCAGGATGTGGTATGCCTCATGATTGGCCATACATATGCTAATTATAAGTGCATCGCATTGAGGTGTCCAAACACCTTCAAGTTCTTGGTTTGAGAATGTAATCGAAACCCCTGAGCTCTTGGGAAGGGGGATGTTATGCACTGAGTTCACTTCACGGAGAAATGCTTTCCTTGAGGAGTTAGGCAATCCCCTCATTGGTCTCCCATGGATGGAGTGGAATAGCTCCATGCATCCCGAGCCTTGGGACTCAGAAGGCCTCTCTGGATGCTTGTTGGCTCCTCTTATAAGAGGAGGTTAGGTGTTGTTTCTTTGAGCAAACATGGCGAGGTATCCTCGTCGGAGCAAGGCTTCAAGCTCTGTCATGCCTGCTTCCCAAAAATATGGAATACGAGCACGTGACATTGGCCCAGCGAATGACTTGAATCATCCATAAGCTGTTATCGATTCAACTTAACAATATAAACAGGAAAGCAAAATAACCACACATACAATAAAAGAATAATCACATTAATAAAAATACTTGGAATTTAAGCATGAAATAACCAAACATAAAAAAAATTCAACATCTGGAAACAACAATAACAATATTCGGGTCAAAACCCCACAATACAAGGAAATAACAATGTTCAATCATTTAAGTCTACATAATAAAGCAATAATTTATTAAGCGGTGATGCTAATCAATTCTTTCAGCATTCTTGTTTTCCTGATCCATCAGGCAATTCTCCTTGATTACATGTAAGTTGTTTATCTAAAAAGAGATAATAATATGTCCTTAGAGCAAGTCGTGGACTGCAAGTAGAGAAACAAAGAAATAATGGCAGTAACGATATAACAATGAATTCAATGAATGATGAAATCAATAGCATTGAATAATGGCAAAATGATAACGCAGCAATGTGCATTAACGATGATTGATAACGATAACAATAAACGATAACAATAACGGTAACACTGTTCAATAACGATGACAATATGCAATAATGTTGCGATGACAATCTTAAGTCTATTATTCATTTTAATCCTAACTAATATACATACTACTGCATCCCATACCTACAGGTTCAATGCATACAATAAATTTCGTTTAGACTAAGGTGGTACTCTATAGATCATGTACTCGGCACGATATAACATTAAAATGATAATACTGGTTATTGCAGCAATTCCTTGCACAATAACGATAACACTGGCCATTGATGCAATTTCTTGCACAATGATGATAACACTGGCCATTGACGCAATTTTTTACACAATGACGATAACACTGGCTATTGATGCAATTTCTTGCACAATGACGATAACGATATTTTGGGAATGAGGCACACACTTCCAAGTACAGTCACTATATCATCAACTACTCTTGTCATGTAATGCCCCGATTTTTCATTTAATGAAAAAATTATTTTATTTTGCACGTAGTGTGCACGTGCAATATTTTTGGCAATTACTTTCATTATGATGAGTATAGATATTTATATATGTGCTTTTAATTATTTTTATATAAAGCCCTTCTTTCAATTAAATAAAAAGCCTTTTTCTTAAAGCCCAAAATTTAATTCATTTATTTTATAATTATTATTTTGGCCCAAAAACTAAAGCCCATGAGTTAATTTATTTTAAATTTGTAATGTAGAATACAATTTAAAGATTATTTTTATACAAAATATAATGTACAAAAAATGGAGACCAAGTTGCATGCACGTGCACTACATGTACACGTGCAATAGCACACTTGTGTGGCCGGTTTGGATCTTGGAGGGAATTGAAATTTTCAAATGGAGATCATGCTTGGTGGTTACTTGGTTGTGGGTAGTTAATGCAACTCCTACTTTCATCTTAGCCCTCCATCTTATAACCAATTACTTGATCCTAGCCCTCCATTCCATCAAGATTTTAGTATAAATACCCCCCCCCCCCTCCTTTGTCTTCTTCATGAGAAATCTAATTGAAAAAGATACATTTTTAAGTGTGAGTTGAGGGTGAAGGTCGGCATTGCTTCAGAAGGTTTCGGTGGCAAGGAGCTAGGAGGAGAAGTCACATTATCAAACTAGAAGGCTTCGCGGGATTCGTTTACTTCGTCAATAAGGTGGGTGTTTCTCAGGACTTCTAATATAGTAATTATGCTATGGCAAGAATGATTGTTACCATGCTTATGAAAAGTAAATTTAGATATATCAAATTGCTCTGCGTTATGCTTATTGTGAAAGATGTGAAGGAATGATAATGAAGTAATGACACTTTAAAAAGACTGTAATTGGCTTGTACAGTCGACCGTCATGTGGACAAGTCGACTGGTACGAGGCGGATGTTTCTCTCATGATTTCTAAATTAGAAGATTTAATTGTGTACATGTATACAAACTAAAGTGATAGAACGATTGCTAAATCCATATTCTCCATGCTGTATATATAATTTAGGAGACATGAACGGATGAAAAAGAACTAGTGATAATTAGAGAACTGGGAATAACCCATACAGTCGACCGGTAATGTAAACAGTCGACTGGTATATTGAAATAAAGTATGTACAGTTCAGAGTTCCATGAAACGAGGTATTTTAATGTGATATTCTAGTGTGTTAAATTGAAATTAGTATTCATCTCTGCAAGTAAATGATGAGTAAATGAAAGTGCATGCTTAGCATTTCTTTGGGGAAAGAAAACATTAGTTATGTGGAATTTATATGTTGTGATGTTAGTGAATAGATAAGAAATTACATGTTTATGTTAGTATGAATATAATGTAATGTGACAAAACGATGTATGTGAATTGAAGAACAAAAGGGAAGGATGATTCCTTAATTTGAAATTTAACCTGTTCAGTCGACCGAACGCATGTAGCAGTCGACTGAACTGAGCATGAAAGTGTACAGTTAAATCAACCAGAACATACGATTGATTTGAATGACAGTCGACTGTTAAGTGAATGATATTTTAGACATGGACAACTGTGGAACAGCCGACTGGCCATGTGCAGCAGTCGACTCTCCCGAGCAGTTATGAAGAACTTTATTTGACTGAACAAGTCGACTGGACTGGCTCCAAGTCAACTGTCCAGAATACTTTTGATATATTAGAAATCTTATTTGGTTTATGATAAAGATTGTGAATCTTATGGTTGATATTGGTAAACTCTATTTGTCTTTGCATGAATTTACATGAAGTGAATCATTTATTTAGATTGTGGGAATTAAACGAATATGAAAGCTAGGAACATGATAAAGAAAATCTGTGAGATTATCAAATGAACTCATGAGTTGGAAATGCTCAGATTTTAGTAATTGTGAATTGGAATTGAAACAAAGGAGTAGCTAAGTCTCCCACCGGCAATTTGGAAAGAAATAAATGAATTGAATTGAAAGACTAAGGTTAGTCATGGTTGATGTGATGAAAGTGAGAGAAAACACAAGTATGAGAACTAGAGTTTACGGTGCGGGTGTGTGAGCCACAGAATGCATGCTTGATGAGTCAAGACATGGCGTGGACACAACTCAGTAATGATCGGACTTTAGCCACGCTTGTGGGATGTTTGGTGACTGCAAGAGGATCGTGTGCCATGAAGGATGCTGAATTGCCACAGAATGCATGCTTGATGAGTCAAGACATGGCATGGGGTTCCCCTCCAGGTTTTCTGTACACGAGCTTGTACTCATAGATCATCTAGGATACTCACCGTAGTTACAGTAGTAGATTAAGTCATGACGAGGGATTGAACCCTACAAAGATGAAGAACGATTAAGAGGCTTTCCCTCGGACCTATGTAGTATAGGATGCATAGAATCCGAACAAGTGCGCATTAGTGTCATATAATATAAATAACTGCATTAAGGACTAAGTGCACAATCACAACATGACATCAATAGGGTAGTCCCCTTAATTTGATATGTGAACAAGTTTGTGATCTGTTAAGAAATGAGAATCGTTATATTGTTTCTGGCATAGAGAGGATGGCCATGTATAATTATCGTCGGTTGAATAAACTGACGTACCCACAGTTTTATATGCAGGATAATTGGCTTGATAAAGGTTAAGGGAGAACCAATGCTCAAAGATTATTTACTGTTGCATCTTTTGTATAAAGTTGTATTTTCTTCCGCTGTCATTATTTGTAATTTATTGATGTATATGCTTCCGCTGTAAAATGTGAAGTGTAAAATCTCATGTAACTCTGATGCAAAGTGAAAAGTTTTTAATTCCTTGTAAAATTGTACCGAATGAGATGAAAAGATCCTGTAGAACTCTTGAATTCAGCTATATTTGGGATTCGGGGTGTTACATGTCAACCCTTAACCCCGCTTGATTAACATTCTGTATTCAATCAACATGGAATACTGGTTGGCAAAATTACGATGCTAATAGGGAACAATAAGGACAGTAATATTAATGAAAAAATGATAAGACGATTAATAAGGGACACTAGAATGATAACAACACAACCCTAAGATCATGCAATATACTTCATACAATTAAATGCACCAAATACAACATTATAGATTCAATCATATATTATCAAACATGGAAACTCAATTCTGGACAACAGTAGGTTGTTGTACCAAAATTGAATTTTCCGCTGCTATAGAATAACAAATATGGATTCATTAGAAGTTCTAGAAACTAGACTCCTTCCCGATTCCAACGCATATTAAAAGTCCAAAATCCGACCACAGTAGCTAAGTGAATTACTGTGTTCTTTACAGGTTACAGGTTCTGGCTGGTTATCGATGTTAACTAGTTTCAATTATAAAAGCAGTAAATATTCATTTTTAAAAAATCAGAAAAAATAATTTCCATGACCCTAAGCATGTTAACTATCAATCTGGAAATTATCATGGCAATAATTGATTATTAGTTCATCTATTTCATCAGTTTAACATGGTATATGCATAAATCTAGAAATAAAATGCAACAGCAGTAAAATGGTCATAACTCATGCAATATAAGTCTGAATTTAATAATTCTTGATGTTCTGAAAACTAGACACATGGGCTACATTTCATATTCAGAAAGTTATTGATTTTGATGATTGTATCTAGGTCGAAACAACATGACAATATTTAGGTTGATAGTAAATTTCAGGGTCTCAATATATTTTTCATGATTAAAATAATTAAAATGTTATGAACGATGAGTTAGGGGTTGACAACATAAATCACAGCAAGCTACATCTATTAGAGCATGGTATTAATATGTATAATGTCCACAATCTTACTAATCACAATCCACCAATACACCAACACCAATCATATGAATAATCAACACTAGCATACAATCTACAATAGTTGTGTAATGTCAAGACATGAATTACAATAACAATCTTTATTCATATGTTCGATAATTATCTACATGAATGCATGCAAGATCTCTATAGATCGGAGGCAAAAAGATGGCACGAAGTCAAGACTACTACTTGGATTCACCCGTGTAAATCCGTAGTATCCCAACGATAGATAACAATAGACGATATACGATAATCAATATAGATCTACCTGCGGGATTCAATAAACAATCTCGAATATGATACAATAACTATTCAAGGGAAAATGACTTGCCTTTAACAACAACGTTAAATCCGAAATATTGAGAATAACGGGATTAGGATCCCGGGTGATATGTGCACTCTACGTGAACGAGAGACATACAGCAACAACACAACGAGGGGCACATAGCAAAAATCTATAGAAACAGCAGCAGTAACAATAACCCAAACTTCAATTCCAACAGAAACACTAGATCCCCACCATAATAGAAAATAGCAAAAGCTTCAACAGCAATTTTTGCAAGAGGTGGCGCTCAATTGGTGAGCAGGATGGGTCACGATCGGAGATGGGGACATGGACGGGGTCGACGGGATGGTGGAGGATGTCGGCGGTGTGCTGGCGAGGGAGGGAGGATGGTGGCGATCGACTGGAGGCAGGGGGTGCGCTGGGTCGATGGGTTTCGAAGGTGGAGTTGGGTACAGGTGAGAAAGGGGTGAATATGACGGAAGTTTGGGGGTGCTAGGCACAGAGAGTGATGGCGGAGGCGATCACGATGGTCGAGCAGGGTACCAGGAGGTCGATGGTGGTTGGGGCTGCGGAGTTGGGTTCGGCAATGGCTAAACAGGGGAAGAAGAGGGGGCTCGACTGCGGTGGCAATGGGCTCTGGAGAGGACGACGATGAGGAGAGGTGGAAGGCGCGTTTGAGGGTGAGGATGAGGGATGAGGACGAGGGCTGGTCGCGATGTGGAGTTGCGGTGGGTTCGGAGAGAGACAGGGGAAGAAGTTGAGCGAGGGTAGGGTTCAATAGGAAGTCAGGGTTAGGGTTGCACTGTGAGGTTTCGGGAGGTGAAGGGTTTTTTGTGTTGGGATTTGTTTTAACTGATTTGGGCAATTAATGGGGGATTAAGGGCGTAGTTGGAGATAGGAGGAGATCATGGGACACGTGAGTATTGGTGACCAGGAGTAAAAGAGAGGATTGATCTGTTAGTGGAGATATGGGGTGGTTTTGGGTTGATGGGTTTGTGGGTCAACATTCAATAGAAATGGATATTGGGTTTTGAGTACAATATGGATCAAATAGAAGGACAACTATGAACCCAACAAGATAAAAGACAAATTCATGAAATTAAATTTGAATCAAAAACATAAGAAATAAGATTCAAATAATCAAATCGAGATTAAAGATAGTTCATAAATAATATTAGAGTTAATACTATTCGATACAATAAATGGAAAAAAAAGAAGAAGAAATGTTATTGAATTACAAAAGAGATTACAATGGAGATCAATAATAAAAGGAAAAATGAAAACGGGAGTTACAAGCACGTCTTTAAGGGCTCGACGGTCATCTGTGAGATGCCAGTGATCTTTGTGAAACGCGCATCACTTGTTCTTATCCCTTCTTCTGCATGATGCGTTCATCTTAGGCAGAGGTTGAAGAAGTCTCTCCTCATCGACTTCCATCAGAATTGCATAGATGGTGGCGTTAAGCGGAGTGTACTTCTCGAAGCGAAACATTGGGAGAGGATGACGCTGGCCTGTGATATCCTTCTGGGTCTTCCTGGGTCCGTCTTCATTGGTGCTCTTCTGTTTGTTCCCGGATGAGGGCACCTTTTGTTCTTGGGGTTGAATAGCATCTTCCACATGGATGTAGTTCTCGTTTCTTTTAAGGAGGTCAGAGAAGTCCCGAGGGGGTCTTGACAAGAGAAGCTTTGAGGTGGCCGTGATTCACATTATATCTGAAGGCAGCTGTGGCTACGACTGAATTGAGTGAGGGGATGGAACGGAACTCAGTTGTGAAGCACCGAAACTTTTGAGGGACTCCCTGTTCCTTTGCTTCAAGTCAAGTATAGAGACACTTGTCTTTTCTATCTTGTGGCTGGTGATGAAGTGTGTGAGAAAGAATTCCTCAAGTTGATCGAAGAAAAAGATGGACCCTGGAGAGAGACAAGAGAACCAATCCTGTACTGATCCCTTCAGGGTTTTTAGGAAAGTCGTGCAGATAAGGGAGTTGGATTCTTGGTGGATCATCATGAGGATTTTAAAACTCTCAGTGTGGTCTATCGGGTCAGACTCTCCGTTGTATGACTCAAAGATTGAAATTATGATTTTGGCTGGAACATGAGCCGTGATGATTTTTCTAGAGAAGGGAGGTCGGATGGGGCAGTATGTTCCCTTATATCTTCCCTCTTCTTGTTTCAACAGTGCTAGACAATCTTCCATCTTTTGGAGGCGCTTTAGGACGACGTTGTCTTGTTCTTCGGACCTAGTGGACCCATGGGACTCCTCACGTCGTGAAGGAGTGGAGCGGGGAAGGCTATTTTGTGCGGTCCTGCTAGGAACGACGTTGAGGGATTGAAGGATCTCAACTTTGAAGTTCCTGAACTAGGCCCTGGTGACGGGTGTTTCTTCCTCTCTACCTCTCTTGGAGGTTGATCTGCTTGTTGGAGTTAGGTTTCTTCTCCTACGAGGAGGAGTCTTCTTAGTCCCCTTGGAAAGAAGGTTCTTCTGCATCCTTGACTTCGAGGAGAGGGGCCCCTCTTACTTTGTTGGCGTGCTAGATGGGGAACCTTGTCCCGGGCTCACAGTTCGTTTAAGCAGCCTCGGTAGTCAGACCCCTGTTGTCTAACGATTATGATTTGGCAGTGCTTGAGGCACCGCAGGATGCATTGTAAATGGCATCGAGGTGAAGACCGGCTCTCTGTTCTCAGCTGCACATAGTGCTGACTTTTTCAGGAGCCCCCCGGTGGAGCCTCTTTGGAGCGTCGCTGGGCAGGCTGCTGGGACTGTTCCGACCTAACAGGTTGATCTGGTTGAGGGGTTGATCCTGCTGCGAGGTACAAGGAATTTTCTCATGAGGAGGGGTTAGAGGACGAGGGTTGGCTAGTCGATTTGAGTCCGCTGCCTTCCCTTTCCCCTTTGGAGGCATGGGTGAAAAATGTAGTTTTTTACCGGTGAATTTGATCGAATTTTTCTTTTGTTTCCCACAAACGGCCTCAATCTGTTTTTTTTTTCTTCTGTGTGGGAGCAAACAAATGATGTGAACTCCTTTAGAAACAATAAAAAGAATTGACCTTTTAATTTTCAACTGATCTTAACTCCTGAATCTGACTCATTTGAACCGTTGGATCTGATCTGGATGGTGACGATTGCTCTGATTGACCTGCAAAAGTCTGAAACATCAGGTTTGGCCCAGCGAATGACCCTCTGACGCTCAAGTCAGAACTCAAAAATATATGAGAGGTTTTTAGTGGCAAACTACTCATTACCTGGTTTGGGGACCAGTTTCAAGGTATTTATCTATTTCTACTTCTTTGTATTTTGATAGAGTTGGTTATTCTCATATCCATAAAGAGATAGGGTTAGTTGACTTTCTTTTTTATGAAGAGATAGAAGTGGTTGTTGAGATAAAGTTAGGATTGTAACCCCCATTTTCGCAAATACGTATTTCTTGAATATTTTATGTATTTCCATATTTATAAATTCATTATTTGTTAAATTCATTTTCGATTTTTATATTAAAGTGTTTTTCTAATCGATAATTATATTCATTTCGAATAAACTTTGTTTCCATTTCTACTTGATCAACTATTCACGTTTAAACTCAAATAAAAAATATTATTACTGATTGGACTATTTCAACAAATTCCTATTTTTATATAATGATATTATTCAGATAACTACTATTGTTGTTGTTATTATTATTATTATTATTATTATTATTATTATTATTATTATTATTATTATTATTATTATTATTATTATTATTATTATTATCATTATCATTATTATTATTATTATTGTCACTATTATTATTGTTAGTATTTTTATTCTTATTGTTATTATTATCATTAATTGTTATTATTAGTATTATTATTTTTATTGTCATGGTTATTATTATTATTCTTATTGTTTTGTGATTTTTTTATTATTACTATTGTTATTATTATCTTATCTTCTTCATTTGATTATTAAAACAAATCCATTCTTATTTAATAATTGTGTTTTTAATTGTTTCAAATAATTTATGTAATGTAAAACAAATTATAATTTGTTTTATAAATCATATTTTATCAGATACTTTATTCTTTTGTGTTTGGGTTTATATTGATCCGTTATATTCATATCCAATCTATTTTCATTTATTGGAGCTAATACCCAATTACCCAATAACCCTATATCTCACTTTCCCCTATAAATACAATTATATCTTAACCCTAATTATTAATCCATCTTATTACCCCCCAACCATCATTAACCCCCCCCCCCCCCCCAATCATCCCTCTCCTCTGTTTCTCCCACACCCCGAACCCAACTCATTCCCGATCTCGTCCTCTTCTTCCGACTGCCCTCGACCGCCCACTACTCCTCGTCGACCCCCCTCGTCACCATCGTCATCACCACCATCCCCATCACCTCTCATCCCTGTCGTCTCCATCGAACCCATTATTGCCATCGCCATCCGATCGCCACCACCGCTCGTCGCCACCGCCTTCGCTCTCCGTTGCCCCCGCAACCACCACATAACCCTCGCCTCCTTGTCGTCGTCGTCCAAGCCCCGAACCCCCCTGCCGTTTCTTCTCCTCTATTTCGTCAAGAAACAGGTCCTCCGTCGAAGCGATGTTTCCCTTGGTCGTTGTCGTGGCTTCTCGACCGCAGTGCCGGCGTCGCCAGTCATCACTAGTTGCCGTTCCCCCCGTCGTCATCTCTCTCTCTCTCTCTCTGTGTGTCACTATGAAGGAAAAGAGCAGGAGAAGTGTGGTGTTTGCTATTTGGAGTATAGGGGATCCTGATCTCGGTGTTTGGTGTTTGTATAGAGGAGGGAGGTTGTGTTTGCTGTATGCTGCTTATGGATTCGCTATTTTGCTGATTGCTGTGTAGGTGTTTGAACGTAGCTTGCACGTGTTCGTGGTTCATCACCCGGGATTCTTATCCCGTTATTCTATATATTCAAATCTACTAATTAAAAGGCAAGTCTCTTATTGAACTAGTTATTTGTTTTGTTCAAGATTTCTTGGATCTCTGCAAGTAGATCCAGTCCTTTTCATTGTATTTCTATTTGAAATTCCGTTAAGTTTATTGAGGATTTACACGAGCTAACCCGACGTATTCTTAACATCATGCCTACATCTTTGATCTAAAAGTTAGTCCCTCTTGAATCTTACATATGCACAACTATATAAAAAATAACTAGATCCATGTTATTGAATTGTTTGATGAACTGAATATGTTAGATTGAATTTGATATGATGAATTGATTATCATGCCTGTAAAATTGCATCTTAAAACTAAAAATCTGCATGTTAAACATCTATTAATACTTTGACTATTAATTAGCATGAGTTATATGGTTGTATGATTAAGTTGCTGCCTATTAATGCTGAATTATATTCTGGACTGCTGTTTGTTTCGTTTTGTATTAGATTTTCGACCATATTGCTGTTGTATTTTGAATAACTTTCTGAATATGAATTATAGCCCCATGAATCTATTTTCCATAACTTTTAACGAATCTGAATTTCGATGTATAATCTGTTAGATATCAACATTTTAGTACAACTATGTCTGAATTTCTAGATTCACAAATTCATACATACCTTTCTGTTTCAGAATTTAATTGAACATGTTAACGGTAAAATAAAATTATGAAATAAATTTGGCTGAGACTAGACATGTGTAGAAACCACCCTGAATTTTTTGTAGATTTAATTGATAAGTTTTCTGATCTGTTTCACATGTGTTTATACAATTTATAACTTGCTGCCTAAACATAAAATCTGAAAAGAATAGGAGTTTCACCTTAGTTTTTGTAATTTTTATATGTCATATATATATTTGCTGGAACCGGCAGAGAGTCTATTTTCTATAACTTCTAATGGATTCAGATTTGCGTTTTTGTAGTAGTGGTAATCTGTGTTTTTGTACAGCAATGTCATGCTGTCCAGATTGTGTGATTTGTGTTTAATTAATATAGTTGCTTATTGATTTATTTGTAACGAGTAGAATTAGTCACACCTAGCATAATACCACATTGACATCTTCTTGCATGCTCACATAGGATGAAAATAAACTATTACTAAGCCAGGGTATTATGTGTTGACTTGGTAGTGAATGATCGAAAAATGTACTCGGTAAAGGCCTTCTTCTCACATGAACACTTGACATGGAAGGATGAGAAATATTGATTGGGAGGAATATTGATTGCAAATGATTGAATGTTAATTATTGATTGAAAATTATTGTTATCGACGCCGAGTACACGATCCGTGAATTCACCATCAGTCTTAAACGTTCACTGTGTACTTGCACCGAAACCGTGGTATGAAACATATGGGATGCAGTAGTACGTTCACTAGATAGATTAATAAAATGATTAATAACCTGCATTTGACATTCCATCCTGTTAGTGTTAGTGCCCTAGAGACAATGTGATTGTGCTTCTAGGAAATACTTTTGTTAATTAATGATTGTGTTCTATTGATTATTATATGTTAATTTATTATGTCTTAATTTACTGCGATAAAAATGTTAGAGTAATAAATGTCCTTGGAATATATAATACGTATTCTATATCTTTAAGTATGTGACTTAAAAATGAGATTATATGAATAGTGTTTATATTCCTAAATATCCCTAATCAAGCATTGTCATTATGGGACAATAATAATGCATGAAGATTAGTATGTTTGTTGACTGATGACCACATCTCATTGGTCATAGGTATAGTGATACTAAAGTCAAGAACATAGGTGCATGTAAGATTCTACATGGCACTGGATAGACCCACAGTGAGATTCTTCATGTTTAAATAAAGTCATAAGAAAGACTCACAGTGATAATGGTGTAATGATCCTCTGACTTGAGATCATTATATTTCTATACGAGGATTAATATACTTTGACTACATTAAAAGTTACCTTTGACCGGGTGATGATAAAAGTGGACATCGGGTATATTATGAGTCGTATGAGAAATATGAATGATAGATAAAGGATTTAACCCTCCTATAATTAGGAGAGATATTATTGGCCTCTTGATTGAGTGAGACTATGAAATGCATGGCCATGCTCGAATAATGATTTGTTTTAATAGTCTACTCATTGATCAAGGAAACCCGGATTAAATGTTGAAGAGGATGACTGAGAACATGCTTCGAGTTTAATCTATAATATTTGGTTAAAGGGATTATATTACACGGAAACATTAATCACGAAAGGTTTTATTGGATCACCAATTATTATTATTACTTGGGTAGCAATGATGTATTACTAGATGCCGCTCATTGTTTATAATTTTATTATTGGATATTAAAATTATTTCCAACGTAATAATAACCTAAAGGGTCACACACAAGAACGCTTGAAGGAGATTTGATTTAAATTATGAATTTAAATTAAATAGTAATTCGAATTTATTTATGATATTAATTAAGTGGGACTTAATTAATTAATTAAATATAATTTCAAATTTACTAATGATTAGAATTAGAATTATATTAGAATATTAATTAAGTTTGACTTAATTATTTATTTAATTAGGAATTCTAATTTTAATAAAAGCCCAATAGGATTGGTCTTTAGAAAAACCAGATTTGTCTCTCTATATAAAGATCTTAAACTCTCAAATTAGTTTTTAAGGCTTAGAGAAAAACCCTAGCCGTTTTGAGAGAAGAAGATGGAGATAGAGAGAATTTGGTTTTCGGATGCTAGTACATCGCTCCTTCAAAGACCAAGTGTTCGTGTGGATACCGATAGAGCGTAGATCGCGTGAGCGGGATGCGTGGTGATTCAAGAAGCTTGGACCTCCATTAGTCATCCTTTCTCAACTGTTAAAGCTTCGTTTTAAGGTAAACGTTCATAACTATGAATTAAACGTCTTGTTTTGCATGGATCCTGCGATTGGGTTTCGATTTTATTGTTTCAATCCGCTGCATTTGTGCCCCGAAAACCCAACAATGGTATCAGAGCCACTTGCGAAAACGTTTTAATTCGTTTATTTGTTACAGTTTTGATATATATGCATAAACTGTAAGTTAATGATGATAGGGATGATCATATGATGATCTTATAATCTGTATGTATACTGATATGTATATGATTTATGTTTGTTCTAATTACGAGAATCGTATTCGATATGGATTCTGAAACGGCTGCTGCAGATTTGCGGAAATCTATTTCTAGTGTCCGATTTTTGCAAATGAGTACCTTTTCGGAAAGGGAAACGAGAGTCTGAACAAAACTGATAGCTTAAGCTATCACCGACTCGTCTGTAAGGCGTTTGACGCCGTTTAGGGCCTGAAATATGCAATTTTATGTTTTCAGATTTAATTTCAATTTTCTGAATTATGCCTTATATGATTTTTATGATTGGATCATGATGAAATATGATATGATATAACATGATAAGATAATATATGATATTATTTGAATATTATATATTTGTTCTTATCGCGTAGATTGTATACGATACGGTTTCTGAAAAATTGCGCAGATTTAGTGAAATTTGCGTACTGTATCCGATTTTCGCAAACCATATATGGTTTTTGACTGAAATCAGGCCACTGAGCAAGACTGACAGAGTCAGGTTCGCATCTGTAAGCCGTTTAACGCCGCTTACTGCCTGTAAACAGCGATTTATGGTTTTTTGATTTAATTTCGAATTTTCTAAAAATTGTTTTCTGAGATGTATCTTATATGATCATATTGGATATGATATGTACTGTTATGTATTGATGTATGGTGACATATGATGATGTCTATTAATTGTTTACTTGAGCATGGTGCTGGTTATGGCCTTAAGACCCTTAGATTAATGGTTTATGGTTTTGGTTTTGTAAATTCGACTTGCATGTCGTTTTCTTCATTCTTGTAATTGTATAATCTCGAATGTAACTCGAGTTTTATTATGTAAGTACATAAGTACATTAGTATAGGTTGTTTTCAATTATTCAATGTAATGTACTTGAAGATTGAAGGACGATCCAAGAAGTGGAGCAACCAAGGAGAATGAAGACATGTAATTGTATTTATATTTTCCACCATAGATTGACCTCGATCCTTTCATTAGCTTGAAAGGATCATGTAGGATAAAGGCCATAACCAAGCACGTTTACATACTGCACTTTACATATTGATGTGTGAATGTCTGTGTAGAATACATTATGATGCATGCTTCAATTAGATTAATAATGTATTAATGTATGTATTAGATACATCACCCATGCCATGCCTGCTTAAACAAGATAAAATCTATAACGATTTAAGAGATGCATGCTTAATTAGATTAAGATGAATGTATTAGATACGACACCCCATTCATGCTTAAACAAGATAAAATCTATAACGATTTAAGATGAACATTAAATAAACGATCATGAGATTCTTGTGTTTATGAAACACGGTAATTAAATATGAATTTTCATTATTCAACGATTGAATGATTTTGTCAACAACCGATTACGAATCTGTAAGAAAAAAGGTGCCAATAATGCCGTCTGTGCGTTAACCTCTGATCTGGAAATCATTCATTCAACGAATTTTGATTTGAAATATTTGATTCAAGGAAAAATTGAGAATCTCTTTATGATGGGATCATGATCGTTTATAAGTAAATCCCTTAATAAATATTAAGTTAAACAAGATGCTTTCCAATGAATAACACTCATCAAGGCCTAGATCATAAGGGGTGGGTTTGCCAAAGCAGAGTGCTCCTTTTAATCGTGGTGAGGTGCGAAAGAGTAAATGTGATACTCGTTATGTTGATTCATTGGGCCTAACTTAACTAAGTCGTCACAATAAGATTATGAACTTAGAAGCATAGAGTTTGGCGAAAAATTTATTAGATAAATTAGAGCAATGGTTGTTCACCAAACTATCCAAGAGTTATATACGTGATATAATTGACAAATGTTGTCTACCTAAATAGTTGTGTTTTGGGAGTTTCGGCCAACGCTGACTCAAGACATGATGAAATATGGATCTTGGCTCACTAGAAAGATATATAATAAATGCTTTCCGAATTAATAGTAAGGGCTATTAATTTGATCAAAATAGTGGGAGATATATATTATGAATATATATGAATAATCATTTGAACATAAACTAATAATTCCATAGACTAATTCTTTTATGCATTTTTACATTATAGATATTCTAATGGCAAACAACTCAAATAACTTCTCTGTACGATCTGTCCTTGAGAAGGACAAGTTGACAGGAACAAACTTCCTCGATTGGCAAAGGAATTTGAGGATAGTCCTCAGGTAAGAGTGAAAGCTCTATGTCATTTCCTCGCCCTGGACCTCTCCCTGTAGGTGCATCGGTTGATCAACGTAATGTTTATCAGAAACATATCGATGATGACACGGATGTCACTTGTCTTATGCTTGCGACTATGAGTCTTGAGCTTCAGAAACAGCATGAGCATATGGATGCTCATATAATGATAGAGCACCTTAAACCTATGTTTGAAGGACAGGCTCGTCAAGAGAGGTTTGATACAAGTAAAGCCTTGTATGCGTGTAAATAGGGTGATCGTGATCCAGTTGCACCGCATGTTCTAAAGATGATTGGATATATGGAGTACCTTGCTACTCTGGGTTCCGCCATCAGTCCGGAAGCTCAGATAGATCTAATCTTGCAATCTTTGAACAGCGACTATGCTCGAATTTGTAATGAATTACAATATGAATGAGATAGACAAGACACCTACCGAATTGTTGGCTATGTTGAACTGCTGAGACCAACATTCAGAAGGCGTCCCCTGCTCCCATAATGATGGTCAACAAAGGGAATGCCAAAGGAAAGGGTAAATGGAAAGGCAAGAACAAGATTGGATCTAAGCCTGCTAATCCAGAACCCGCTGTTAAGGCTTTGAAGCCTACTGGAGGTGTTGCAAAGGCAAAGGCAAAGGGTGATTGTCACTATTGCAAGAAGCCGGGTCATTGGAAGAGAAACTGTCAAACTTATTTGGAGGATCTGAAGAAACTGAAGGCTGTTCAGATTTCTGATTCAGGTATTTATATTATAGAAGTCAAATTTGTCTACTTCTACATCATGGGTATTAGATACTGGATGTGGTTCTCACATTTGTATAAATGTACATAAACGGCGAAGGAGTAGAACTTTGGCGTTAGGAGAAGTTGACCTACATGTTAGCAATGGAGCAAAGGTTGCTGCTTTAGCTGTAGGGACTTATTATTTATCGATGCCCATGGGGCTTATTTCAGAACTTGAGAACTATTTTACGTGCCTGCAATTTGCAGAAACATTATTTTGGTTTCTTGTTTGGACAAGATTGCCTTTTTGATTCAGAACAATTGTTGTTCCTTTTCATTAAATAATGTTACCTATGAGGTTGCACGTTTGTTTAATGGTTTATATGTTCTTGATTTTGATATTCCTATCTATAATGTAAATAATTAACGTCTAAAGATAAATGACTCAAATCAAACATACCTCTGGCACTGTCATTTAGGCCATATAAATGAGAATCGCATTTTCAAGTTACATTAGGATGGATACTTGGATAAGTTTGATTTTGAATCACACGAAGAATGTGAACTATGTCTCATTGGCAAAATGACTAAAACTCCTTTTACCGGATAAGGTGAGAGGGCCACCAAACAATTGGAATTGATACATAGTGATGTATGTGGTCCAATGCGTATGTTGGCAAGAGGTGGCTTTTACTAATTTTAACCTTTACTGATGATTTTAGTAGATACGGATATGTGTATCTTTTGAAGAACAAATCCGAATCGTTTGAAAAATTCAAAGAGTAAGAGATTGAAGAAGAAAAACAAATAGGCGAAAGTATAAACTCTATGATCTGATCGTAGAGGAGAATACCTAAGCTTAAAATTTCTTAAAAGCGTGTGGTATAGTATCACAACTCACTCCTCCTGGAACACTACAAAGACATGGTGTGTCTGAGAGGAGAAATCGCATTTTGTTGGACATGGTGCGATTGATGATGAGTCTAGGGGATCTTCCAATTAGTTTCTGGGGTTATGCCCCTAGAGACGGCTGCAGAAACACTAAACCGAGTTCCTTCTAAATCAGTTCAAAAGACACCATACATGAGATATGAACTGAGAAACGTCACAGCGTGTCACTTATGAAAATTTGGGGATATGAAGCGTTTGTGAAACGTATGATCTCTGACAAGCTAGGACCAAAATCAGATTTTGTGGGATACCCAATGGAAACAAAAAGGGTATTATTTCTATAAACCTTCCAAGAACAAAGTGTTTGTTGCTTGAATGGCTATGTTTCTAAAGAGAGATTTACTTTCTAAGAAAAATAGTGGGAGGACAATAGATCTCGATGAGGATCGAGAACCACAGAATAATGTTGAACCAGAGTTGGAACATGAGCAGAATGTGACTCAAGATGTTGATAACAACACTGCTCAAGAAACACAGGTTATTCGTAGATCTAGTAGGATTCGCTATGAGCCAGAGAGATATTGTGGATTTCTTCTGACTCAAATTGGCGATGTGATGATCATAGATGATGATGAGCCTCTCACCTACAAAGATGCTATGAATAGTCCAGATTTTCAGAGATGGCTGGAGGCCATGAAATCTGAGATGGATTCCATGTATGAAAATCAAAGTATGGACTTTGGTAAGACCACCCGAAGGGGTAAAACCCATAGGGTGCAAGTGGGTTTCTTGAAGAAAACTGACGTGGATTGTAATGTACAGACCTACAAAGCAAGACTAGTGGCGAAAAGTTTCAAGCAGATTCATAGTAGTGACTATGATGAAACTTTCTCACCGGTGGCTATGGTCAAATCCATCAGGATTTTGCTTGCGATAGCAACTTACTATGACTATGAAATCTGGCAAATGGATGTCAAGTCGATCCAAAGTTTGCTAGAATGGTCTGTGAGAAGCGATGGTCCATTTATGGATTATAGCCGGCCTCGAGGAGATGGAACATTCGTTTTGATGAAACAGTCAAAGAGTTTGGTTTCATGTAAAATGAAAATGTGTCGTGTGTTTACGAAGGGTTAGTGGGAGCCATGTGTCATTCCTAGTATTATATGTAGATGACATATTATTAATAGGGAATGACATTTCTAATCTACAGGTTGTGAAGATTTGGTTGGGAAATAGTTTCTCGATAAAAGACTTTGGCGATCATACATATGTCTTAAGGATCAGGATCTATAGAGATAGATCTAAAAGATTAATCAGTTTAAGTCAGAATACATACATATGTAAAGTGCATACTTAAGATAACGTTGCGGACCCACAAGACTAAGGCTTTGTCGCAGCAGAAGCACGAAGGTCACACTAGTTCCATGAGTATTAGATACATGAGTGATTGGCTCTAGTGCAAGTGGGAGATTGTTAGTGTTAGTGCCCTAGAGACAATGTGATTGTGCTTCTAGGAAATACTTTTGTTAATTAATGATTGTGTTCTATTGATTATTATATGTTAATTTATTATGTCTTAATTTACTGCGATAAAAATGTTAGAGTAATAAATGTCCTTGGAATATATAATACGTATTCTATATCTTTAAGTATGTGACTTAAAAATGAGATTATATGAATAGTGTTTATATTCCTAAATATCCCTAATCAAGCATTGTCATTATGGGACAATAATAATGCATGAAGATTAGTATGTTTGTTGACTGATGACCACATCTCATTGGTCATAGGTATAGTGATACTAAAGTCAAGAACATAGGTGCATGTAAGATTCTACATGGCACTGGATAGACCCACAGTGAGATTCTTCATGTTTAAATAAAGTCATAAGAAAGACTCACAGTGATAATGGTGTAATGATCCTCTGACTTGAGATCATTATATTTCTATACGAGGATTAATATACTTTGACTACATTAAAAGTTACCTTTGACCGGGTGATGATAAAAGTGGACATCGGGTATATTATGAGTCGTATGAGAAATATGAATGATAGATAAAGGATTTAACCCTCCTATAATTAGGAGAGATATTATTGGCTTCTTGATTGAGTGAGACTATGAAATGCATGGCCATGCTCGAATAATGATTTGTTTTAATAGTCTACTCATTGATCAAGGAAACCCGGATTAAATGTTGAAGAGGATGACTGAGAACATGCTTCGAGTTTAATCTATAATATTTGGTTAAAGGGATTATATTACACGGAAACATTAATCACGAAAGGTTTTATTGGATCACCAATTATTATTATTACTTGGGTAGCAATGATGTATTACTAGATGCCGCTCATTGTTTATAATTTTATTATTGGATATTAAAATTATTTCCAACGTAATAATAACCTAAAGGGTCACACACAAGAACGCTTGAAGGAGATTTGATTTAAATTATGAATTTAAATTAAATAGTAATTCGAATTTATTTATGATATTAATTAAGTGGGACTTAATTAATTAATTAAATATAATTTCAAATTTACTAATGATTAGAATTAGAATTATATTAGAATATTAATTAAGTTTGACTTAATTATTTATTTAATTAGGAATTCTAATTTTAATAAAAGCCCAATAGGATTGGTCTTTAGAAAAACCAGATTTGCCTCTCTATATAAAGATCTTAAACTCTCAAATTAGTTTTTAAGGCTTAGAGAAAAACCCTAGCCGTTTTGAGAGAAGAAGATGGAGATAGAGAGAATTTGGTTTTCGGATGCTAGTACATCGCTCCTTCAAAGACCAAGTGTTCGTGTGGATATCGATAGAGCGTAGATCGCGTGAGCGGGATGCGTGGTGATTCAAGGAGCTTGGACCTCCATTAGTCATCCTTTCTCAACTGTTAAAGCTTCGTTTTAAGGTAAACGTTCATAACTATGAATTAAACGTCTTGTTTTGCATGGATCCTGCGATTGGATTTCGATTTTATTGTTTCAATCCGCTGCATTTATGCCCCGAAAACCCAACACATCCTTCATCCTGTATATCATCATCAAGATAGAATTTAAATTGACATTATTCATTACCTGCATGATTAAATGTAAACCTTTAATATTATTGCCTATCTTTGCTTTTGTTATTGACTTTGATCACATCCCTTTTCTTTGATATACATGCTTCCTATTATTTTCTGTTTCTCTCTACTTGCTGTCCATGACTTACTCTAAGGACACTATTTTCTTTCTTTTTAGATAAAAATTTACAGGTACTGAAGGAACACTACCAGAAGAAATTGGTGAGCAAACTCTCTGAAGATCGGAGCTGGACTATTAGACTTATCTCTTGTTATTTGCTTATTTTATTGCTTTTATCATACTTTGTATTCCGGGATTTTATGATCCGAAGTTTACTTTTTCCAGATGTTGGATATTATTTGGTAAATTTATTTCATGATTATTTTGGAGTTTATTAATTGTTTATGTAGTTATATTCCTCTTGCGTGGTTATATTCTCTTATATATTGTTGAATTAATCTGTTACGGCTTATGAATGATGTATAATCATTCGCTGGGTCTTTGTTACATACTCGTATTTTCATATTTTGGGAAGTGGGGCGTGACAAGTTGTTGAGATAAAGTTAGGATTCTTCACTTGTAAAGATATATGATTTTTAAACCGTCTCTTATGGATAATTATGAGTTTAAAATAATTTTTAGATAATCATAAACTCTTTCATATTGGGCTATTATGACAATCCAGCTTGTCAAGACTATTTTTTGTTGTTGGGCTTGAGAAAGGCCCAACTCATGTTTATGGGCCTGTTGCTAGTGAAATTTACTGTTTTAACCTGAAAGCTTTAAGATTCGTGTCGGATGTGTCCGGTCCCAATTTTGTTCTATTTTTATCTATATCACTCACTTTAAGGGTAAGCTCCTTGCAACTACAGTATTGCCGTTTAACTGTAACTACATAGTACATCTATTGTTATCTGTTCGATAATAGTTGCAACCGTTGTAGTTGACGTGAAAGAACAAAGAAGGTAATCATACCTGTAAGTGGTGGTTGCCAAAGTTGGTGGTGGGCGAAGGAAGATGACAGCGGCCACAAGGGGGATGGTGATCCACAGTGGTGGATGAGGGGCAGCTCAACTTTGGATGCTTTCGGATAGCAATTGTGACAACGACCACCTGCAGTAATTCAAACACATGCAAACTGAGTCTTTTATCAACTGCATAAATATGTGCAACTGCAATTGTTAATACTGCAGCAATTGGTTAGTTGTAATACTGCAAAATGAGATATTGCACAAAAGGAGTTAATACTGCAGCAATTGCATAATACTGCAAAATGAGATACTTGCACGAAAGGGTAATTGCACATGCAACTTAAGATATCCGAGAACACAGTGTGCAACTTAACACAGTTTGCAACTTAACCAACCATCTTAATTTGTTCACCATCAAACCAACCACTACAACCTTAGACTCTTCCTACTAAGGCATCTTATATACTAAATATTATCCTATCATCCATTAAGGATATTTTAAAGAATGTATTTATTCATTTTTCGAAATATGTTTTTATTATTATTTGTATTGTTCCTGGATGAATATTTCTTAATGTCTTTCTGGTTATCTCACATATTTTTTTCATTTCTTGTCTTATTATTCTTTCTGTTATCAATGTATCTATAATTTTACCTTGAGTTTGTTCAATCTCTATAGGTTGTTCATTAAATCTAACTATTATTATAGTATTTCTTTTTCATTCAAATATTGGAAGTTTAAATATCTCTTTTTGGTTTATGTCTAGTTTGATTGTTCCTATTGTATCATATTTTTGTATGTCAAAACTCATTCTTTCACGTACTTCTCAGTATTTTCTTCTCTTTCTAATTGTTCTCCTATTTCTGTTTTTTCCGTTATTATATTTATTTCATATTCTGCTATTTCATCCTCACTACTTCCACCATTACCATTATTTCCTAATCTTCAAATATTTCTTACCATTCTTCTTCATAATCTATGAGTTCATAGTTTATGTTATACATTTCTTCAATTTCTTCTACGTATTTTACAATTTTCTTTTCATTCTTTTAGGACAGTTTAGTGATATGTGTCATACTTCTCCGCATATATAACAATTACATTTTATTGGGTGTTTTGGATATTGTTTGTTTTTTTATTTATTCTTCTGTAATATTTTTTATATGGTTTTTTATATCTCTTAAAAAAAGTTCTTGTATTTTGTTTATATCCTTTTTACGACTTTTTATATAACTGTAGCTATTATTGCATTTATCCCTATAATCTTTTACAAATTGTGTTCTATATCCTAATGTATCTGTCTTTGATTTTACTTTCTCATTTATGTATACACTATATATGTTTATAGTCCATGGATCTAGTAGTTTTAGCAAAAAAAAGTCTAAAATTTGACTCTTTTCTTCTTTTGTATAATAACTATCTTGGAAATATTTTCGAAATTCGCAAGCATAGTTGTTAAAATAACACATGTCGCATATTTTTAAATTGCTTAATCTCGATCTTGCTGGGTTCTTTTTACAGTAAAACCTCAATAAATGCATACCCTTGGGTCCGATTTTTTTTCCCTTTAGTGGGATTATTTATTTATCGATAAATGAATAATTTATTCATTTGTCGATAAATTAATATTTATTTTTTTAGAGGGATTTTTTCAATTTATGTATGTGGTTGAAAAAATCAAAAGACAACAATTAATGTACTAATTTGAATCTAGAGAAGTCAAAAAGAATTGGTGAAACTTATACTGTAATGTATGTGGTCAAAAAAATCAAGACACAACAATTAATGTATTAATTTGACGTTGTTTTTATTCTGGCATCTTGGAGGGCTATGAGGTTGGAGCAACAAATCCCGAGAAAATTAATGTTTTGAATGCTACCAATTTTGCTAACGCGGCTTGGAAATTTGATGTGAAGACAACAATTGCAAATTATTTTCAGCAAGATTCAGTCAGAGGAAGATAATGTTCCTGAACCAGAAGTTGGTCAGGATGAAGAGATCCACGGATTAAGTGAAGTCATTTCTAGTTTACGCTTTAGAAATGTAATGGATGTCGAACATCTTTTGAACTATCGTAGCAAGAATGATGCAGTGATGGAATTGCCTACAGATGAATTAATTAATTAATCAGTAATGAATACACCTAATGATGATGAGATGATAGTTCCGTTTTACCAAATATTTTGTCAAAAGAAGCATTTCAAGCAATAATCGACTTAAATAACTACTTGCTACAACAAGAGCAAAATATTTCGGAAGTAGTGTATTCATTACAAAATGTTATGGGTGGGGTTGAATTTGGTTTAGGTGTAAAGAAAAAACAAGTAACTTTAGATGCATATTTTCAGAAAAAATGACTTTTTGTATGGATGTTGTTGATTGACTGAAAAGTTTGGGTCTATTGTATGGATGTTATTAAGTTCAAGAATATGTGGATTATATATATAATTTTTTTGTATGGAATTTAGTAATTATTAATTTATATTTTCATTGGGCCTTTAGGGATTCAAAAAAAATAAAATTACTTAATGCATTTAGAGTGGTTATTACTTTAGTACACATGTTCAAGTCGAGACCGAAAGAAATTATTATCTAAGCGAGGTTATTACTTTATCAAACATTCATTTATCAAGGTTTTACTGTATATATATTATTTCTTTTTGTTTTTTCGTGGACATTAAATTCTGTTCTTAATGCTATGTCGTAATTTGTAATTATTTTTTTTAGTCCTCAGGTTCTTTGTGCTGAATTTTCTTCCGTTCCTTTATCATCAATTGGTCTTGATTTTCTGATATTACTTATTTCTTATTCTTTTAGTCCATTCCACTATTTTGCTACTACTCCTATAAACGTTATCTCTATAAATTTCTCGAATGTATTTACTGAGAAGTTTTGCCTAAATTCTACTATTCATGATGCTTTTACCCATTCTTCTATTATTCTATCTACGTCTTTGACGGAGTCTAGATCTAGTCATTTTCCATTTCTTGCTATTTCTTTTTCGTAGTGCTCTATATGTTTATATTTTGGGGTGTCTTTTTCTTTTTCTTTTCCTAACTTACTCCTTTCTCTACTTTGCTATTTCTATGGTAGGTGATAAGACCTTTTACAGGTGACGGTCTTAAGTATTTGTACATATTAGTTAGATTTTTTGTAGATTTTGTTATAATCTTGTCTTTTTCCTGATCCATTTTTATTTCTTCGTTTGTTATATCTAGATTTTGTAATACTTTTTCTACTTCTTAAGAATTAGGATTCGCCATTAAATCTTTTATTTCTAAAATGTTTATATTAAGTTGTGTTAGTTGTGTTATACCTTCTAACTCATTAATCTCTTCTTCTGTTATGCCTAATTCTTCGTCTGTTCCATCTGTTATATATCTACTTAGTTCTTATATGTTCTTATTTATTATTTTTAAATTTTTTCTTGTAACTCTTATGAATTATGGGCTATTATAATCTTCTTCTAGTTCTTGAATGTTTATCATATAAATTCTAATTTTATTTTTGAAATATTATCCATACCAACTTAATTCTGATAGTTTAATATTTTTTGTGCTAGAAGGTGTTGGTAATACCAACTTGCTTCTTCATTTCTACAGTCTAATACCATGTATGCTACTAATTTTAATATTTATTTAGGTACCTTTTCAGTTACTCTATTTGTTGTTACTAAATATTCTGATATTTTCTTGTCAGTTATAAGTTTTCTTTCTATTACTCTTTTATCAACGTATCGTATTTTGAATTTTGAAATATTTTTTAATCTTAGTTTCTTTATTTTTTGTAAAGTATCCGGTTTTAATAAAGCTTAAGGGATTTTATAGTTTATAATTTCTAAAGTAAGTTATATAGAAAATTTGTTTTTTAGGTTTTTATAATAAACTAGATTAGTTGGATAAATATTTTTTGAAAGATGGTCAATTGGGTAAATATTTTCGGAAGTGGTGAGTTTGATAAATAATTTTGGAAGTAGGTCAGGTTGTGATAAATATTTTAGGAATGTTGCAAGTTGCAATATACAAACTTCGAGCAACTAAGCCATTTTTCGACTGGAATCTTGCAGTGGTTCAGTTGAAAGTCAAAGTTGGGAGAATCCCCCTTTCCCTTCCCCCCCAATTTTTGCATTCATCCAATTGCGGCAGGTTTGGTTGTGGTTCCCCACATGCAATGCACAGGGCCGGTTCTGAGCTTCCGGAGATTCAAGAAGAAAGACCGAACTGATTATTTTCGGTCCCTAATTACAATATAATTTTTTTACCACAAAATACGTGTATATATTTATAAAAGAAATACAAATTTTGGGCTCCTAAAAGTACAGAAAAATCGGAGGTCTGAGGCGGCCGCCTCACCGGCCTCAAGGTGAGGACCAGCCCAGGCAATGCAATTGCAACTCAGCTGAGTCAAACACCGACAAAGTATCAGGGGCCGGTGGAGAAGGAAATTGATCTTTCTTTCAACCATTGGCACACCAAGATATGGTTAGGGTTCAACTTGTGAAGGTGAAGTTGGATCTACATAATGATGAGAATAACCAGAAGTAGAGTAAAATAGATAGATAGAAAACAAATAATATTTGAAAATCTAAAGAAAATCAGAATAACCACCTTAAAACTACCCAATTTTTTTCAACATAACCACTTAGAAGAGAATAGTTTATTGCAACTACGACAACACCAACAAAGCCCTCATACCAAAATATTAGGGTCAGATACATGGATCCTTCTTCACAACTAAGACTCTATCTCAACTCTATCGAGAGCCACCGCCTTGATCAAATTAACACCTTCAAAATCCTATTAATAGAGAGGCGTATAGCATCCAGTTTGTTCCAAATAAAAGAGGAAAACATAAACAACTGCTCTAGTTCCCAACTAGTCCGTCTATCTTTAATTTCGTTTTTGATATGGGTAAAAATAGAACCAAATCGGAACCGTTCAAATCGGGCACGAATCTTAAAGCTCTTAGGGGTAAAATGATAAATTTTCACTAGAAACGGGCTCGTAAACGAGAGTTGGGCCTCTTTTGAGCCCAGTCACCCAAAACTGACTCATCTAACTGGGTTGTCATAACAATCTATTATAAACGAGTTCATGATTATTTAAATATGATTTAAACTCATAATTATCCATAATATACAGTTCAAAAATCATATCTCTTATCAAAAGAAGAGCTTTAACTTTATCTCTACAACAGCTCTTATCTCGTCAAGAAGAAGAGATAATCAACTCTATCCAAAATAATGGGAAGTAAAGATAAATTATTATTTCGAAACTGACTCTCAAAGCGACTATAAATACCTCATGACCTCCACAAAAATCAGGTAATCAGTATTTTTCCACAAAAAGCTCTCATATTTTTTCTGAGTTCTGACTTGAGCGTCAGAAGGTCTATCGCCGGGTCAACCCCGATGTTTCAGAAATTTGTAGGTTAATCGGAGCAAACGTCACCATCCAGATCAGATCCAATGATTCAAACGAGTCAGATTTAGAAGTCAATATCAGTTGAATATAGTCAATATCGGCGAGAACTGAAATGTTAGTTATTTTTATTGTTTCAAAAAGAATTCACATAATCTGTTTGCTCCCACACAGAAAAAATCAACAACAGATTGGCACAATCTATGGGAGACATAAAAAGTGATCCGACCAAAATTCGTCGGTAAAAAAATGTTTTCAGTCATGCCTCCAAAGGGGAAAGGAAAGGCGGTAACCTCAAGCCGACGAGCCAACCCACTTCCTCTACCTCCTCATCATGAGGACGTCCCTCCTACATCTCAGTAAGAGCAACCGCCTCAACCGGATCAACCTCTTCTGCCGGATTAGTCCAAGCAGCCTATCTAGCCTCCCTCTAGAGATGCTCCACCAGGGGCTGCCGAAGAAGTCGGCGCCCTATACAGGGCATTGGTGAGGACAGAGGCTCGTTCTATGCTTCCATACGCTCCACGGTGCTTCCCGAGGCACCTCAAGCACATTAGGACCTTCACAAGATCAAAATCTCTAGACAACAGGAGTCTGACTGCTGAGGCTGCTTGAGCGAGCCTCAAGCCAGGGACAAGATCCCTCATCCAGCACGCTAGGAAGGCATGAGGGGCCATCTCCTTGAAGTCAGGGACGGAAAAGAACCCTCTCTCCCAGAGGGCGACGCAGTCATCACTCTCCCAGGGGACAAAGAAGGACTCCTCCTAGCGGGAGAAGGAACTCAACTCCAACAAGTCGATCAGCTCCCATTATAGGTAGAGAGGAAGAAGCACCCATCACCAAGGCAGAGTTTCGATACTTCAAAGATGAGATCCTTCAAGCCCTCAACATCGTTCCTAGCAGGACCTGAGAAACTAGCCTTCACCGCTCCACTCCTCCATGACGTGAGGAGTCCCATGGGTCCACTAAATCCGATGAACAAGACAACATCACCCTACAGCGCCTCCAAAAGATGGAAGACCGTCTACATTGCTAAAACAAGAAGAGGGAAGACAAGAAGGAACATACCGACCCATCCGACCCCCTTCTCTAGAAAAATCATCGAACTCTGTTCCAGTCAACTTCAAAATTCCAACATTTAAGTCATATAATGGAGAGTCCAATCCGGTAGATCACATTGAGAGTTTCAAAACCTTCATGATGATCTACCAAGCATCCGACTCCCTCCTCTACAAAACTTTCCCAGCAACCCTGGATTAGCACGGGAGTGGTTCTCTCGTCTCTGTCCAGGATCCATCTTCTCATTCGATCAGCTTAAAAAACTTTTTCTCATACACTTCGTCACCAGCCGCAAGACAGAGAAGACAAGTCCCTCCTTACTTGACTTGAAGCAAAGGGATGGAGAATCCCTCAAGACTTACATTCACCTCTTCACAGCCGAGTCCCAATCCATCCCCTCAATCGATTCAGCCATAGCCATGACCGCCTTCAGATACAATGCGAATCATAACCACCTCAAAGCTTCTCTTGCCAACAGACACCCTCGAGACTTCTCCGACCTCCTTCAAAGAGTCGAGAAGTACATTCGAGTGGAAGATGTTATTCGATTCCAAGAATAGAAGGTGCCCTCATCCGGAAATAAACACAAGAACACCAATGAAGATGGACCCAGGAAGTCCCTGAAGGATGCCATAGGCCAGTGTCATCCACCCCAATGCCTCTATTTGATCAGTACACTCCACTTAATGCCAATATCTCTGCAATTATCATGGAAGTTGATAATGAGGGACTGCTTCAATCTCATCCTCAGATGAATGCCTTAAACAGAAAAAGGGATAGGAAAAAGTGGTGTGCTTTTCATAAAGATCATAGACATCTCATAGATAACTGTCGGATACTCAAAGATGAGCTTGCAGCCCTGCACCGATGTGGATACCTCACCAAGTTCGCCCAAAGAAACAACATCGAACCTCCTCCCGTAAGAGGAGCCAACAAGCGATCATAAATGCCTTCTGAGTTCTAAGGCTCGGATCGCATGGAGGTATTCCACTCCATCCATAGGGGGCCTATGGAAGGATTGTTTAACTCTTCAAGGAAAGCATTTGTCTGTGCAGTGAACTCAGTGCACAATATCCCCCCTCCCAAGAGTTTGTTGGTTCTGATCACATTCTCAAACCAAGTCCTCGAAGGTGTTCAAACTCATCATTGCGATGCACTTGTAATCAGCATATGTATGGCTAATCATGAGGTGTGCCGCGTCCTGGTAGATAACGATAGCTCGGTAAACATCCTCTTCTTGAATGTATTCGAGGGTCTCAAGCACAAGCGAGATCGCCTTAAACCCTCCAGGTACATCCTCCATGGATTCTCGGGATCCCTAGTCCATATTGAAGAAATAGTCACCCATGTTGTGACAGTGGGGAAAGCTCCAGCTACTCACACGAAAGCACTTGATTTTATGGTTGTCGACATGAAGTCCACTTACAATGCCATCTTTGGTCGCCAGTCACCTCTGCCTACCACATTAAATTGAATTCCCTAGAGAAGCAGTGGTAGAGGAAGCCAAGAAGCTGCTCGGGCGTGTTACACCACCACAGTGGGGGGCTTGGTACTCCCCCTCGATGCTATGGAACTCACACAAGATAGGGGACAAGTAAGCTCTAAACTCGTAAACGAACTAGCCGAAATCCCCTTCTCCCAAGATGATCAAGCTAAGTATTTTCGGGTGAGCAAGGCACTCCCTCATCAAGTCAATGAGCAACTCATCACTTGCATTAGGGAGAAGAAAGATCTCTTCACTTGAAATATCGAGCACCTGATGAAGTACAACGAGGGCGCTTAACGCCTTTCCCTAATAGTTAGCTCCAAAATATCTAATAAAGGCCGACAATTATAACGGTCACAACATGTAATAAACTATTGCATTCAGAGCAGCCACTTAGTTTCTTTTAACTAAATTTTTAGTCTTTTCTTTTGCAATTTTTTTGTACAATTTCATTGGATGCAAACAATGAGTTAGACACATGGTCCGCCCCTAAGAAACACCATCTACTCACTAAGCACGTCCCCACCCCCCCAACGAATGAGTGCGGAATCCATATTCATGGTTCACAGAGTCGCTCTAGTCACTTGCCACCAAGTAAGTGTGCGGGGACACACCTCGCCATTCGATTTCTCCCAAAACTTGTCGTCAACCTATTTAGACTCCATGCTCATGGTTCATAGAGTTGCTTTCGGCACTTGCCACCGAGCAAAGGCAAGGCACACCCCGTCATTCGATCAGCTCCTAAAACAACCTCGGACAAGTGCAGAGTCCATACTCATAATTCTTAGAGTCACTCTAACCACTTGCCACCAAGCAAGGACATGGTACGCCTCGCCATTTGATCTGCTCCCAAAACAACCCCAGATAAGTGCAGATTCCATACTCATGGTTCTTAGAAACGCTTTAGCTACTTACCACCGAGTAAGTGTGCGGGGCACACCTCGCCATTCACTTGCTCCCAAAACTCTTCGTCAATCTGTTTGAAGTCCATACTCGTGGTTCATAGAGTCTGTCTATTAGCACTCACCTGAGCAAGCCTAGAGACTCAACTCGCCACTCGATCTGCTCATAGAACACCTAAAAACAAGCCCAGAATTTACACCCTTGGCACGAAGTTGCTTTAGCAACGTACAACCAATCGATTAAGAGCCTAACTCTCTATCCTAATGTGATAGCAACTTCGATTAACAAAAATGCCCCCCCCCCCCCCCCCCCCCCCCCCCCCCCCCGGGCCGTTCCTGAGGTATTTAATACCCGGGGCGAAAAATAAAATTATGCCATTTATAGACGCGCCTGTATTTTTAAATACATTGTAAAATATGATATAAAGACAGGGAACATAATCCAATACCTAGAAAATAAAGATTACCTTATTTTGCTTTATGACACCAAATACTTCATATTTTCCATTAAGCATAGTTACATCAATTCTTGAACCCAAAAAAAATTAAATCAAATCATATCAAATCAATCACATCTCATCTAAAATAATTTCTTCTTGCATTTTTAGAAGCAAAATCATCAATTATATGTTCAACCTCAATATTTTTCAACATATTGGTTTCAATACTTAAAATTGCTAATCCATTTAACATATCTTGAGTCATAATTGTTCTCAAATAAGATTTTAATAATTTTAATTATGAAAAGCTTCTTTTTGAAGATGCCATCGTCATAGGTACATTCAATAAAATCCTTTAAGCAACCAATATTTTTTGGAAACATATCTTTTTTTTTTGCATCTTAACTTACTTTAGAATCATCAGAAATTTCTGCTAATTTAATTAAATCTTGTTTCATAATGTAGTAAATAGCTAACCCTTATTGAACCATTAATTAGCAAACAGGAATTTAAAAAGTAAATGTTGATTCTTGGTTTTGATGACTACAACACAATGCAAAGTTGTGCTACCACCTATATATATTGCAGGATGTATCAAAGACAATACCATGGTGAAATACACAAAGGCAAAGTTGATCCAATGAAGCTTTCAAGAGAATCGATCAAACTACAAAGATCTAAGTTCAAGTCACATTTGATTAAGCAAGCTTCAAGACATAAAGACAATGGCTCAAGCTCAAGTCAAAGACTCAAGTTCAAGACAAGACTTAAGTGCTTCAAATATTTTCTATAAAGTGTCTTTCAACAATTGTAATTTTTATTTTTTGAGTCTTAGAAACTTGTAATAGCCTTGTCACACACACACTCACACATATCTTTTAATAATTGAGTATTTTACAAAGTTAAAATGTCGAAACAAGCTTGAATAAGTTCAGCTGTTGAGCACCAGTCGACCGTTCTTTGGAACCAGTCGACTGTCTTAGTCCGAAATTGTCTGAACTCATACAAACTCTGACCAGTCGACTCATTATGGCAACCCAGTCAATTGTTCAAGTTGTTTCGATAGTATTCTGAATTTAAAAACTTGTTTTTCAAATTCAAATGATTTTCCATCCGTTTTAATACGGTTTTGGAAACTGTTTTACAACGTCCCTCTGATTCCTATCTATAAATAGAGTATAGGAATCACCACGAAAAGGTTCCAAGCATTTTCTTAAGTTTCAAGCTTTTTGTTTTTGAGAAGAACAAGCTTTTTGAAAGGCATACATATTCTCTAAGTCTTGGTTCTCTGAAAATCAGTCTAGTATAACATTGAATTCGTTTTAGACTGATTTCAGAAGTTAACCTAATAGCCACCATACAAAATCACAAATCACAAACAAACCTATAGGTTATTGTAACTCTTTTTGTTATTATTTTCACTATTGGGTTGTGAGAGTGGTCCTCTCGGTTGGAGAGTAGCGCTCTTGATTGTAGAGTCGGTTTTTCACTCTAGGGTGTAGAGTGGGTTTGCTCTCTAGTGGTGAAAGAGGTCTACGGGTTTGACATAGTTATTGTCAAACGCCGTGGGGTATTCTTGTACTTTTTCAAGAATAGTGAAAAATCTCAAGTGAGTTGCTTGGGGACTAGATGTAGGTCAGGAGGACCGAACCAGGATACATCGTTGTGTTCTCTGTGGTTGACTCTCTTTGTGGTTGTGTTTTCTTCACTTGCAATCTCAATTTTGTTAAGTTTTAGTTCAAAAACTTATTTTGACAGTCGACTGGTTTCCGCTATAAGTCGACTGGTTAGACTCGTAACTCTCAGTAAAATACTCTTCTAATCTGACGCTTCAGTCGACTGGATATCTTTTTTTTGCAGTCGGCTTAACAGAACGAAAAATTCAATTTCTCAATAAATTTTTATTCAACACTATTCACCCCCCTCCCCCCCCCCCCTCTAGTGTTATTTGCCTTGCCTACAGGATCCAACAGTAAAAAACCAAAAATTGAAAACCATTAATCAGCAAACATGAATTAAAAAGGTAAAAAATAAAAAATAAATAACCATTAATTAGTAAACATAAAATATAAAAAGTAAAAGAAAAATTACTCTCATTAAGAGTTGAACTCAAGAGCCAATACGAATTGATTTTGTAACAGATCAGCTACAGAACGAATACGTTTATATTTCAGCTAGAAGACCTATTACATTCCTAGTTCAAATATTAATTAATTAGAGTATTAAAAACTCATTACTTACAAGTTTTTGTGCCCCTTATCTCAATTGGACCCTGCCCCCTGTAGGAATACTCTGGCATCTTACCATAACAAGAGTACAAGAGTTCTAGCCCTCTGCTAAAGTTGTCACAACAACCATAAACATATAGATACCACTGAAAGAGACAATGTTCGAACACTTAGAAAAATTTCCATTTCGCACCAACATCTCAATATAAGTTCAAAAGAAGTAGTAAACACGATTACAAGTCTCTATAAGATTACAAGTTTCCCTTAGAGTCATCTATACTCTTCCGTGATAAGGGGATATTCCTATTAAGGGACACGCATAGCCTACGACCCCCCCCCCCCCCCCCCCCCCCCCCGGCCTACCAAAGTACCACCTCGATCCTTCGCACCATCTGGGAAGACCAAAACCGCAGATTGAGTCTGAATCGCATGGCCACCAATGTGCGCTGCCCCTCCAGCCGAGGCAACACTCGATGAACCAACCACTCCACTTTAGGCATCTCCCAGATTCCTTGAGAAATCGTGCAAACGTAAAGCCAGTTCATGGAATGACCTCCCTTAATTTATCTTATTACGAGAGCAAGAAGTGCTCCTGGTCCTAGTCCCCTCAAGAAGCCGCTTCAACCGATGGATCTCCACTTCTTGTTCGACAATCCTCCCCTTGAGATGAGCATCCTTCACCCTAATTTTCCAACGAATACGAGCTGAACAGTCCGGACGAGTTTCTCTCGAGAACTCAGGGATGACCTCTATAAGATGACAAACTTCCAAGTTCTTCACAAGAACCACATTCTTCAACTCATCCCTCTCAGTTGTGGCCCCAAGCAAAGAGCAACGAAGGGATTTAATCTCTCTGTCTCTCCCAGCGACTGCCTTGGCAAGAGGAACCTTATCATCACGTAAGCCCCTATCTGTATCGGGTAGGGACATCCCCCGCAAACGGTTGCCTAGACAGCGCGCCTTGATGTTCCTCCCAGTCAACACTCTCCTCAAGTGGCCGAGCTCCACTTCCACCTTGAACAGCTTTTTTCGTAAGCAAGTAAGTCCCGACTTTGCCACGCGTAGCTTGGCACAGAGACGGGCAACCTCGCCATCACAAGAATATCTCCCAACATACACGACAACTTGCTAGCGGGAAATAGCAAGGGAACACTACAAAGGTGGTAATCAGAGCTACTAGAGATGAAAAAACTCAAGAGTTCAGGTTCAACACATCAAAAACAGTCGTCGACGAAGAAGAGCACAAGTATCAAATACCAAAAGAGTTTTCATTGCAATTCAAAGAGTCCAAATACATCAAGCGGTGGCCAATCCGCTATTAGGCACATACAAAAGAGCAACTAAGCAAAAACTACTACAAAACAAAGAAGATGAGTCAAGGATCCACTTCGGTATACAGAGCTGGGGGGAAGAGGTTCCGATGACCTCCTTCCCCTTCGCTCCTGCACCCCCAATGGGGGCTTCCACCTCTACACCAACAGTTTCTCCCTGCTCCAGCTCCTCATCTTCATCGCCTGGCACCGGCTCCTCTCTTGGCTACAAGCCCAGTTGGTATCCTCTATCGGCGAAGTGGGGGATGCACTCAATGACGTCGTCGATGGCCTTGCGGTAGGACTTCTTCATGTTTGTAAACATATGGTTTTCAGCCTCCATCCTGACACGAGCGACCGCCTCCTCCGTCGCCCTGATCGCCTCCTTCTTCCTCTTCAGCTCCACCTCAAGTCGGGCAACCTTCTCACCAAAGGTCTCTCCCCAAATCTCGGCCGCCTTCCAGGCCTTCACGGTCTTCACCCTTTTCGAGTTGGCCTTGTTCACCTCGGGCCTCCAACACTTCTCGTCCTTCGCAACCTGTCTGATAAGGGTAAAAATAGTGGATGATCTACGCGACTTAATCCTGGCATGAATCTCGAGGAGCTCTTATAACAACTTGTGGGCTGACTATAGGCCCATCACGCAAATCCAACCCAACGTGAATAGGGCTGCACCCCCTAATTAGGGGATAGAAGAATATTCCCTAATCAGGCTCTCATGCCTATAAATACTGCCCTACCTCTACAGTAATCAGGTAATTGCTATTTCACTACTTGAGCTTCTCTTAATCCTCTGGTTATTGACTTGAGTATCAGAGGGCCTGTCACTGGGAATCCTCCGGTGTTTCAGGATTTTTTGCAGGTGTTCAATGATGACCGATTGCTCCCAGATCCAGTAGACCAATCACATCAACATCACAGTAGAGTCAGATCGGCGGCCGAGATCTGAATTTCCTCATCCTCAAAATAACTCATATTATTTGTTGCTTTCATGCCCGAAAACAAGTAGCATCAGATTGGTGCCTTCAGCAGGAAACACAGATCTGAGCCTCATCTTCAGACTTTGCTCCGTGAGCAACGCTTCGTATAGCTCCCAAATCTAACAATACCCCACCCCCTCCCAAGGGGCATCAGTTTGACCCTCCACTTCCTCCTCCATGCCCGACACGAATTCAAGTGGCCACTTAAGGATCCCGACATCCACAGGACTAAAGGCTACAAAAACCAACCCCGAGCCCATCCCGCTCGGTAGCACGTGAGGTCGCCTAACCGGTGGTGTCTGACCTAAGAAATGCCATCAACAACTGACAAAATGAGGACGAGACCTAAGAAATGTCATCAACAACTGACAAAATGAGGACGACCTCTGAAATCGTCTCAATCGATCCCGAAACGAAGGGGAGCCCTCGAACCACAATCTGAGTCAAAGCCACCACTACTCTCATGGTCGAGACCGAGAGTGCATCTGCTCCCCGAGGGACCGTTGACCCACCTCGAACAACTGTGGAGATGGAGGTCACGTGACGAGAGCAGAGTTCCATGAATTTCGGGACGAAATTCTCTGGGCTCTCCGTGGTGAGACCCGGACCGAGCAATGTACTAACCGAGCAAAAGGACCCGAGCACGGGAACGATGAATCCCATCGGTCAACCCGATCCGAGGGATGGGGAGAACCAATCCTCAAGTGACTGCAAGAAAAGGAAGGCCACCTTGCTCAGATCACCGAAGGTGGGGAGGCAGTTCAAATAGAGATACCAGCCGAACAGGCCACCATTCTCCTCCCACATCCTCGACACACCCATCTCGAGGAGTTTCAAACCTTCAGCCTTTGAAACCTATAACGGAGAAAAAGATCCTACTGATCACATTGAGGGCTTTAAAACCCTCATGATGATTCACAGTGCCTCGGATCTCCTTCTTTGTCCTGCATTTCTAGCCACCCTGAAAGGCTCTGCACAGGAATGGTTCGCCAAACTTGCCCCCCGGTTCAATTTACTCCTTCAACCAGCTCGAGGAGAATTTTCTCGCTCACTTCATGACTAGCCGAAAGGCTGAAAATACGAGCGCCTCCTTATTAGACCTCAGACAGAAGGGTGAAGAATCCTTCAGAGATTTTGTCCAAAGGTTTACGGCCGAAGCACGGTCGATGTCCTCCCTCGACACCGGGGTAGCAGAAGCGGCCTTTCGGCACAACTTCCGCCATGACTCGTTGAAAGACTCCATGGCTAAAAAGCCACCCATCGACCTCCTAGACCTTCTCTATAGGAGCAAGAAATACATATGGGCTGAAGAGGCCTTCCACCCCGAAGATCGGAAGGGATCCCCCTAAAGGAAATAGGAATGCTGACAACTCTGAGCCTTCCGAGAAGACCCATAAAGAGGCCTCAGGGCAAAGGCGCCTCCCCTTGCATCCGTGGTTCGAAAAGTTCACTCCGCTCAATGCGAGCATGTCAGCTATCTTGATAGAAATAGAGGACGACGACATACTCTATCACCCTCTGCGGTCCAATAATCCCAACAAGAAGAGAGACTGGAGGTTCTACTGCCATTTCCATCAGGATCATGGCCATGACACCGATAACTATCGAGCCCAGAAGGACAGAATCAAGGCTTTCATCCGCAAATGATACCGTGTCAAATTTACTCAAAATGGTCTGAGAGCCTCTCCGCCTCCTCGGGGAGGGAACAAGTGCCCAGAGCTAGAGCCCAAGTGTCAGGATAGCAAGAATCTAGCCATCCTCTATTGTGTCCATGGCGGACCCAATAGGGGGAAAGTCTAGATCCTCCCGCAAGGCCTTCATCTGGGAGGTAAATTCCTTTCACAATTGCCCCCTCCCCGATGTCTCGGGTTGGCGGTATCTTTCTTAGATGAAGACCTCGAAGGTGTCTGGGTTCCGCACTGTGATGCCTTGGTCATAAGCCTTGCGCTCGCCAATCATGAGGTCCGCTGTATCCTCATCGACAATGGAAGTTTGGTGAATATCCTGTTCCTAGCGGCCTTCGAAGCCATAAAGTTCCCTCAGCAGAGACTGAAACCAACAGGGTACACCCCCCAGGGCTTCTCCGGTGCTCCAGTCCAGATTGAGGGAATCGTTACCCTAGACGTCACCGCAGGGAAATCCCCAACCTCCTGAACGGAGGCGATGGACTTTATGGTGGTAGATGTTAAAGTCGCCTATAATGCCATCCTGGGTCGACTCAGTCTCACCTCCCTCCAGGCGGTACTCTCGGCCTACCACATGCGCATCAAGTTCCCAACTAAGTTTGGGGCTGGGGTCATCAAAGGGAATTAGGAGGCAGCTCAGGCCTATTACACTGCCACGGTGGGGGTGCTGTCCTTGCTATCGAAGTAGTCAAGCTCCCATCGGACTGAAATCAATAGGTTCCGAGCTGGTAGATGTGTTGGAGGAAGTCCCGTTCTTCGAGGCCCAATCTGTCAAGTGCTTCAAAATGAGCAAGTCTATCCCCTGCCCTCAAAGGGAAAATTATCTGTTGTATCGGCCGAAATTGAGACTTGTTTGCTTGGACACCTTTAGACATGTCGAGAATACCTGAGGACCTCATCATGCATAGACTGAGTGTTCACCCGAACTCCAAGCCAGTACAACAGAGACGCCGAATGTTTTCCCCTGAAAGGCAACAAGTGATGAAGGAGGAAGTCGACAAACTCATCTTCGCCCAATTCATCCAAGAGGTCAACTACCCAGAGTGGTTTGCTAATGTCGTGCAGATCAAAAAGTCCAACGACAAATGGAGGATGTGCACCGACTCTACTAACCTCAACAAGGCCTGCCTGAAGTTCCTTTCCCTCTCCCTAGCATCGATGCCCTGATCGATGCTACATCCGGACACGAGTTGTTGAGCTTCATGGATGCCTTCTCTGGTTACAACCAAATTTGGATGTACCCCGGGACATTCCGAAGATGGCTTTCATCACCGATCAGGGACTCTATTGTTACAGGGTCAAGCTCATCAGGTTGAAGAATGTGGACACCACTTATCAGAGGCTCTTCAACCGCATCTTCGAAGAACAGATCGGTCTGAACATGGATTTTTGTTTGATGAAATGCTCGTCAAAAGCCTTCGGGGCAGTGACCACATAAGTAATCTGGAAGAGGCCTTCGGGATCCTAAGGATGCATGATATAAGACTCAAACCCTCTAAGTATGCCTTTGGCGTCACTGCAGGAAAGTTCCTCTGCTTTATGATCAGCCAATGAGGGATAGAAGCAAACCCCGAGAAATTCAAGTCATCCTAGACATGGACCCTCTCAGGAATGTCAAGGAAGTGCAATGGCTCACCGGTCTCCTTGCCACCATCGGCCACTTCCTTTCAAGATCTGGGGAGAAGTCCCTCCCTTTCTTCAAAGGCCTTCGGGGGGCGAAGAATTTCGAAAGGGGGGAGCCTCAGCAATAGGCTTTTGATTAACTCAAAGAGTACCTCTCCAATCCCCCTCTCCTCAGCAAGTCGAAGCCAGGTGAGGTGCTATACCTCTACTTGGTAACATCGAAGCTGGCCCTCGGTGCGGTCTTGATCAGGGAAGAATACGGAGCCAAAAGCTCATTTACTATGTCAGCAAAATCCTCCACGGCGTTGAAATCGATACACCAAAATGGAAAAGGTTGCCTATACCTTGGTCATGGCCGCTCGAAAACTCTGTCTGTACTTTCAAGACCACTCCTTTCAGGTCCTTACGAATCAGCTTCTAAAGCAAGTCCTCCATAAACACGAGACCTCCATCCGCCTAATCAAATGGTCCATCGAGCTGAGCCACAGAACATCAGCTACAAGCCGAGAATGGCCATTAAACGATAGGCCCTCGCCGAGTTCATAACCGAATGTGCCATCCCGAAGGTCCCCGAAACTCCACAAGATGAGCCCGTTTGGGAACATTACGTGGACAGATCGTCCTGTGAAGAGGGTAGCGGGGCTGGAGCCATCTTCAGTAGTCTAGAAGGCTTCATCCTCCAGTACTCCCTACGCTTCAGCTTCAAGGAATCTAACAATGAGGCGGAGTATGAAGCCCTGGTAGCCGGACTCCTCCTAGCCCGAAAAGCAGGAGCCAAATGGGTCAAATCCTTAACGAATCCTAACTCATCGTCAATCAAGTGTGCGAAGAATATGAAGCCCGCGACACCCAGATTGTCAAGTATTTGACCCAGGTCACACTCCTCCGAGCCAACTTTGAGGATGCCTCTGTCGTCAGGATCCCTCGAGAAATGAATAGTCGGGCAGACGTCCTATCCAAATTAGCATCCTCTTCGTACGAAGGTCTAGATCATATAGTCTTGGTGAGGTCCATGTTCGGCCAAGCATCGAAAAATAAAACTACGAAGTCCTCTATCTCAACTGGTCCGCCCAGCAACCAACCAGGATGGATCCGACCTTGAATTATCTAAGAAGCGGGGAAGAGGATCAGGGCCAGGGCCGAGCGGTTTGTGCTTATCGATGGCATGATCTTCAAGCGCTCCAATACAAAGACCAACGACAGACCCTACCTCTGATGCCTATCACCGAAGGAGGCCAAGTATGCGCTCAAGGAAATGCATGCGGGGATCGACAGCTGCGACAGCAGATCATTTGCTAGAAAGTACTCAACCATGGGTATTAATGGCCGACACTCCTGCAAGATGCTTAGGACCTGGTAAAGAAATGTGGCCTGTGCCAAAGGTTCTCTTTGGTCCAACATTTGCCCCAAGCCAATCTCAAGTCGCTAGCTAGCTCAGCTCCCTTTGTCATATGGGGGATGGACTTGGTTGGACCATTCCCCAAAGCTGTGGGTCAAAGGTGCTTCCTCAATGTGGCTATTGACTATTTCATGAAATGAGTTGAGGTGGAGCCCCTAGCCACTATCACTGAGCACCAGGCCCAACACATCCTCTGGAAGCACATCATTTACCGATTCGAGATTCCTCGGATCCTTATCACCGACAATGGTACTTAATTCACAGGAAAGGGCTTCCTGCAAGTTTTGCGAAGACCTAAAAAGTCAGCAGAGATTCTCCTCCATCTCAAACCTCGAGTCCAACGGCCAGCCCGAGAACGCCAAACGACAAATCCTAGATGGCCTCAAGAAGCTGTTAGACAAATTCCCTAAGGGTCTGTGGGTTGACGAGCTGTCCAGCATACTGTGGTCCTACCGCAAAACCAAGAGGATCCCTACGGGCGATTCTCCTTTCAACTTGACCTTCGGAACCGAGGCAATAATCCCCATAGAAGTTGGGTTGTCATTGCCATGGTTCATGAGCTTCAACGAGGATTCAAACTCGACGGAATACGTGAAAGGACAGTCATAAGAAGAAACGTTAACAAACAGAGAAGAAAATGATTTTACATTCAGAAGGTTCGGCCCGCCAACATTAAATAAGGTGATCTTGTGCTCAGGCAACTCGAGATATCCGAATCGAGCAAAAATGGGAAACTCGTGCCCAAATGGGAAGACCCGTATAGGGTCTTCAAAGTGGTCCATCTAGGCATGTACTGACTTGAAGACCAGGGGGGTAGGGTAGTCAAGAGGACCTGGAATGCAGAATACTTGATGAAATTCCACGACGGCCCCTAGGGGTCTGCACTTGTAATGAGGCCTTCAAAAGCTGATGCATGTACTTGCTTTCAGCAGTCAATGAATTAAATTTAATTTTCATTCCAAATTCAACTTATTGAGTCACTTGCAATGGGCACCAGAGGCCCAGCCTCAACGCCAAATCCTCGTAGGACATCCTCTTCCGAATGTCATCCGACACTGAAGACTTCAATGCCAAAAAGTCCCTGAAGGATATCTCCTCAGGGTGGTATCCGACGCCGAAGGCTTCAATGCCAATAACCCTAAGGATATACCCTTCGAGGTGGCATCCGATACCGAAGGCTTCAATGCCAAAAAGTCCCTGAAGGATATCTCATCGGGGAAGCATCCGATGCCGATGGCTTCAACGCCAAAAATCCATAAGGATATCCCCAATGGGGTGGCATCCGATGCCGAAGGATACAACATCGAAATTCTCGAACTCACCCCTTCGGGATGGCATCCCAAGCCGAAGCATCTCAGTGAAAATCCTTGATGTCCTCGTAGACCCATCTCCCTCGGGATCGCATCCGATGTCGAGGATGTATATGTCAAAAATAATGTGCAAACGGAACGCTCATGCAAACAAAGAGTTGGGGGAAAATGCTTTTTATTAAAATGGAAAACAATTACAAAGAGGGCGGTGGCAAGTCCGCGATGGGCAATTACAACAAAACAAGTAAACTACCGCTGAAACCCTCTTATGGTCATCTCGCACTTCAGCATCGGCTATCGCCACCCATCGGACACCATGTGGGCGTCTCGCACTTCAACATCGGCTCATCACCGCCTCGCGCCTCAGCTCATTGCCATCTCCAATTCCTCGAGTGTAGAAGAGGCGAAATGTGATGATGATGAAGGGTACCTGATCGGCCAACCAGGGGAACGATCCCTACAAGGGATTAACTCGCCGTGCAAAAGAGGCATCATACACGTGCCCCTAAACCGACGGTAAGTCCTTCATCTTGATTGAGTTCCCTTTGATGATGGGAACTCTCAACCTTAGCCCCGACTAGGGACATCAGATCCCAGAATTCGGGATACCCTTGTTGACACTAAGGAGTACCCCGATCCTCTCTGAGCCTCGTTGAAGCAGCAACATCTGCACAAGGGGTCTTAGCTGGGAAGGCCCTACCAAGTACTAAGGGGAAAGAATAGAGAAACGTTGTCGCCCCTCAGGAACCACTGGGAAGAACTTTAGATCTTGAAATCTGGGACAAATATGGGTCCCCCAACCGAATACCGTTCTCGGTAGGGTCAAGCCCAGTCTCTCCATACATTTCCCAACCTTCCTCCACCCGCAGATGAATTTTTGGTTGCTGAACATAGGCCCCGCTAAGTACTGAGACATCGCAAGGTGAAGATGGAGTTTGAGGAAGTTGTGAGTCAACCGCCCAACGACAAAGATTTTATAGACACCACGGAGAACTCTCCAACTTCTTGCATTTATTTTGGGCAACACTACAACTCCCTAAGCACTTGAATGCGTCAATGGGTGACGCAAGAAAACACGTGCCATGTCACGCGACTGGCAAAGCCCGCATTCGTTCCTTGGCGTGGCGTTCGAGACCGAGATCTGGCTACAAAAGCCTGATGATCCCCCTCGGCACTACACTCTTGGAATAGTATCCGATTCCGAGGGCCTCTACCAAATTCCTAAACGTTCGGCTTGGTATTCGAGGCCGGGCCTTGGCGATGAGCGTTCATGAGGCCTCAATTCTCAACACCTCGGCGTGGCATCCGAGACCGACCCTCGTAAGGAACTCTCGCAAGGCCTCAATGTGCCACACCCTTGTCGTGACATCCAAGGCTGACCCTCATGAGTAGCCCTTACAGGCCTCACCTCGCCGCACCCTCGGCGTGGCCACCGAGGCCGACCCTCCACAATTTAGTTATCTCGGGCAACACACTTTACGTTGACGTCTCAACAAAAATGAATCAACCAGTTCAATGGTTTACACAAACCAATAGCAAAGTCTTTTATTAAACAAAGGAGTTACAAGGGGTGGTCAGTCCGCGGTCAGCAAATCAAACAAAGTTACAACAAAGTTATATCTAAACACTTATATAATTAACCTCTCAAAGCGGCTCCCAGATGCCCTGCCAACATCGACATGCCGGTCCCAATCGCACCTCGGTAGCAGAACCCCAGCAGTAATATTTGTAAAAATATTTCGATCCGACCCCACGGACTAGACATGGGTACCCCTGCAAACTTCCACTTTGAGGGTCCCTCAGGCGTCAAGTTCGATGGGCCGCACCAAAGACTCCCAAGCGATGAACATACCCCAGATCGCCGCTCCTGCCTCTCAGGCGAACCCTAAAGCCCACTGCGAATGGTAGATATTCAGTCTTGACCTTCAGATACTGACGACAACCATATGGTCTCGGAATCCAAAATGTAGCTGATGAGACTCAATGGGATCACCCCAGTCTTATCCGGGTTTCCACGAGCTAGAACCACCAGTACGAGAAGCCCCAGCCAGGCATAACACCCCTGAGCTGTGGATGAGCCCAATAATGAATAAGCCATATCGCTTAAGTCTTGGGGGTAAATCCTCAGATCTTTGAATCTGAGGCAAATGGCCAAAAGTGATAAGGCCAAGTCCCGACCGCCTCAAGGTGGAACACTCACACAGTGAAGCTCTCGCTCGGCATCTCGACCATTTCTTCCTTGTGATGTGGAAATCACTTGAAGGGGATGGGATTTATAAGCATTCGAAGTTCATTCCAAAGGTTTCATCACTTATTGTGGTCAACGCACCAACTCCTGAGATCAACAGTTAACGCAGTTATCAGAGAACATGACGCAATCAAGACCACATGACCTCCCACACTGCCCTTTAAGAAGAGCAAGTGAAATCAGGGGTCGGACTTTTGGTCCTGAGAGGACGACCCGGGAGTCTAAAGCGAAGACTACCAAACTCGATAACGGAAGGAAAACAAGTTTTATTCATCTAACAAAGGAAAAATACAAATGCGGTGGGCAGTCGCGAAAAGGCAAAAATACAAGTGACCAAGTTTCCTATGTCAGGGATGGGGCCCTCCTCCTCGGCTAGGGGGTAGGGATGATCGGATCATGATTTGCTGAATCCTCCCCAACTTTAGGGGCGGCCGCTTGATCATCCGATACAGGGGAAAGGCCACTGAGGTTGATCCCCAAGTGCTTCGCCTCGACATCATTGAGGGCACTCCTATATCCCCAATCCCCAATCACCAACAAAAACCCATCCCCCCGATCAACTCCACCCGCACCTTAAGCCACCTCGCATCTTCCTAGTGTCCTCGCGTGACCACACCGACGACAACAACCTGTGCCGAAATACTCGATGCTACGTCTTTTCCAACCAGCTGAACCCCCGCCGTTCCTGCCTCCTCCTTGTCGCCGCCTGATCAGTCTAGTGCCACCAAGCACCGACACCACAGCAACCTGAGCTCCACCATCAGTCCCGCCTTCTCCTTGGCCACCTCTTCCTCCTTCTTTGCTGCCCCGACCAACGCACGCCAACAACACTACCTCGTAGCCTCGATGCTGTGCTCGCAGTCGCTCTTGCTCCTTGCTGTCATCGCTCTTACCACTGTTTCAACTCTCCTACTCGCTGTTGTTGCCGCTGCATTCGTGGTCTTCGTTCTCGCTATAATCGTTGCTCTTACTCGTGTTGTCGTCGCCACTTTCATTCCGTCGTATTCATCACGTGAAAAGGCAAGTTCTCTTGAACTAACTTATTGTTCTCGTTCAAGAAATATTTTTCTGATCTCTGTAAGTAGCTCTTCATCTCGATTATCATATCTCAATTGGTTGTTATCTTTTTAAAAAAGTTATTATGGATTCATCGACGAACCCAAGTAATAGTTTTCTTTTCGTGCCACATCTTTAACTCGAACCCTAGAACATGTTATTCCATCGTCATACACCATCTTATTCATTTTTTCATATCCATAACACTTATTTTATTGCATACACTGCACAAACATATGTAGAGATATATGTTAGTCTATTGTGATTGTATGGATTGTGACGGTATGATTATTAATAGTAAATTTTAAATTGTAGGAGTGATAATTTTTCATCATAATAATAGTAAGAATATGCCGAACTACTGAGTATAAATTCCTGTTAAATTTTGTCACAAGGTTATTGATATGGGTAAAAATAGTACTAAATCGGGAATGTTCAAATCAGGCACAAATCTTAAAGCTCTCAGGGTTAAAATGGTAATTTCATCTATAAACGGGTCCATGAATGGAAATTAGGTCTCTTTCAAGCCCAGTAATCCAAACACAGATCTGTCTCATTGTGTTGTCATAACAGCCCCATGTAAATGAATCCAGATCATTTAAAAGTAATTTAAACTCATGATTATCTATAAGAGACGGTTCATAAACCATCTCCCTTATCTAGTAGAGAGTTTATAACTCAAATCTCCTTAACCACTCTTATCTCTTTATGAAGAAGGGATAACTGATTCAATCCAAAAACACCAAGAAATTGCGATAAACCATTATCTTGAAACTGACCCCCAAGTCGACTATAAATACCCTTCTACCTCCATAAGAACCAAGTAATCAGTATTTTGCCTCTAAAAACTCTCTTTCTAATCTTCCGGTCTGACTTGAGCATCGGAGGGTCTATCACCGAGGTCAAACCCGGTGTTTCAGACTTTTGCTGGTCAATCGGAGCCGATCGTGACCATCAAGATCAGATCCAACGGTGTAAACGAGTCAGATTGAACAGTCAGCAATAGTTGGAAATAGTCAATATTGGCAAGAGTCAAAAAGATCAGCTTTTGTTGTTTATAAAAAAACTCATATCATCTATTTGCTCCAACACAGAAATTAGCAGCAACAGTTATATTCTTTGTGTATCTCGATTGTTGCAAATAATAATATTAAGTTACTGGCCTTCTATTTATTCCATCTTGTAGTGAAATTATGACCCAGTTGCTGATAAAATAAATTAGACATTTACAAAAGAGATGTGTATCCCTCTGAATCTAGTTTTCATAACTTCTTACGGACCTGAATTCCAATTTGTAGACTGCAAGTTATCCTGTTTTTAGTACTATTAGGTTTTAAATTCCAGATTTTTGTTTAGAAACATATCAATAAGATTTACTAATTAAATAATGTGTTATCAGTAGAATGAAGACTTTCAATTAACCAGGATGTTACTATACATGATTAGGAGTCATTTGTAATGTTCATAAGATTAATTAATGAATTTTCAGTCTCGTTATGCATACAAGAACTAGACCATAAGTTTCTGCCAAAACACTATATTAGTAAAGAACCGGACTTTTGACCTAGCTATAAAGAAAATCACTTAGAATTTATTAAATAAAAGTTGTAGCCCTTTGTATCAGGAATCCATACCATATGACAGTTTTGCAATCCAACTCACGGATTGCAAGATATTCAAATTATACCACTGTAATGTCTTAACTCCAAAATTCTTGTTTAAAATGACATATTCAATTAATTAAATCAGTATGTTAAGTTAAGAACTAGGGCCTAAGATTTGCAAGAATGTTAATGAACAGTTCCAGGAACCAGATTATAATTTTTTGCAAGAATTTAAATAAGTTTTTAGCCGAATTATACATGTAATAATGTTATATTGAGTTTCTTCCTGAACAGCAGACTCGTAAAAAATTGATCGGTTGATATAGTCGTTATAATTAAAACATGTCATGTAAATATGCACTGGAACCAGCAGGGATTCTAGTTTCTGGAACCCTTACAATTCATGTCCTGCTCCGCTTCCCAAAAAGAGAATACGGAATACAGATATGTGACTAAGCCCAGCGAATGATTTTCATCATCCATAAGCTGTCAGGATCTTTACAACATTTCACAAGAATAATCAGAGTCGGAAGCAAGAAAAGTTAACCAAACATGCATATATGAATCAAAATACCAACAGGATTATTTGAAATAAAATATATTAATCTCAAATAAACCAGATCTGAACAAGTCAATAATCTTGGGTCACATTGTCCAAATACAAAATAATCCAAGTGTCAAATACATTTATTCAAATAAGCAACAAGAAAACAATAATAGCAAAAATCCAGCAACTAGTATCTCATATCACCAACTCCATCTGGCAGCTGATCTCCAAAATCTACAATTCAATAAATTGCAGAAAGAGGAAAAAGAAAATAAACTCTCGTCAATGCAAGTTGCGGGCCGCTTGTAGTGCAGGATACAAGTACAGGAAAAGGTAACAAATAACATGGAATGGGCATGATACAAAATATAACAACTAGTATGGCAAGATGAACAAGTGTAAGTGGCATGTAACAAGTGTCAAGTAGCACGTACAAGTATCATGTATCAAGTATCAGGTAGCATGTATAGGTAATCATGTAACATGTATCATGTAAGCAGGTAAACATGTAACAGGTGTCAAGTAGCTGTACAGGTAAACAGGTAAGCATGTATCAGGTATCATGTTATGTCATGTCAAGTCTTGTATTTTAGTTCTATCTAGGTTGCACTTCATGCGTCCATTCTTTTACCACATGGTTGCTACATTCAAATAAGTTACGTTTAGATTTCGTAGTGGAGTCCATAGGGCCGTGTACTTAGGGATCAGGAAAATCGGAATAGAAACAGGTTCATGAATCAAACAGGTACTCGAATCATCTGATTCATGCATCAACATGTTCATGAATCAACAGGTAACAGGTACATGAACCAACAGGTCCATGCATCAATAGGTAACGGTACACGAACCAACAGGTCCATGCATCAATAGGTAACAGGTATACGAACCAACAGGTCCATGCATCAATAGGTTCATGTATCAACATGAATCAAACACAAAATGGAAAACATGGGCCTCTTCTAAGTACACATTTCTATATTTTCCACTACTAGATCTTTTCCTTAACCTCAGCTTGGTTATTTGTTATTATTATCAAACAGGCATGTATATGTCACAAACAGGGCAAGTTTAACATGGCATAAATAAGTAACAGGTTTAGGTTGCAAGATAAACATGTACATGTGATAGACAACACATAAAAGGATAGAACAACGAAAATTCTAGTTCAGAATAGCAAGGTAGTACTGCACTAAATCTGGAATTCTCGTTATTACAAAAATGCAAATCTAGATCAGTCAGAAAAACTGGAAAATAGACTCCCGGCCGAATCCAGCAAATATATATAAGTCAATGGTATTTCACAAAAACAAGTCTCAAAACAGGATTGTATCCAGAAAACATGTTCATCCAGAAATCAGAAATTTGTATTCATCAACAGGAAAACAGCATTAAAACTCACTAACTAAATCAAAAAAATAGGGGTATTCCCCTATATGTGCAGCATCATAATATAAAGTTTCATAATTTTTCAATATAAATAGTTTAGTCAACAAAAATTAGAAAACATGAAGATACAGTAGTTTTGTAAATCTGGAATTATAAACACTGCAGTATGAAAATAGTCATATCTCACAAACCATAAATCCAAATCCAAATCTGCCAAAAGGGTGATAAAATAGATACAGTAGGCTAACTTTCATATTCACAAATATTTTACAAAAAGCAAGTAGAATTAGGTCAAAAATCAGGTTCTTTACTGAACAGTGTGAAAATTCTGCATGTATAGTAAATGTTTGGAAACACGATTTGTAAAACTCATCAAATAAATCCACAGAAATTCAGGGTTAGTCCCAATCAAGTTTAGTTGTATTGTACGAAATATTGGGTCAAAATAATACTTTTAACATCATGATAAAAATAGATTACTCTTCAGAATTTATAGAAAACACAATCTGAAAATCTCTCTACACCTCTGTAGTAAAATAGACATAACTCATAACTCATAAATCGAAACTGAGATCCTTCAGAAGGGTTGGAAAATAGACAGAATTCTCTATAGTTCATATTCACAAATAAAATTCATATACTGACTTAATAAGGTCTAAAATACTGAATGAAAATGGGGTAACAGAACATATAGAATACTCTTCGAACATAAAATCAACTAGTTTATGTAAAACTCATCCAAAACATATCAATTATAAAATATAGTGTACTAGATGTCTAAACAACATGATATAGGATATTTAGCACACCTATAACAAGTATACTAATCAAGCACACGATGTCATACGAACACCATGCATGTATACAACAAGAAATGGTCATTCCTAGGTTATTTCATGTCATCTGTGTAATGATGCAACTACCGGCGGGTCAACACAATAGAGACAAGATCAAACAAGGGATTTTACACAAGAATTGTCTCTAGAACACAACTGCACTACAGGCGCTATTTAGTACTTGTATCACAAAGGAAAGAATACAAGTTACTTGCTTGAGAGACGATAAAAACAAAGAAGCAAAATCAAGAATAACGGGAACAGATTCTCGAGCAACGAACACAACGAACGAACTCCGAAATACGAACCACGAACAACGAATGGACACGAACAAGATCACGAACACAAGGAACAACCGATTGCAGACACGATCAGATGGATCTTAATGATCAAGAGGATGATCAGGATGATCGGATCAGATCGGACGGCCAGAATCCAATCGGATGATGAAGATGATCAAGATCGGATGATGGATATGATGATCATTACTCTTCTGCATGTAAAGTAATTGTTTGGAAACATATAACGGTTTGTAAAACTTATCAAATAAATCCACAAAAATTTAGGGTTAATCCCAATCAACTCTAGTTGTATTATGCAAAATATTAGGTCAAAATAATACTTTTAATATTATGATAAAAATAAATTACTCTTCAGAATTCATAGAAAACACAATCTAGAAATCTCTCTACACCTCTGTAGTAAAATAGACATAACTCACAACTCATAAATCGAAACTTAGATCCGTCAGAAGAGTTGGAAAATAGACAGAATTCTCTACAGTTCATATTCACAAATAAAATTCATATACTGACCTTAATAAGTTCTAAAATACTGAATAAAAACGGGATAACAGAACATACATAACTACTCTTAGAACATAAAATCAACTAGTTCATGTAAAACTCATCCAAAACATATCAATCATGAAATATAGTGTATTAGATGTCCAAACAACATAATATAAGGTATTTAGAACGTCTATACCAAGTATACTAATCAAGCACACGATATCATACGAACAACATATTTGTATACAACAAGAAGTGGTCATCCCTAGGTTATTTCATGTCATGTGTGTAATGAGACAACTACCGGTGGGTCAACACAATAGAAACAAGATCAAACAAGGAATTTCATACAAGAATTGTATTTAAAACACAACTGCACTACAGGTGATATTTAGTACTTGTTGTAATACCCCAGATTATACGATACTTCTTTATATATATATATATATATATATATATATATATATATATATATATATATATATATATATATATATATATATATATATATATATATATATATTGTCTGTATGCGTGCATGTGATTGTAATGTTTTGTTTGAGTATATGAGTTTTGGAGTGGGTTCATGTTTGCGGGACGGTTTGTAGGAAGATTGCATTCTAAAAGATGCACGAGAACGAGGAGGACCGATACTAGTATAAACACTAGTTTTCGGTACGACGCCTATGCAAATATAACACTGTATGATACTACAGTGGATATATATTGCATACACTTGATAAACCTCTCGTCCCGCATTCAAAAGAACCCATTTAAACTTAAATTGGGCAGCCAACACATCAACCACAAAACTAGTGGCTAAAAGCCATGGTTTTGTTCAAAACCACCTACTACCCTACCCTACCCCCCCCCCCCCCCCCCCCCAGCAAAACCGGCCCATATCCCCCCTCTCTTCTCCTTCATTTCTCCACTTTCCCACCTCCTTTGCTCTGGAATTTCAGAACCCCACTAAGAAAAAAAAGAAGAGAAGGAGAGAAAGAATAGAGCTCGAAGAAAGGACTCAATGAAGGATTCTCAAGGGAAGTAGCTCAAGGAGATCAATTCCTCTACAACAACCAAGGATGGGGAGTTACTCTAAACCTTCCTTTATGTCTCTTAATTGATTTTCTTGCATGCATGTATGATAGGAAGTGCTAGGATGATTATCTAAGAAATTGAAGGATGAAATCAGAAATTGAAACTAGAAACTTGTTCAGAATGCTATTTTATAGACTTTTCCGAGAGCAAACCACAGAGAATTAGACCATGAAATTTTCAAGGATTGTTCATATACATGTGTAAATTGTTCACAATTTATTTCGGATTTTTCTGTGGAGGTTTGATATTTTAATAAAATCGAATGGTAGAACTGTGTCGTAAGGCAGAATAAGCAATTGGTTAACAGAATGACTGATGTTTTTAGAATTCTCCCAATTTATTGGAGCATGTTCTTGATTTGAAATTTTTACCCTGTATTCCTACATGTATCTATATTCTATAAAAAAATCAGAGAAATGTTTGGATGAATTTATAGGCTGATAAAAATTGACCTTTAATCAGTAGCTAGAGTTGAACTGATGAACATGATGACTTTTTGTACTAAATTGAATTAGGTAGAACTCAGTGCATACTTGGATTTTTGACATGAAATCTTTTTCATGTTGTTTACTATGATCTCTAGTTTCATCACTGTAAATTTTGTGTCATTTGGATGAGTATAGAATTTAATATGATTTTATTAGCATGAACCATGCTGGTTTCAGTCAATTTTGATACCCTGTAGAGATTGGACATTTGAGGCTCATTAAGAGCACAATTTGAGAAACTGATTCAGCAGAGATTTGTAGTAGACACCAAGATCTTTCCAACAAAACCTATTTGAGGCATTTCCAGTAAGTGGTTGATTTATTGTGATTTTTGTAATACTGGACAGAGACCAAGAATGGATCTGAGTGCTCTGATTTAGAAAGACCTAGTGTGTGACTTGGTGCATTTGTGAAAGATGTGAGTGTTAGGGTGATCTATTGGTGCATTTGTGAATCATGACCAACTAGAGAGTTATTGAGGATACCCACACCCTTCTATAGAACTTGGGTTTGTGACATTCTGATGAGTGAGTGGTATTTTGTGCTACCGGTAAGGTACAGCCCGTGTACGGGAAGTACACAGGCCGAGGCTTGAGAGGCTATTTTGAGGATCTAGATGATTGAATTTGAGTTCATGCTCAACTAGAAAGTTGTAGCCTAGGATCTTACCTTTTCGGATTGGGCTTGTACACTCCAATCGGAGTTATATTGAGGGAGTTATGACCTTTTTAAGATTCGGGCAGAAACTCCGTAGGTTGCTTAGTCTGGAGTGTTGACTAGGTATTGTGAGGACATTTCCCATGTGTACTATCAGAGTTGATAACTCTTGTCTAGGGATGGTGGACATCTGTTGTTGGTATTGTGGACTCCCATAATGGGTGTGTGACTCGAGTTAGTCACTAGGATAAGGGATACCCTGCACCTGTCAACCCTACGTTATAAACTTCTGCCGAAGCGTAGGACATCCGAGCTATGCCATTGAGATAAGTTCATAGCCCCGATCAGGGATGAACATACATTTACAGCCGGGGTAACGGCGAATGTAGGCCGTAATGCTGGACAATTCCAAGCCGGAGAAGTGGCGAACTAGACCTGTATCGCCAGGGCCAGAGGTTGATAGGCAAGTATGGAAGCAATTTTATCTTTTACCCAAAGTAATAGAGTAAGACTGGGATTAGAATGATATATTAAGGAGTTTGGGAAATTACATTAGTCCTAGCAGACCATAGTCGGTGTTGTACCTTCCAGTCGTAGGGATACGTTTTCGGCACTCATGAATGAGTCTTCGGCTCGTATCTCGATCTGTTAATTCCCAAATTTTTTCGGAGTAAGGAACAGAGGCTAGGAGGATTTGACCTTCCGAGCCGCTCACGTCCCTATGCACGTGGGTTTTGTTGTTAAAGTACGGAGGGTAGGAGGATTTGACCTCCCGAGGCACTCATGTCCCTATTAAGGTACGAAGGCTAGGAGGATTTGACCTCCCGAGGCGCTCACGTCTCTGTTAAGGTTCGGAGGCTAGGAGGATTTGACCTTCCGAGGTGCTCACGTCCCTGTTAAGGTACGAAGGCTAGGAGGATTTGACCTCCCGAGGCGCTCACGTCCCTTTGGTGTATATATAAGTTCATAACCCGATCAGGGGTGAACACGCATGCGTCAGTCCATAGCCCGGGTGAGGGGTGGAAATGGGAATCATACGGTCTTGCGACCAGATTCAACGCGGCTTTCTGAAGAGGTCCGTACGCGGGTACCAAGTGGCAGCTACAACCACCACTTAGGCACTGCAGTGGCGGAACTAGACCGACCAAATGCAACCTCCTTGGGCGACGGACAATCTATTGGGAACTGGTTGAGTACAAGAGTAGGATGCATGGCGAGGGATTGAACCCTATAATCAGGAGAGGCGAACTCTTTGGAAAGTATGTAGTATGGGATGCATACATTTCCATCGAAGCTGGTTTTGGAGAAGTATGTAGTATGGGATGCATACGTTCCCAAATAAATTGCATTAGAGTAGGTGCATCATGTGCATTCTTGTTTTTCGCATTAGATTAGGCCATGCTTGGGTCTGGAACGCATGTAGTATGGGATGCATGTGGATCCAGGTTCCCAAGTCATGCTTGCTTTAGAATAGGCTTGTGATTGGTGCATTTAGTTGTTAGATCATGGCATACACGAGCACTACATAATTTAGGATGCACGTTTCTCTTTCCATTCTAGATGGTTTGTGGTTGCCAGTTCGGAGGATCGCTGTTATTATCAGTATTGCCTCAGTCAAAGTACTGACGTTCCCCACCTTTTAGGTACCGGTTCTACCTTTCGAGCAGGTGCAGAGATATCAGAGTCGCGCAGCAGAAGACTCAAGCCGAGGAGCAAGCCCCAGTGAAGCAGATTGACTGTTCAGCGGAGCTTCGGCAGTGAGCCGTCGACTGCCATTCCGAGAGAAAGTGTTAACTTTGCAAAAGGAGTGATGTATGTTTGTAATAAGATGTAATGAGTTTATGTAATTGGTATTCTTGTTCAAGAACAAGACATTGGTTGTAATCAATAATGTAATGACTTTATTTGGCAATAAAAAGTTTTTAAATTTCTGTGTTATTACTGTGTTGAGATGCATTTGATGGCAAAGATTCTGGTTACGTCACGGATATCCGGTAATGGGGATTCAGGGTGTTACACTTGTATTACATAAAGGAAAGAATACAAGTTACTTGCCTAAGAGACGACAAAAACGAAGAAGCAAAATCAAGAATAACGGGAACGGATTCCCGAGCAACGAACACAATGAACGAACTTTGAAACACAAACCACGAACAACGAATGGACACGAACAAGATCACGAACACAAGGAACAACTGATCACGGACACGATCGGACGGATCTCAATAATCAAGAGGACGATCAAGATGATCGGATCATATCGGACGACCAGAATCTGATCAGATGATGAAGATGATCAAGATCTGATGATGGATATGATGATCATGATGACCAGGATGATCAATGGCCCACATCCAATCAAGTATGATGATTAAGATCCAACAGACGGCCTACGTCACTTGATCAAAACCCAACACAACACAGATCCTTCTCCACTCCAATCAGCAAACACCAAATCTCTGATCAAACATCAAACACCCAAAACTCAAATCCTTTCTCTTCTCAACACCGCAACCCCAGTTTCCCTTCCCGAACACCAAACAGTGGTCGAAGATGGAAGGAGAGCATCGGTGCACTGGCTGTAACGGGAGGACAACGGCGCCGGCGAACAGGCGGCTATGCTGCTGTGCGACGGAGGGACAGCACACAGGGAAGTCGCGACCGGGGCACCGATGCTGCTGGCGATGCCGGTGTTGCTCGACAGGAAGGAGGAGCACAGGGCGGTGCGGAGGATGCTATGGTGTCGTCAAGGCATTGTAGTCGCTGCGCTCAGGGAGAGAAGCACAGGGAGAGGCAGAGGCGCTGCAGGGTCTGGTGCTGTTGCGGTGCCAGGAACAGGAGGGGAAGAGGAGTCGAGAGAGCGAGATGAGCGGGAGGGAAGGCTGAAGAGGATGGAGGAGCACAGGCGGCCATGGCGGGATGGTGGAAGGATGAGAGATGAAGACGGTGGAGATGCACAGGGATCGGGAGAGGGGATAGGTTTCGAAAGTAGGCGGCTGTTGGTTGGGGTTAATTGGGTGTATGGGTAAATAGCAGTAGATAGGGGGGTAGAAGAAGTTAGGGACACATATGGGTTTATATATATAGGTATACTTAGGGTTAGGGGATACAAGGGTAAACGGCTGATGGGGTTGGGTTTTAAATGGGTAACGGGTAAAGTTTAAGGGTATAAACAGGGTATTGGGGGGTTAACGGGTTGAGTATTAATGGGTTATTGGCTAAAATGGATCCAATAGGAGAATAATAGAATAGGTTTAGGTGAGATGTTATTGGGTTTGGGTAGTTGGGTAATTGGGTATGGGTATTGAATGGGTTTAAATCCATTAGGGAAAATAAAATAACCAATAAAAATCTAGAATTATATAACAAAACACATTTTGTACTACAATATGAAATTTATTTGGCATAACTACAAATGTAATTAATACATAAAAATGGATTTTTAATAAACATTCAAAAATTAATAATAATAATAACACATATATATCAAAAATGGACATTCGAGTTTAATAGACTTATTAAAATCATCCAAACGGTAATAATATATAATATAAATAGTTGATCACTTAGAAATGTAAAAAATAAAATTAAAATACACCGTCATAAATAATAAATTTCGAATAATAAATGAAATAGAGAATTTCTTAGAAACCGGAATAATATTTTGTTAAAATTCGATCAATTGAAAAATATAATTGGTGTAAAAGAATTTAAAAGAGAAAAGAAAGTTATAGAAATGTTTAAATAAAAAAATACACCCAATATACAAGAAATGGGGAAACAGGGGTTCCAATCCCGTAGGAGCAGGAAAGGCAGTTTTTGTAAAACAACATTTGCTGTCTAGAATTTGTGTTTTTGTGTTATTAAGTACAAATATGTTTAATTTTTCATCTAATGAATGTAATTAAATATACCATGCATTGCATAGCCTTGACATCGCCACGATACCTCCTTACCTATTGCATGTTCATATTAGTGTATAATAAAATAATAACAAGCTGTGATAATAAGGGTTGACTTAGTAGTGGACAACATCGGAGATTGTACTCGGAGAAGGGCCCTTGTTTCTCTATTAATTATTGTTATGGATTATGGATTATGAATTATTGATTATTGATTATTGATTATTGATTATTGATTATTGATCATTGTTGCCGAGTATATGATCTGTAGTGTTCACCACTATAGTCTAAATGATCACTGTTTGTATGCACCGAACTTATGGTATGGAACATAGAATTGCGTGCATTAGATAAGATAATAAAGAACCGATGGACTTAGGATTGACACTTGCACTTTTATCATGATTATTGATTGTTGTCATTGATCATTGCATCATTAATTATAGACTTTTGATCTTATTATCAACCCTCATTTATTGAACTCTGATGTTGTTCTAGTTCATTGTTCCTTGGTATTATTATGTTTTATTATTCTCTGCTTGTTATTATTTGTTGTCCGTAAACACCCCCCCCCCCCCCCCCCCTAAAAAAAAAAACTAAAAAAACTAAAAAAACCTGTAGATGATGAGCTTGCAGATACACTAGGAGAATTGACTGAAGGACTTGGTGAGCAAATCTTCTAAGAAGTCAAGATTTTTGCTGATTTATTACCTCGTTCATGTTATTTATTTCTAGTATTATTGTCGTTTTCATACATTGTATTCCCGGACATTAAAATCTGATTTATTACCTCGTTCATGTTATTTATTTCTAGTATTATTGTCGTTTTCATACATTGTATTCCCGGACATTGACCGAAGTTTATTCTATCCCAGATATTGGTTATTTGTGGATTGTTGTGGATTATTTCATGAATCTTTCCAGTTATTCATTATTTATGTGATTTCATTATAGCATGCGTGGTTGTGATCATATTTCATATTGTTGAGTTGACTATTATGACTTATGAATGATGTATACATCATTCGCTGGGTTTTCGTTGCGTGCCCGTATTTTCGTATTTTGAGAAGTGGAGCGTGACATAAAGAGATAAAGTCGGTCACTCTCCTCCTAATAAAGAGATAGACTTTGTTCTTTATGAAAAGATAGAAGTAGTTGTAGAGATAAAGTTATGACTCTTCTCTTGATGACGAGATAAAGTTTTTAACATTCTCTTGTGGATGAAGTGATAGAAATGATTACTCTCTTAGAGATAAAGAGTTTAGGACGGAATTTTCAAATAATTATGAACTCATTCATATTGGGCTGCTATAGCAACCCAGTATGATAGGCCTGTTTGGAGTTGTTGGGCCTGAAAGTGACCCAACTTATCCTTGTGGGCTTGTATCAGCTGAAATTTACCGTTTTACCCTTAAGAGCTTTACGATTCGTGTCCGATTTAGTTTTATTTTTACCCAAATCAAAGGGGAAACAGCAGAGTTGAAAATTAATTAATATCTTGGGAAACAAAGGAAAAATATTTAAATACTCTAGATGAAAGTCGCATGAAGTTCAGATATTGGAAGCAACCAAAAAGAGAAGTTCAAGAAGAAGAAAACATATATGCAAGTAGAATGGGAGAAATCGTATTACCGCCAAGCAAATATGCAAGAAAATAAAGTGCAAGCAGACCAACCACAAAAGAAGGTTAAAAAAAAAAAGTTGAAAATTAATTAATGTGGTAGGCAACAAAGGAAAAATACTTGATACTCTAGATGAATATCGCATCAAGTCAAGATATTGGAAGCAGCTCTCTGGAAAAGAAGATAATGGAAGAAAAAAGTTGCAGATGTGGTTGTTTATTGAAGCTCTAGTTTACTTGTTGGCGACTCAACACCTGACCCAAAAACACATCCCATTATACATCATGAAACTTTCAGTGAGAAAAAAACTATCCCTTCGTACTCAAGCAAACTGACAGAGCTCATTAACTTCTCATTTTCTTAATTTAGTCCCCGACTCACTCATATACTACTAACTTCATTTTGACTTATTATTTAGTAATTCAGAAAATCCAATTCTCTTAATGAATATCTTGATCATCCCAACAAGTTAATTTGACTTCAACATCTCAGTGTTCTCTTATCTCAGTCAATTGGAAAACGCTACAGGGCATTCTGTAGGGACAAATTTTTAAACCATCGTATCAAGATTATACTTCATATGGCTAAAAATGGAATTAAATCGGAACCGTTCAAAGTGGACACGAATCTTAAAGTTACAGGGACAAAATGGTACTTTCACATACAAACGGGTCCGAATTGGAAACCGGGTATCTCCTCTTGGACCCGCTAACCCATGAACGGGTCTGTTTAGCCGAGAACGGATCTCAACCCGTTAGGGACCAGTTCAATAGGATAGGAAAAAATCCTGGCACATCCTTATCCTGGGGAGGTGGTTATAACTACCCCTATCTAGCTACACTGGGAAGTAGGGATCCATCCTGTTCCTGAAGAAGATCCCCATGGCGACTATAAAAACCCCCCTATCTCCTGCTGTCACAGGTGATCACTCTTTGTGCACTTAAGCTTTTTCCCTTCACTTTTTCTAGTATTGACAAGAGCGTCGGAAGGTTCGTCGCCGTGATCCATCCCGGTATTTCGAACGTTTGTACAGGTCCGAGGGAGCACCAAGGAGTCAACTTGTCAACAAGGAAGAAGTAGGATTCAGCCGGTTCGATTTCCTGCGAACCTACAAATTCTGTCTATTGCTCCCACACCACATCCAGCGGCAACAGATTGGCGTCATCTGTGGAAATCACTCGATAAGCAACCCCACCTTCCTCCTTCAACTAAAGCTACTCCTAGCCATGCCTCCCAAGAGGAAGCTTGCAAACTCCAACCGAAGAACAACCTCTTCTCATCCTCCTCCTCCTCCTCCTCCGGAGGATCTCCCTCCACCCGTCCAGCATGCCCTGCAGCTCGAACAGCAGGCTCCTCAGTTTATTCTGCAGCCTATAGGGCACCAGACAACAGTGGGGGAGCCCTCTCGGTGGAGCCGCCACAAGCAACCTATACATCAGGTTCGGGTGTCCATCCGCAATGCCTCCATAGATTCTATGGCCTCCCATAGTCCTCATACGCCGAAGGATCTGCGGGATGTGCTCAACAATCGGCAGATCGAGCCAGGGCCTGAGCTTCGGACCCATCTAGACGAGAAGGCGGACCTGCGAGGCGAACTCTCGCCGGGAGCAGCCGAGGGATCAGTCACCATGTTGATCAGACCGCAGGGGGTCCAATTCTCCCGGCTGGCCGTCCTGCAACTCGAGTCAATCGCGAGCAAGAAGCCCCCGTCACGAAGGCGGAATTTCAGCAATTCCAGGAGGCGGTCCTTCGGGCGCTCAACGCCACCCCCAACAACGGCCCTCGGGCTCCCAGCCCTCGACCAGCCCTCGGCCAGGTCCTTCGGAATTGCTCCTACAGCTGTTGATATTTTCAAAACGACACGCTTGGAGTCCAACACTTGGTTCGACTCCGCTTCAACTACTTGTTTCTTAGTGAGTACGAAGCGGATCACCATTCAGAATTGCTCCTACAGTTGTTGATACTTTAAAAACGACATGCTTGGAGTCCAACACTTGGTTCAACTCTGCTTCAACTACTTGCTTCTAAGCGAGTATGAAGTGGATCACCATTCGGAATTGCTCCTACAGCTGTTGATATCTTCTAAACGATGCGCTTGGAGTCCAACACTTGGTTCGACTCTGCTTCAACTACTTGCTTCTAAGTGAGTACGAAGCGAATCACCATTCGAAATTGTTCCTACAGCCGTTGGTATTTTCTAAACAACAAGTTCGGAGTCCAACAGTTGGTTCGACTCAACTCTTGCTACTCGCAAACGAGTAAGTATAAAGCGTCCTGCCATTCGGAGTTGCTCCTACAACTGTTGACAATTACAAATGCTAGCAAAGAACACAAGTTCACAAAACGAGTATTATTTCATTAAAGTTTGAGAGACAAGTCTAATTACAGACAACCGACTCAACTTTACATCGAGATACAAAATTTGTGAAACCAAAATTACAAGACTACAGAAAGGTACTTCAGCGCCTCTTAGGGGCGGGGATACTTCAGTTGAGAGACACAAGAAGGTGACGAATGTTGTACTACCGACGCTCTACCTCGGCGGATGTCCCTAGGCTAGCAAGCCGAGAAGCATCGTCCGCACCCGACCTAACGGTGGCTCTAACAGATGCTCCGCTCGACGAAGCGGCCGCACCACTTTGCTCATCTCCAGGGTCTCGATGCATGGGTGACAAGCGAAGCGCGACCTTGCGGAATGATATCCCCCTGTTATACTCTTTTTGAGTGCAAGAGGTGGTTTTGACGGTGCCTCCCTCAGATCGTGGTCGAAGATGAGCGACCTCTGCCTCGAGCTCGACAATTTGCTCTTTAAGCGAGTCGTCCTTCATGGTTATCTTCAAACGAGGCAGTCGCATCGAGCCTCCCCCTCGAGAGCCTTCGGTGACCGTCCGTCGAAGGTGAGCAACCTCCATGCTCTTATCGAAGGTCACCTTCTTCAGCTCGTCCCTCTCCACTGACACCTTAGACAGAGAGCGATGAAGGTGCTTAAGCTTCAGGCCGAGGTTGGTAGCCGCCAACGAGCCCACGTCATCGCCTTTAGGGGTCGTCTCATTAATTCGCTCCTCTAATCGCTTCCTCTCTATGTCTCGACAAACTAGGGTTGACCTCAGGTGATTCAGCTTATATTTCGCTTTACAGAGATCCGAATCCACTTTGCGAAGCCGCTCTTGGTTCCTCGCGAGCCCCAATCTCGTCTCCCCTAGACAGGACTTGAGATGTGCCACTTCGGCCACTCGAGACACATCGATGAGTGGTAGCGCTTCGACAATTTGAAAAAAGTCCACAACAGCAAATAAACTACCCACAACTAAGGACACTATGTGGCAAAACTAAAACTAAGTAAGTCGACCACAAGACGACTTAGGAGTGGGACAGACCCAAGCAATGCCGAACTCCAACACTTGTTCAAAAAAGTGTTTTAACACTTGTTCAAGAAAGTGTTTCAGAGCAGTTCCGAACTCCAACACTTGTTCAAAAAAGTGTTTCAACACTTGTTCAAGAAAGTGTTTCAAAGCAATGCCGAACTCTAACACTTGTTCAAAAAAAAGGTTTTTTCACTCAATTTCGAGCTTCGACACTTGTTCAAAATTTTTCATTAAAATTTCAAGATTACAAATAGTGGCCAGTCCGCAGTTCGGCACTACATGATCAAAAAGTGAAAAAAAAAGAGAAGCTAGATACGAGACGAATCAGGGGTCGACCTCTTTTGAGTGATCCTCTGCTGAAGGCATCTCCTTAGGGACCACGATGGCCAGGGGCGTAGCCTCCGACGGAGCATCCCCCTCGGCCTCAACATCTCCTCCCTCGACCCCCCCCTGGCCTCCTCTTCTTGTTCGCCCTCTTCGTCACCTTCGGAGACGTCGTTGAACCAGGGGACAGGGTCCGGAAAGAGGCATCACCCGGCGCAATCCACTTCAGGGAATTTCTCCCTCACCTCGTCTATGGCTCGAGCATACGCCTTCGCCATGTTCAGGATGAGGAACCCCTTCGCCTTCTACATGGTCTGCTCCTCGGCCTCCTTCGCTACTTCTAGCCTAGCCGTGGCGACCTTGTCTGCCTTCTCTTTTGCCACCAGTTCGACAGCTTGGAGGAGCCGTGCGTTGTCAGCCTCTAGCTTGGCGACCACAGCTTTGAGGTGCCCCAACCTCGAGCTCTTCGACTCGGCCTCGACCTTCGCCTTCTCGAGCTCCTTGGCGATCCGGACCTTCTCCCCTCGAGCCTTATCTGCCTCGAGCATCAGCTCCTTTTCTTGTTTAGCCATCTTCTTTATCAGGTGGCCGAAGTGGCAAGTGATCTGCGAAGAGCAAAACTTAGGTTATTTCAAAAGAAAAAAAGAAAAATCTCTAAGCACTCGGCAAAAGAGAACTCGGGCTTCAAAAGAAACTTACTGACATCGCCGAGCGTGCGACCTCGAGCGCATCATCCCCCACGCTACCCGCTTCCATGTCCGCCTCGTCCTTCGGCATGGCAAGGTGCTGAACCGCCTGCATACACGCCTACGAGTCGCCTAGGAACCCGTTGAGCTTAGGACTTGCCAGTCCGGGATGAAGATCTTCTTATGCTCCTCGGTTAGGAACACCTCGGCTTCGGCAGTTAACGGCGGAGCCTCGTCCCCAAGGCTGCCGATAGCCGGAAGACCCCTGTGCCCGTGGGAGTCGAAGCCAACACTGGGGTCGGAGGCTTTGGAGCCAAGGGGGTCACTTCGCCAGCTGCTTCGCGGCAGCACGGTGTGCCTGCACCCCTTCCGAGGCGGTCTTCGAGGTGACCCTCTTCCTCTTCTTCGAGGCCTTGCTGCTTAGAACCTCGCGTTTCGTCAGCAGGTCGTCGAAGTCCATCTATTCTGCAAAGAAGGGGGGGAGTTAGAAAAAAAAATGGCCTACTATTCCTAGCAACACGAAAGAAGAAGCGCCAACCTCAACAAAACAACAACAACAACAATAACAACAACAACAACAAAACAAAACAAAATTGTACTGGGGTTTATCGAGCTAAGACCCCTCCGGAAGAGCACCTCTTCGGTCAAGTCCTTCCAATCGAACTGCGATCGAGCAAGGTCCGAACCATATCCTCCTATTCGGTGCTGAGGGCTGGGCTCTGCTTGACCTTCTTCGGGACCGATTCTACCCCAGCCGTAGGAATTTGCCATGGTCCTCGACTTCGGATCAGGAAGTACTTATCCCTCCAATTCTTTATCGAGTTCGGAAGCTGACCAGCTTCGTCCCTAACCTCGAAGCCAGACACCATCGGTAAACGTCCTTATGCTGCTGATGCATTCGGTACACCATCCAGAGCACACTCAACCTTGGCTCGAAACTCGATGCCTGACAGTGGAGGACGAATCCGTTTATCAGCCTCAACACATTTGGCATGTACTGAACGAGGCTGACGCGGAACCACCTCAGCACTTCAGCGACGAAGGGGTGAAGTGGGAGCCGAACTCCCGCCACGAATGCATCGACCGGCCAAAAGCACATGTCAACGGGCATTGGTGAGTTGGCCCTCATCCCCAGCCCAAGGAGCATTAAGTCAAACTCCCTAGGGATTTGGAAACTCTCCCGAACCCTTACCAAGTCCTCCTCGGTAAGGATAGAGATCGTATCATCTGCTTCCGATGTCTCCCTAGCCTTGTTTTCCTCGAAGCTTTGGCCCATCCTGTACATCATCTGCTCCGCCTGGTCCTCCGGGAGCTCTCGAACCCTCGGTAGTCCGGTTAGAACCCCAGGCAACCTCCCGAACTATCCTAACCTCGGATCCTCGTCTCAACGATCACCGAAGTCTGCCCTACTACGGCTTTGCCTTTGTCGATTAGGGGGACCTGACTGGAGGAAGCCTCGAGGGCAAGAAGAGGGGAGGTCTCCTTCGAAGGGTCGACAGACATTCTCTAAAAGAAATAAGCTAAGTATGAAGTTACTTCGATTTGACAGCTACGGTCAGAAAACACACCGGAAGACGGCGAATACTCGTCGGAAGCTCTCACTTGGTAAAAATCTTGCCTAAGTAAAAAACCAGAATAGTGAGCAAATGTGAGAGGGGGTGGAGATTTATAGAGACTGGGGTTGGCAGCGCGGTTACCAAGGTTAAGGGGCCCCAAACGAAGCAAAGGCCTGGCCCATTTGGTCGAAGACGCGGGAAATTGCGTTGACCGGTCAAACGTCCTCGGGACCCATAGGTCACGTGGTGCCCTCCTATTCGTCCCCGAAGTCGATTGCCACCGACATCGAAATGTAAGAAAATGTGTTGACCAGTCAACGGTGGCTGGGACCCACAGGCCACGTGGTGCCTTCCTATTCGTCCCCGAGGTCGATTGCCACCGACGTCGAAACGCAGGAAAATGCATTGACCAATCAACGGTGGCTGGGGCCCACAGGCCACGTGGTGCTCTCCTATTCGTCCCCAAAGTTGATTGCCACCGACGTCAAAATGCAAGAAAATGTGTTGACCAGTCAACGGTGGCTGGGACCCACATGCCACGTGGCGCCCTCCTAATCGTCTCCAAGGTCGATTGCCACCAACATCAAAAACACAAAGAAGTAGGGGCCCACATACCACGTGTCGCCTCCCTGGACCTCGGTAAGCTTTCCGAAGTCAATTGCCACCGACGTCTAGGAAGCAAAGGGGAAGGGGTCCAGAAGCCACGCGTCGCTCACCTAGGCTTCGGCGGGCGTCCCAAAGTCAGCTACCGCCGACCTTCAAATAGGCAAAGTTCCCCTTCTTCGCAGCCATCTGATCCTCTAGAATTACTCGCCGTTGTGTGATCAAGGGCCCAGATTCGGTCACGTCGACCAGGGTCTGATTCACCTTTCGATCATTCAGATCTTCGCGCCCAAGGCTGATGGACGATCCAGATCGTGCCACGTCATAAATAGGTAATTAAAATCATTTTTAATTATTATTTCGAATTATTTATTTAAAAATTGCGAAAAAATGATTAAAATTCAAAAAAATCAATTAAAAATTCTAAACAATAATTATAAATTCGGGGAAATATTTTTGAGTCACTGGGTAAATAATTATTGGTTATAGTAATTAATTGGCACTCCTGTAAAATAAATCATTGCTTTGCGGAATTGGAGAAATGATTCAAAACAATAATTAAAAAATCGGGAAAAATCACCAAAAATCCAAAAGGGCCTAAGAACACACTTGGGCACGTTACCGGTTCAGAAAAGCGCCATCACCCCTCAAACGAGATTCAAACACCCTTCGAGAACTCCGAAAAAGCCTTATACGCCATTGGAACAACAAAACTACTCCCTAAAGGCTGTAATACACAGTCTCTGGGAGTGGGGGCTGGTGATATGGCTAAAATGGGGTTAAATCGGAACCGTTCAAAGTGGGAACGAATCTTAAAGTTACATGGGCAAGATGGTAATTTCACGTACAGATGGGTCCGAATTGGGAACCTGGTCTCTCCTCTTGGACCCGCTAACCCATGAGCGGATCTGTTCAGCCGAGAACGGGTCTCAACGCGTTAGGGAACAGTTCAATAGGATAAGAGGAAATTCTGGCTCGTCCTTATCCTGGGGAGGTGGTTATAACTACCCCTATCCAGCCACACTGGGAAGTAGGGATCCATCCTGATCCTGAAGAAAATCTCCATGACGACTATAAAAACCTCCTACCTCCTACTGTCACAGGTGATCACTCTTTGTGCACTTAAGCTCTTTCCCTTCACTTTTTTCGGTATTGACAAGAGCGTCGGAGGGTTCGTCGCCGGGATCCATCCCGGTATTTCGAACGTTTGTGCAGGTCCGTGGGAGCACCAATGAGTCAACTTGTCAACAAGGAAGAATGAGTTTCTGCGAGCCTACAAATTCTGTCTATTGCTTCCACACCACATCCAGCGGCAACAATATTCTTATCCAACCGCAACATGAGTTAGATATATTGATGAATGCAGTGAGGAAAGATATCGACCAAACTAAAGAAACGACCAATATATGCATTATTGACCAAGGTTAAGATACCAATATCCAGAACAGTATCCTAATAAATAACAGTGTATCGCCCAACGTAAAAATGAAGATACCAAGAAAAAAGATCATAATATGCTACTCCCTAAGTGCAACTTTTTTTTAGGGGAGATGGAGCCCATCAATATTATTATTAAGTATAACACAAAGCAAGTTACAAATCTTGTTCATAGCGCAAGCCGCGCATACAAAGAAAGACCACAACATCAACCACACATGCATACAGTCCAAATTAATAACAACCCTAACACACACACACACACACACACACACACACACCCCCCCCACACACACACACACACAAAAACCTGCCATCATGCTCACCTATATTAACCAGTGGAAAGGGAGGCACAAACCTACCATCATGCTGACTTATATTAACCAGTGGAAAGGGAGGCATATATACCTATATAAATTTATAAATTTTTAAGCTTCGCACCTGCAATCAAAATACACCACCCATCTCAAAATTCTCAGAATTATAAAGCGCACAAGATAGATTACCAACATAAGAGATCCATCACGTAGCATAACCATTGTTACCACCCACAGTACGAAAATAGTAATAAGTAAGAAAGATGGAGTTATTTCCAGCAACTCCCCAAAAAAATACAGTACAAAGCCAATCAACATGCCCTCCTCCTCAGTCAGTGTCATCATGTCCGTCTTCCTCTTCTTCTTTGCCATCACCCCTCCTGTCCATGAAGACACAAAACACATTATTCTCACTATCATAGAATTTAAGTTGGCAGAAACATAATTAAAATAAAGTTCATTTCTAGTTAGGAGCAAATTAGGGCCATACAATTCCAGCAGAGATCTCAAAGCTTCTACTATAACGCCCTGAATTCCAAATACATGTAATTCATAGCACAATAGGATCTTTTACTTCAATTTGTAGAAATTTACAAGGAGTTTAAAACTTTTTCATTACCTATTGTCTGTTACAAAAATACACAGCGGAAGTTACAACAAAAACATACAACTTTAACATTCAACAACTTTAATCTGAAAGTAATCATCAGTATCAATTCATTTTTATGCCTTTTGCTAATCCAAGTCCTACACTGGAAAACTGTGGGCACGTCAGTTGCATACAACTGACGCAATGTTATAATACAGTGATTCTTTAACTTTAACAAACACAAACTTGAATACAAATAGGAAAAGTGACTACCCTAGTAGTTTCAGTGTATGGTATGACTTAATGCCTAATGCAGATGTTTACACTACGATGACACTAATGCATACTTGTTCGGATTCTATGCATCCCATACTATATAGGTTCGAGGGCAAGCCCTTATCGTACTCCTTATTATGGGATTTACATTTCACGCCATGCAACATAACCCAATGAATATACTCCAACGCGTAATCACCGAGGAATCGCACCCCCAGGATATTGGACCTTACCGGCCTATCCCTATCTCACCTCAGTGGATTTACCGGGCGTATCCTCAGCCACGAACCCTAGCAAGTTGATTTCCCGCAACTACGAACCAGGCCTACTCCTAGCCCACCTCAGTGGATTTATCGGACGTATCATGTCTGTCCCGAACATTCCTAGAAACTGCAGTTTCTTTACCAGCCTTTTCGATGATAGACAGACATACCGCTAGCCCATATATATGGATTTACCAGACGTATTTCTCGATCTCGAACCCCTGGGAGCTGCACATTCTTTACCGGATATGTTCGTTGTTGTTTCTATCATATCTTTTTCTAGTGCCTATCCTTAAGTTTAATTATAATCATCACAACCAGAGAGAGCTTACCCTACCAGACTTAAATCAACATACGAGAACATCAGCCCACAGTGGCTACTTCTCAAATTTCTTTATTTACAAATTGTCGGTCACTACGGGTCTCGCTTAGCCTCTAGATTCCAACAACCATCTCAATATAGAGATCACTTAGGTTACATCTAATCTCAACATAAACATCTCATTCATTATTCATCACTTTTTTTTTATCCATTCTCTTTATGTTTATAAATTATGAAGTATTCAACTTCTTATAGCAACATTCGATTACCAAAACAAATTATTGTAGACAATTTCTTGGTTAATCAACCAAACCATTTCACTTTACTAATACTCAACGTTCTTTCAATTAGTAGAACCTTTTTTGTGCCTTTCTATACTTCAAGTGTACATCTCATTCATTATTCATCACTTTTTTTTTATCCATTCTCTTTATGTTTATAAATTATGAAGTATTCAACTTCTTATAGCAACATTCGATTACCAAAACAAATTATTGTAGACAATTTCTTGGTTAATCAACCAAACCATTTCACTTTACTAATACTCAACGTTCTTTCAATTAGTAGAACCTTTTTTGTGCCTTTCTATACTTCAAGTGTATGTCTTAATACAAAAGTTCTTTAAGATTAAATCATCATTTCTTAATACCAATATTTTTTAGAATTAATCACTAGAAGTTCCTTATTTCCAACCCATAATTATGCATTTTTATTATAAACCAACTCAACCATTTCCTTAATTCATTGGATTAATATCCATGAAATTTTTACAAAAGAGTGTTCTAAATTTGTATTGTACAATCAACTCTTAAATATTTTAATCATGTACATTTTCCTTTAAATTTGATTTCATAACTCATCTGATAGATTATCTAATGTGAAAATGACTTCTAAATTCTCGAAATATATCTTAGAGTAGTGTGAAAATATTCCCAAAGGTTATAATAACATTATAAAATATTTCTATGAAACTTTCCAAAATTTAAAACTTGAAAAATCATAAAAATAAAATGAAACCCAAAAGTTAACTACCGAATTCGAACCCAGGACCAACAAGCAAGCCAACAGTCGCCCAAACCAGTGAGCCAACTCACACTTTGTGATATAAATCACTCTGAATTACTTTTGTAACCCAGAAGGGCCGAATCATTTATTTTCAAAAAAAAATAAATCACAAAAGGGCAGAGCCTCCCCTGGCTCGAACCCGCAGCGCGCCAACTGAGCGCTAAAACCCCTCACTCACACACTGACCAAGAAGTCCAATGCCTATTATAATAGTATATGGGTACAAAACTTTTTAACTCAACTCTTTGTTTTCATCCCCTTTTTAATTTGTTCATTTATTTTGATTTCTATTGTTTTCCATCATAATTAATACTACTAAATTTCGTTTCTATACTTCCAGAAATGCTTTTCTCTTAATTTTACCAATAATTGCATGAAGTTGTTCACAAATTAACTTAAATAGTCACTTTTAGAAATTTTACATTCCTATGCTTAAATTTGTAAAATTGACTACTCTTTATAACAAACCAGCATGAATATATTTATTTTCTTTTAGCCATTTCTTCATTCATGAAAAATCTCACCTCTCCATTAACTTATAGTTCACACCTAATTGCACATGAAACTTAATAGCTTTTTACACACATATAATTTGTATACATGATTTAATCATGACATACTACCATACGCCTAGCATCACTACAACGTGCTCTCAATAGAATTTCAATTCAACAACATAGCAATTCTATATTGAAATTTTCAACTAGCATGCATTAGTTTATCATATTTCATTACTACTAAAAATTCTAGATGTCAACACATCATGCATCATAACAAGTTTAAAACTAAAGAACTCATGCCAAAACTTTCCATTTCAAACACAGTTTATCTAAGCATGCAATCTACAAAAATTTAGAAAGTAAAAGAAACACCCACCTCTTTCTTGATGCAATTAGTAAGTAGAATCCCTAGAAAAATTGCTCCAAAGCTCCCAAGCAAAAAATCCCGGCCTTCTCTTCCTCTAGCAATATAAAACTGAAATATCCCTATTTCCTTCTCTTTTAATTCTGATTTTGAGTTTTTGTGTGTGTTCATGTTAAACGAGGGGGGTATTTATAGGAATAATGTGTGGTTGAGATTGTTCCCACTACCCAGAATAACTCCCCACTCTCCATCTTCTCATCTAAAGGCCGGCCACTTCTTCTCTAGTGCACAACACGTGCACGTGCACCCTATGTGCACACTACTTCTCATATGAACTCTATTATTAATTGTTTTTAAATTAAATGTAGGTGTATATTACACATGACAAGTGTACTAGATTTTAAAATGTTTATTTAAGTGTAGAAAAATCATGGGCCTCAATTTGTAATTAATTTTTAGTGGGCTACAAAAATAGATTTAGACCTATTGGATTTAATTAAAAATAAATCATACAATTGTGACAAGAAAATGAGAAGAAAAATGTTCATGCCTCTAGAATTATTTTGGAACCAAAGTGCACAAAATTTTACATGCAATGCAGTGCAAAAATATTAAAAAATAATTTTTTTTCTTGAATGTTACATCTACACAAATCTTAAAGTTTCAATAGACAGATTAACAGTAATGAGCCTCCCTAACAGGTCCAGACCTTCTACAAGCTTACTAACAAGACATGAGCCGCATTCAAGTCCATCAAAAGCGATTGGGCCCACTAGGAAAGACACCCGGCCCATTTGGGCAGTAAGTCAAATCTCTTATCTCCAACAAGAGAGCAATCGATTCTATCTCTTGGGGGGGGATGTATAGAAGATATCAGATTTATATCAATCTTCTAACTGATTCCCATGCTTATAAATACCCTTTCCCTCCCTCGGTCAGAAGATAATCAATCTTTTCTGCTTTCAAACTCTCTTCCTCTCTCTGATTCTGCTTTGCATTTTGGATTTTTCTCCTAAGACGACCTTTGCATTTTGGATTTTTCTCTTTTATCTATTGAAATTTCAAAAGTCAAATAAGAGGTGTTAAGCTTTTTATCTAACTTGAGCGTCGGAGGTTTGTCACCGGGACCAACCCCGGTATTTCAGGCTTTTTGGCAGGTCCATTGGCCGGCAACCGTTGGATCCCGATCATGGTGCTCTTTCAACGATCTAGATTCAATCTCAGGAGCTCTAAAAACTTTTTACGACAACGATCAAAGATTAGATCTTTAGTAGTTTACTTAAAAATATAAACACATTATCTGTTTGCTCTCACACTAAAATAAGTAGCAACAGATTGACACCGTCTGTGGAAAACTACATAGGTCTACATCACAGATCGTAACTTCCTATGAGAAACACCGAGTTCTCCTGCCATTCCACTGAAGTTAAGAGAGAGCGCAGCAACGTCAAGCCATCAAGCCCACCCTCCATGTCAACAAGCTCCTTGTGTAGAGGACCCTCTTCATTCTCATTAGCAGGATCAGCCCCAACAACCTAATCAAGCGCTTCTCAACAGAGATGCACAGAGCTCCTCACAAAGCCATCATAATCTGCATCATGAACAACACCCTCTGCATGAACAACACCCTCGGTCCATTCTGCCGCCAGCCACTCGACTCCCTCGAGGGATCCCCAGGGTCAAGATACCTCTGCCAAGTCATCAACTCCAGACAACATGGGTCTGACCTCCGTACCCACTTGAATGAGAGGCATGCCTGGGGTGAGGCTTCCCGTTCAGAACATCAGGAAAACCAGAGAAGAAACACTCCTCGAAGGAAGAGATCAAGACGCTCTTCCTCTCATAGAAGGCGCATTGAAGAAAGAAGCCCGACTCGTGAAAGTCGAAAGCTTCGTCCAAAGAACAAAGAGCAAGAGGCCTCAATCAATAGGGTTCAACTAGAAAACATCAAGCATGACACCCTTCGTGCCATCCGAGGTACTCATGATCAGGGTCGACACTCGTGGAGCCACCACTCTACTCCTTCAAAAGGAGAGTCCATCAACTCAACTAGATCCAAGGAGAAGGATGACCAAAAGTCCTTCACCACATCCGAGAAGTAGAGGATCGCCTGAAACAGATAAAAAAACAAAGGGAACCGCTATAATTGGGCTTACCACCCTAGTCGACCTCCCTTCAGTGAATCCATCCTCAATGCACCCATTCCCAAGAACTTCAAAGCTCATCTGTTTGAATCTTACGATGGTGAATCTGATCCGACTGATCATATCGAGAGTTTTAAAACTCTCATGATGATCTACAATGCCACCGATGTGCTCCTGTGCCGAACGTTCCCCGTAATTTTGAAGGGATCAGCGAGAGAGTGGTACTCGCGCCTTACTCTGGATTCTATGTTCTCCTTCGACCAACTCGAAAGACTGTTCATAGAGCACTTTGTTACTAGCCGCAAGGTAAAAAAATAAGTGCTTCTTTATTGGAATTAAAATAAAGAGATGAAGAGCTGCTAAAAGACTGTCAAGTGCTTCATAGCCAAGGCAAGGTCCATTTCCTCTCTGGACTCGTTAGTGGCGGCTACCGCCTTCTGCCAAAATGTCTCCCATAAGGACTTGGATGCCTCCCTCGTGAAAAAGCTGCCCAAGGATTTCACTGAGCTCCTAGAGAGGAGTGACAAGTACATCAGAGCTAAGGAAACCCTTCATCCTCAAGGTCATAAGGATCCATCTTCCAGGAACAAACAAAAAAATATCAGTGAGTCGTCCTCCTCCAGTACCATGCTTCAACAAATTTATCCATCTTAATGAAAGCGTATCGGCCATCTTTGTGGAAGCTAAAAATGACGGAATAATCTGCCCTCCTATCCAAAATGACTACTACTAGCAAGAGAAGAGACATGACCAAGTGAATCGATGTCTCCAAAAATGACCACAACTAGCTATTTACCACAATGTCTCCCAAAATGACCACAACTAACCATCTTCATGGAACCAAGTCTTGAATTAATGTCCCACTTTGTATTAAGTTATTGCATTATCACATTTTATACCTAAACCCATTCATGTTAAGATTAATCTTCTCAAATCTGGAACTAACTGATATGTTCATTATGGTTTCGTTTTCTTGAATTAATATCCACTGAAAAACTCTACAATTTCCCCTACCATGATTGACATAATGCACACACATATCGTAATCAAGAATCTAAATAATTATCGTGTTGTAGTCTATATTTTATAGTGAATTGATGTGCATGAATATATGTTGTGGCATGGTTATAGTTTACAAATGCAAGGTTGATTTCCCCAATACATGTTATGTTGGGTTTCAAGGTTTACAATAGAGTAATAGGCAGCAGAAAAATACAAAATAAAATTGAAACCGAGCCATGGATCCATGCGAAAACCGTAAATCGTATTAGGAATTTTACCTCAACGATGGAACTGTTGTCTCCACAGTTTGTCAATCACGAGCACTGCAACATTGTGGTGCCTCTACGGTATCTACACAACGAATCAAAATCAGGCTCTCCCTCATGCCGCGGTGCTAGCTGCGGGAAGGGGGAAGTTCATCACGTTCTCACACTCACACTCTGTGATGGCTTGGGTTTTTTCAATCACACTTCTACACACACACACATACACACACACACATATATATATGGAAAAAGGGGTATGAGCAATTTGCTCATTTAGTAAATGAGCAAGTGATGAGGTGGCATGCATGTGATTGGAAAATCCTAAAAGTGATTAGATACTCAATGTATCACATGCATGCCACCTCATCAATTGCTCATTTATTAAATGAGCAAGTTGCTCATATCCCTTTTACCTATATATATATATATATATATATATATATATATATATATATAAAACACAATGAAAGTTATCAAGTGGCTCTTCTTCAATCTCCCAAAAATTAAAGGCCCAGATCTAACTTTACAAAACATATTTTTCCTCCAAAAATTTTCCCCAAAACTCAAATTCAAATCCCCAACCAAAACAACTCCTATATTTTTTTATTCTCTCTCTCTCTCTCTCTCTCTCTTTCTCCCTCCCTCTTCTATTCAAAAAATTAAGAAAATAAATTTTTTTAAAAATTTTTAAAAAATAAATAGCTAAAAAATTTAAAAATTTTAAAACTTTTAAAAAAATGATCGAACAAGGTGCATCGTTTTTTTTTATTTTTTGCTCTATGTTTTTTCAATTCAATTAATTTGCTGGACCTCCAAAACTATTTTATATGATCAAATAAGATACACCGTTCTGCAGACGTGCCGTAGGCACGTGTCAACGGGCAAACCTAGTATATATATATGAAACAAATCCTGAGTGAGTAATGAGGTGTGCGGGCCTTCTAATTTGGATTGGCCCAATTAGTTTAACTAATTGTCGGAGCCCAAGTCTTACTTGGATTTCCAATTAAATTCATCTGATGAAATTAAATACCAATTTCGAACCATTCTAAGTGTGTGACCTTGTGGTTCTCATTACGTTGACAGTAATACTAAAATCATATTTTAGTGCTACAAACAGTGAGCAACATCTAGCAAAACATCACCGCTACCCAAGTAATAGGAATGTCAGTGATTTGACATAACCTATTCGTGATCAATGTTACCATGTATTCTAGTCCTTTTGTCCAGATATCTTAATTGACCATAAGGTATGGACCGTGTCACCCTTATATAGTTCAATCTTTGGTTTCTTGATGTCCGAGTAGACTTACTAAGACAAATGAGATCAATATCTCATATTGACTCATTTGAGCATGGCCATGCATTTTGCATCTCACTCAATCAAGGGGCCTGAAGATATTGCTCATGTTATGCAAGAGGGATAATTCCTATCTAAGTCACTCACATCTCTCTGCGTGACTCACAGTATGTACAATAGCTGACTTTATAATCACCATATTACAGGTGATGTTTGATGGCATTAAAACATATAATTTCTCATGTAGTGAACCGTAATGACTTCAAGTCAAAGGACCACGTACACCATGGTCACTGTGAGAACTGCTTATGACACTCACGTAGCAATCCATGCAACGTTCTTAGAATGGGTTAGTCGAGTGCATTATTACTCTAATATGTACCCGTGTGAATACTTGATATCTCATATCCATGACCTGTGAGAATGGTCATCAGTCAACACACATGCTAGTATCTATGTATTATTGTTGTCCTAACTTACAATAATACTTGACTAGGAACATTAAAGAATAGTGTTCTAATTTCAACCAATAGGATCTCACAATCAAGTGATGCACTTGATATCTCATGGCATTGAACTCACTATTCTAAGGACTTTATTAGTTCATTTAATCACAATAAACAACACAATAAATGAAATACCTCATATATGAAATAAATGTCATGATACAATGTAAACTAGTAAGGTTAATACACAACTGGCATCTGGGTCATACACCAACATGTTAACTGATGAATTTGACTCAATTATTGATTATGTGTAGTTGCATGTACCCCTTGTTTGAGATATTTGCATTTAACTGCATTTTCTCAGTGTAGCAATTGATTATCGTTTGCCTTGTACTATATTGTAGCATGGTAGAGACCTATCAATCTGAGTTGTATCATGATTATAAATAGTGGAATGTCAACGTTGGATTGAGATTTAAAATATAGGTAATAGATTTCTTCCTTGTCGTCTGCTTGATTTTGTGTAAATAATTAAACCCAGTCCTTGCTGCCAAAATGAGAGTTTTATTGGTGTATCTTGTAGTTATCTGAGTGTAGACTCTAGATCATCTTCTGCTTTCGTAAACCGACTTGTAAGTTGTGAAATATTTAACTTTTAGTACTGTAACGTCAAAATATCAGATTTTATGTTTACAATATACCGTCCCCGTAAACTATTTGAAACTGCAATCTATTGTTGAAACTCTGACATGATAAAATCCTGAGTATAATGGACATCATTAAGAATCAGGTTAGGATTTTGTGGAATTTAATAACAAATTTGTAGTAGAGTTACAAACGTGCGAAGGTAACCATGTATTGTTGCCTAAACATTGTACCTGTAAGCACCTGGCTGATAGGCCTAGCTACTGAACTTAAAATATGTCGAGTGAATAAGCATCAGATTCGTATGAGAGTATTTTCTTGAACAACTGTCAGAAATAGTTGTGCCTTCCTCTAATAGCAGGAAAGTGAGATTTAGTACAGTAGTGTATTGCTGTTCAGAATTGCATGTTGATGTTCTTAAATTACAAATATGTTATTATTTGTACTTAATAAGATGAAGTAATACAGTAGATCGATAAAAATAACTCTATATCATGCATTGCATAGTTCTTGATACTCTGTCGATACTTTCTTGATATCTTCTTGATACCCTCTTAACACTATTGTCATATGCATTATATCGTCATAGTTATCATAATTGTTTGGGATAACAAAACTATGTGCCACATGGAACTAAGTGCTACGTAAAAACTAAGTGCCACATCGAAGGAGTCTATGGGGGCCACCTCTAGAGTCAATGGGGGAAACCTCTAGAGTCCAATATCCAAAGTAGTGACATGATTAAAGAATAACAAGTTGGGGTAATAAAGGGTATGACTTAGTGGTGGACAATATAGGAGAGTGTACTCGAAAGGGAGCCCAGTTCCCCGTAATAGTGATTTCATGTTTACATGTTTACTTTTTTTTTGTTTACATGATTACATGATATCATTTACATGCCATGATTCATGATACTATCACTGTGAGACCCGAGTACATAATCCTGTAGAATTCACCACTTGAGTCCAAACGTTCAGTTGATTGTTATGCACCCGAACCTGTTGTATGGGACGCAGGGTCACGTGCGTTAGTTAGGTTAATCAAAAATATAGACTTAAGATTAACACTGAGCATTGACCTGTTTCCCGATTTCATGATTTCCGGATTTAATGATTTCATGTTTACATATTTCCCGATTACATGATTCCTGATTTCCGATTGACCATACCCTTGAGTCTTGATTGTACTTGCCTTCAGTTGTCACTTGCATACACTTGATTGTATTGTTTCAATAATGGTATTGCTCGTTCTTGCTTTTTTCTATGTTATACTTTGTTACCTCGTTATCATATTGCTTGTTACCACTTGTCGCCCGTAGGTTGCTATAACGACCACCCCCCCCCCCCTAAACACACACATACACAACTTTAGATGTTGAGTTTGCAGGTACAGAAGAGGAACTACTAGAGAAACTTGGCAATCAAACCTTCTTGAGGATTGAGTTGGATTTCGTTGCACTAGTTTATTTATTTTATGTTTTTTCGCAGTCGTTGTTGTTATTTTTTGTACATTGTATATCCAGGCATTTTGACCCGAAGTTTATTGTTCCAGATGTTGTTTGTTTTGTGGATTACTTAATTTTATTCCATGTTTATGTGATTATTTTATTTCATGCGTGGTTGTGATCATGATTATATAGTTGAGTTATAACTGTACAGCGTATGAATGATTTATATCATTCGCTGAGCCTTAGTCGCGTGCTCGTACTTTCTTATTTTTGGAAAGCGGGGCGTGACAGGTTTTTAGTGGTATCAGAGCCACGTTTGGCTAATATTTTAGCCAGGTTAGGCTCTAGAGCCAGGTTTAGTTCAACAATATGCACACCACATTGATTACATGAACATTTAATAACCATCATGTAATTTGGGTATTGACCTTACTTGATTATATTGCAGATTATGGTTCGTGGAGACTCATCGACTTCTCCACCCAGGGATGAACCATTAGAGATCGCTACCATTCTCCAAGAAATGTAGGGAATGATGGAGCTGCAGCAAGGACACAATCAGTAGATAAGGGCTAGTCTGGATAGAGCCCAAGATGCTACCAACCGAGCCGTCACTCGGTCACTGGACCCGAACCAGGACTACTGCCACCAAGTCCTGGTATAGTGTTAGATTTTATGAGGTTGCGTCTGGAGAAATTCGCAAGCACTGAGACACCACTGGAGGCTGAGTAGTGGCTAATCAGAACAGTGCAGGTACTGCAGGATGCATGAATCTTTGATGTGCACCATGTGGATATGGTCAGCATCCAGCTATCAGACATTGCCCACATCTGGTGGATGGCAGAGACTGAAAGATTGGAGAGACCTATCACTTGGTCCACCTTCACCAATAGCTTCTTGACCAAGTTCTTCCAAAGTGTTTCTAAGGTGGAGATGGAATGCCAATTCATCTCTCTAACCTAGGGGAATCGGTTATTTGACCAGTATGCCGCAGAATTCACTCGGCTGAGTCGTTTTACATCAGCTATGGGGGCGAACGAGGAGGATATATCCTGAAGGTTTCTGATGGGATTGGACTACGATATTCAGGACCTCCTGGTCACCCATCAGCATCGCACCTACGCTGCCGTGCTTGATGCAGCTAGATTCCAGGATCAGACCTAAAAGAGGAGAAAAGCAACTCTGCGGGCAGTGCAGCCCTACTGCAGTTGCGAAGCCATCAGGAGGACCGATATGGAGGCTAGCTCACACCCTGAAACTAGAGCTCTACCCTACCCACCTACAACCCCAAGGAAGGATTTGACGTGTGACTACTGCCTCAAGGTTGGTCACCCATGCAAGGACTGTAGGTTTGCCAACCGTTTGTGCTTAGTGTGTGGAGCAAGTGATCACATGGTCCGAGATTGCCTGATTAGGAAAGACAGTACACCAACAGGAGGATCAACTCCTGGTGGAAGACAGACTGAAGGACGTGGTCAGGCTTATAACCTGACTGTCGAAGGCGCAGTTGTAGGTATTTTGCAATATATTTGTATTCAATTCTTGTGTTGCTTTTTTTCTTCTTGCATCGTTTATTTCTTTCCATACATTGCATTCATTCTCATTCAATGATTCATGATTTGACATCATTCTAGATCACTCCCTTTCTACCCATGATCTCTCATATTCCGGTGCTACCACCACCTCGTTTATCTCCTACTAACCTCCTGCTTTGTTATCTCATGAGTTTTGCACTTGCTCTATCCTATGTTCCACCGGAATAAATTTCGAGGACAAAATTTTTTGTAAGGTTGGTAGGATTGTAACTCCCTGATCCGTTTATACATATTTTCTTACGTATATTTTTATATTTCAACTATCCACCGTATTTTTAATTCTCTTAGACTCATTTGCATACACAAGACTATTCAATTATTTTTTAATTAGTATTAAACCCCAAATTTTGTTCTGCTATTATGGATCTCCTATTTGATTTCAAACCCAAACCCAAGCCCTCATTTTAAATCCCCAAGCCCAACTCAAACTCTAATTCAAACCCAAACCCGCAACCCGTTAACCCAAGCCTGAAACCCTAACCCACTACCCCTCAATTGCACAACCAATCACCCCCACTATCTCAACTAATCACCCCCTATTATCTCCACGAATCTCCTATTAATCCCCAATCTCCTTCTTCCCCTCCAATGTCTTCTTCACAACCCAAAGTTCCTTGCCTCCATTGAAACCCTACTGCATATTCCTGAAACCCAAACTCCCCAACATCCCGACAGCCCTTCCTCTCCAACCCGACCCTCAGCCAAACAACAACTCCTCCCTTCCTCTTTACTGCCTCCACCTTCTCCTACCTGAACTCCATTACCGTAGCTACTTCATCTTCAACCCCAACCTCCATCAAATATCGCAGCCCCCTCCCTACATCCCGAACATCCACCTTCCTCTGCCAGATTAGTCACCTATCTTCCCGAACAACGACCTCATTACCCGAACACCTCTGCTGCCACCGAACCACATTGCCACCATCAATTCTTGCTACCTGTAACACCCCGCAAAATAGCATATAGCTATTTTGAATAATAATCCGTGTACAGTTAAGAATTGCACGCGATTACATATTTTCTAATAATTATTAGTTTTAATTGAGAAATTTCAGATATATTAGTTATTTTGAACCCGATGAGATATACTCGAGATATCTTCTCAATTAAACTGTGGATTTGCCTCGATTGTCTTGATAAGACAATCTTCGGAAAAATAATAATTTTTATAAAATATATTTTTATAATTTACAAATAAATATCCAATTTGTCAATATATATATATATATATATATATATATATATATATATATATATATTTGATTCGATCGTATTAGATTGTATATGATATATGATCTATAATTGCTTTGAATGTGAAATTGTCCGTATATATTCTACAATTTAATTACTTGAATATATTTTAGATATATTAACAATTGATTGAGTATATGAATAAAGTAAATTGAATGTGGAGTATGTGCCCGTATTTATGCATATGACTTAGGGTTAGGGTTGCTAAACCTAGGATTAGGGTTCATTGACCTAAACTGGGGAAAGTTCTAGTTATGTAACCCTAGCCATCATGATGATCTTAGTTTGGATTTGATGAGATCCAAGGGCTCAAGCTTTTATCCATGTGAGAAATTCTTGAACAAATGAGAACTTTGTGGAAAGTTCTAGTTGTTGTGTGTTGGCATTCAATCCAACCACACAATTTCTTCACCCATCCACCCTCCATATCCACCCTACACCTCATCACACACCACCCCCTACCCCCCCATCCTACTTGGCCAGCCCAATATAACCCCCCCCCCCCCCATCTCATTCCATTTTTTTCTACTTCATTCCTTTCTTCTTACAACCTTCTTCATTTCCTTCTTTGTTCAAAAAAAAAAAAGAAAAGAAAAAAAAGAGAGGAATAATAAGAGATTTAGAGTGTGAGAAAGATGGAGCTTCATTTGTTTGCTTAGGAGCTAAGGAGGAGGAGGCAAGAAGGAGGAGCCAACAAGCTTGTGCATCCAAGGTGGGTGTTCTTCAACTTTTGTATGTTGTACTTAGAAACTTGTAGCTTGAAAATGGATTAGAATTTGATTATAAAATTTTTGTGGCATGTTTTAGGATGAGTTTAGAGTGTCCTCTATTTTTATCATATTTTTCTGTGTTTTTTTAGTAGCCTAAAAAAGCACTCCAATTTCAGACAGTAAGCAAGCTAAAAGCTGATGCTTTTATGGAAATTTGATGTTTTCCAAAAATCATAACTCAAAAATGGTAGGGTATTTTAAGCCCAATTTTTTGCTTGATCCTCTTGTATGTGTCTAGGACTATATTTTCAAATTTCATAAATTTCTGAGATCGTTTGATACCTCAAAGAATTTTTAGATTGTAACTGGTCTAGAAAACATAAGCTTAATCTGCCTGTGTTGAGGTTGAAGTTCATCAATTCATATCTAATTTTGTGTGAATGATGTTGTCATGAAATTATTGATGTTGGTTTTAGTATGAGTATACATCATGATTCTAAAATTTTAGAATTGTTAGACAACATTTGAGGGAGTTTCAAAAATAAATTGTATAAAGAGGTAGAGACCCCGTCTGAAAAGCAGAGAGAATTTTGTGCTAAGTTTGAATAGTCATAACTCCCTGTGTATTATGAATCTAGATGAAATTTTTGGGCGCAATTTAATGGTATATGTGTAGTTTCAGAATCGTAAATTTCATGAGCTTTGGACTTATGGTTGATTTTTTATTGAATTTCAAAGTAGGTCAAGTTCAGGTTAGCTCAGATTGCAAGGTCTGTGAATTTGTGCAAATCTAGAATCATGTGTTAAAAATTTAGAAGAGTGATCAACTAGAGATTTGTAGTAGAGAATCATGGCTTTCCAAAATATCTAGAATCATCTAATTCCAGTTTGTGGTTTGGAAGTTATGATTTTCCTATGATTGGGGCAGACTCAGTCTTAGTTGAGACCCTATTTGTTAAATGAATCAATTTTTCCATATATGTGCACCTGATAGAGATTAGAGTTTTAGAAGACTTTAATGGATGGATATGATGATGTGTTCAACTAAGAAGTTGTAGTAGACACTCCTACCTTTCCATAGAATTCAGAATCAAGTAATTCCGATAAGTAAACAAGTTTTTATGTTGATGGCAAGATGCAGCAAGTGTACGAAGAAATACACAGCTGGGAACATATAGGGGTTGTATATCTTCTAGATGACTGAAATTGAAGAAATGGTTAACTAGAGACTTGTAGTTTAGGGTCTTAGCTTTCCAGAATGAGTAATATCATACAATTCCAATTTGTATTTTGAAAGTTATGGATGTTACAAGTTCAGCAACCTGCTGTCTTGATCGACTTTATGCAAGTGTTAAATCAGGGAACTAGACTTCTATAAGGAATTTGAGGGAAATTTCAACTAGGAAATTGCAGTGGAGTTTCCTACCCTTCTAGAAAACCTAATTTTGTTGGATTCCATTGTGCATAGCTGGAGTTGCAGTAATTGCTATGTCTTGAATTACATATGATTGGAAGATTGATAAGAATTCTCTGCATACCGTAGTATGGTGATTATGGGCTATTGAGTTTTAAGATGTTTTAATCACTTCATTTGGAATTTAGATAGATTCCTGTACTTATTACTCATGGTGGACACATGAGTAAGTTAGGAGAGAAGCTATGGTCGGTTTGTTGTAATTGTGGTGCCCTGGCTAGTTCAGTTTGGGTCTAGTATAGGGTTGTTGATACCCTAGGACTATCAATCTAGTTGGCAAGTATTGTGATTAATTTATTTCCATCTCAAGAGTTAGTGGAATTCCTGTGGGTCGCCGGATCGTTTACCGAGAGAAGGTTGACCGCGGGCCGGGATACTGGATGAGATTCGAGACGGAGGTGGTGGCGACCGATGGAGATCGGATTGTCGATGTTTGGGGTTGATAGGCTAGGATTTCTAACTCATCTAGGTTGTGTTGATGCCTAAGTCTGTCAATGGTCGGGTGTTGGTGGTTGTGTATGTTACCTTCATTCACAAATTTGTATGCATCCTTTGGACGCCGATGGACTACTCGTTGAGGGTCACAAGCTGGGGATATGGTCGAAGACTTGTGAAGTTATTGAGAATCGATGAATGATTCACCGTGATTAATTGTTTTTTTTTAACAGACCAGTCAGGCTCAACATTTGTTTAAGACACCGTGCATGATTTGATTGATAAACGTATTTTTAGTAAACTGTATCTAATTAAGTATTCTTTATTGTTCGCTTGAAGAACGAGTTGGTGTTAGGGGTGATACCCTATAATTTGACTCATTCTAAGAGCCAACACTAGGCAATGATAACCAGGGTTGTCTCTTCCTGTCATTAGGGATACATGCTGCTGTATGTATCTCGCACTGTTGATTCCTGAAGTACCGTGGTAAGAACGAGAGGATTCCTATTGGATAGGGGGCTTAGACCTTCGAGGTCTTCATGTTCTTATGTTAAGTGGACAGGAACGGACCATGGGGCTGTTGTCCCATGGTTCTTTGGTGCCATAAATATGCGGTTGTGTATCTGTAAGATCGTCACGGTATTTGGTGTGATCCAGAACGGATTTGGGCACTAGTGGTATCAAACAAAGACACCACTGTGTTTAGCAATAATAACTGTAGGATGCACCAGCCATGATTGTATCTATCAGGAATAGGTTGAGTACAATAGTAGAAAATATTTGCATGGCGAGGGTTCGAAACCCTGAAACTGGAGGAAACGGCTTGATCTGGAACATATGTAGTATGGGATGCATGTGTATCTGGAATCTTGCTGACATTAGATTAAGTACATCTGTTTTTGTGCATTGTGTACTATGCATTAGACTTCAAGTCATGGCATATACTGACACTAGGAAATTAGGATGCACGTTTCTATTTTTCACTAAAGGCTGGTTGTGATTGCTAGTTGGAGATCACTGTTTTCTTATCAGTATTGCACCAGTATAAGTACTGACGTGCCCACTCAATTAGGTGCTAGATACCGGGTCGCGAGTACAAAAGAACTCAAGACAAGCAGGGCATCCTAGTGGAGTGGCAGTGCACTTACCTACCATTCGAGAAGGTACAGAATTATCAGAGTTGCGCAGCGGGAGACTCAAGCCAAGGGGCACGTTCCAGGGAAGCAGCTTGACCACTCAGTACAGTTCCGGCGGTAATCAGCCGACTACCGTTCCGGAAGATAGCTGACAGCATTACAAGTGGAGTCTATAAATATTTGTAAAAATTTGCAATGACTTAATGTAATTTGTATTTCTTGTTCAGGAACAATATACATTTGTAATTAATAATGTAATGATTTTATTTGGCAATAAAAAGCTCTAAAATTTCCGTGTCACGGATACCCGGTAACAGGGATCCGGGGCGTTACACTACCCCTTCATGAGCTCCATTGAATCCCATACTACCTTTTCAACCTACAACTCATCAACTCCACTTGAACACCATACACCACCTCCACTAGCCACCACTGCCTACATCTTCAACCATGCCTGACACCCTACAACCTGACGTATCAATTGCTGCCATGTTGCGGTTGCTATTGCCGTTATTGCTACCATTGTCTGCTGCCATTGGCTTGCTGTCGGTGCTACCCTTGTAATCATTTTCTGCTGCCATAGCCGTTGTCACTTCATCTTCTTCCCATTGTCCTAACCATGCTCATAATCTTCCAAAATGCAAGCATTTCTGTGAACACTTGCAAGTAGTTCTTCGTATTTGATTATCGTATCGTGAACTCCATTTATTGTCAATGTTCATGCAAGCATCTTTGAACTCTTAGCAAGTAGCCCTTCTTGTTTTCGATTTGATCATCAAATTCTATTTATCATTCCTTTGTGCCATAGTATTTATTCAAGTCTTGCACCGATGACCCACTTTGTATTAAGTTATTGCATCATCACATTTTATACTTAAACCCATTCATATTATGATTAATCTTTTCAAATATGGAACTAACTGCTACGTTCATGATGGTTCCATTTCCTTGAATTAATATCCACAGAAAAACTCTATATTTTCCTCTTTCATGATTGACATAATGCACACATATCGTAATCACGTATCTAGAAAATTATCGTGTCGTAGTATTTATTTTATAGTGAATTGATGTGCATGAATAAATGTTGTGGCATGGTTACAGTTTACAAATGTGAGTTTGATTAACCCTATACATGTTAACTGATAATTTTAACTCAATTATTGATTATGTGTAGTTGCATGTACCCCTTGTCATAAATATTTGCATTTATTTGCGTTATATTCTCAATGTCGCAATTGATTATCGTTTACCTTGTAGTAAACTGTAGCATGGTAGAGACCTATAAATCTAAGTTGAGTCATAATTATAAATAGCTGAGAATGTCAACATTGGATTAAGATTTAAAATATAGGTCATAGATTTTTGCCATGTTGTCTGCCTAATTTTGTGTAGAGATTTACCTAGTCCATGTAGCCAAAATGATATTTTTATAGGTGTATCTTGTAGCCCTCTTAGTGTAGAATCCAGATCATCTTGCGGTTTCTCAAACCGACTTGTAGGTTGCGAGATATTTAACTTTTTGGCAACGTCTAAATTTCTAGATTTTCGGTTTAAGATGTATCATCCTCGTAAACTATTTGGAATTTCAATCTATTGTTGAAATTCTAACATTATAAAATCATGAGTATTAATGGACATCATTAAGAACCAGGTTAGGATTTTTGTGGAATTTAATAACAACTTTGTAATGGAGTTACAAGCGTGCGAAGGTAATCCTATACTGCTGCCTGAACATTTTACATGTAAACACCTGACTGATAGGCATAGCTACTGACCATAGAATATGTCGAGTGAATAAGCGGCTGATTCGTATGAGAGTCTATTTTCTGGAACACCTGAATTAGTTTTGTCTTCCTGTAACAGCGGAAAAATGAGATTTAGTGCATTAGTGTATTGTTGTCCAGAATTGCATTTTGATCTTAAATTACAAATATGTTATTAGTCGTACTTAATAAATTGAACTAATACAATAGATCGATAAGAACAACCCTATATCTTGCCTTACATAGTCCCTGATACTCTCTCGATACTTTCTTGATACTATTTTCATGTGCACTATATCGTCATAGTTATCGTAATTGTTTTGGATAGCAAAACTAAGTGTCACATGGAACTAAGTGCCACATCTAATGAATCTACAAGGGCCAGCTCTGGAGTCCATGGGGGCCACCTCTAGAGTACAATATCAAAGTAGTGACATGATTAAAAGATAACAAGTCGGGGTAACAAAGGGTATGACTTAGTGGTGGACAATATAAGGCAATGTACTCGGAAAAGGGCCCATATTTCCCGCAATAGTGATTTCATGTTTACATGTTTCCCATTTACGCGATTAGTTGATTCTCATTTACACATTTGCATGTTTCCCGTTTACATGACATGACTCCTGATTCTGAAACTGCAAGACCAGATTACATAATCCTGTAGAATTCACCACTTGAGTCCAAACGTTCACTTGATTGTTATGCTCCCAAACCTGTGGTATGGGATGTAGGGTCATGTGCATTAGTTAGGTTAATAAATTTAATAGACTTAAGATTAACATTGAGCATTGACATGTTCTCAATTTCATGATTTCCTGATTAAATGATTTTCTGTTTACATGTTTTCCGATTACATGATTCCTGATTTCCGATTGACCATACACTTGAGTCTTGATTGTACTTGCCTTCTGTTGTCACTTGCGTCACACACGATTATATTATTTCAGCAATTGCATTGCCAGTTCTTACTTCTTTCCATTATATATTTTGTTACCTCGTTATCATATTGCTTGTTACTACTTACTGTCCGTAGCTTACTCTAACCGACCGACCCCCCCCCCCCCCCCCCCCCCCCCCCCCTCTCACACACACTCACACACACAACTTTAAGTTGAGTTTGCAAGTACAGAAGAACTGCCAGAGGAACCTTGCGATCAAATCTTCTAGAGGATTGAGTTAGATTTTGTTGCACGGGTTTATTTATTTTATGATTTTCCTCGGTCGTTGTTGTTATTATTTTGAGCATTTTGATCCGAAGTTTATATTTCCAAATGTTGGTTATTTTGTTGATTACTTAATTTTATTCTCTATTTATGTGATTATTTTATTTCATATGTGGTTGTGATCATAATTATATTGTTGAGTTATAACAGTACAGCTTATGAATGCCATATATCATTTGGTGGGCCTTAGTCACGTGCCCGTACTTCTGTATTTTGGGAAGCGGGTGTGACACCCATGGCTCGGAGTTGCTTTAGCAACTTGCAAACAAGAAAGTTCAGAGCTCAACTCTCCATTCAATATGTTCTTGAAACTTGTTAAAACCCTTAAAGACATATTAGAAGTCCATAATCATGGATTGTAGTTGCTCCAGCAAAGCTGCAAGCAAGCAAGTTTGGTGCTCAACTCGCCACTCGAGGCGACTCTTACAATTTGTTAGAGTACCCATACAGTAAGTTCGGAGTCTAACTCCCTCTCAGAGTTGATCCCACAACAAGATTAATAAAAATGATAAGTTCATAGTCCATCTCTTCCTTAGAGCATCTCCTACAACTGCATAACCCTCAAGACGACAGATTACACGACAATGATCAAGCATATAAAAGAGCTTTCATCGCACAAACAACAAGTTTCTTTACAAACGCTGGATAATCACAAATCTATGTTTTGGATCCAGTATCACTATCAAAGTTTACAAGTACAAAACTATGAGCCATGTTACAAATTGTCGAATTGCAATGAGTCTGCAACTTCAAAAAAAAGAATCATAACAAAGATTTACCAAAACGTTTTGCAACATTGTAGTCTTACAAGATGATCTACAGACTGTCCTTTCGGCTGCGTGGGTGAGAGATATTCCTCCTAAGGAACACAATCCTCCTCGTAGACCTTTTGCTAGACACCACCTCTCCTGGGCCGCTAGAACTCTTGATAGGAGGTGCCAAACCAAAGGACTAAGTCTGGAAACCATAACCCGATGCACGTAGCCCTCCATGGGTAGAAACCAAACTTGACAACACGGTCGCCCCGCTCTGAGCATCACCAGGATAACAAGGGGCCACCCGTGCAATTGAGCCCGCTCCACCAATCGTCGCTCCCGCTCCAACACCAATAGTACTCGAAATGCTAGTCATGAGCAACCCCCCAAGCTTCGCTTGGAGATGGTATATCCCCAGATCCTTCTCAACAAGTACCTCCCTAAGAAGAGCACATGCCCCAACACTATCCTTCGTCACTTCGGGGAGTAAGGGCATACTGACGAGGTGATCAACACGCAGAAGGGATAACTTACAGTCCCTCTCAACTAACACTGTCTTGAGACAAACTGTCTTCAACCACTCATCCTCTGACTGATCGCAAAAGCGTTCGAGTGCAACCCTTTCCAAAGCTGCTCAACCTCACCGCCACGGGGTTCCCCTCGATACCCGCAACCATCAACCAATGAGAAGGACCAAAGAGTTATCTCAACGTCAACAACGCAAAGGATACAATCACAAAAGAGATAAACATCAAAATATCACAACCAAGAGTAACTCCAAGTACGCCAAAACAATACAAAGTGTTGATATGCAAATAAGCATTTTTTAATCAAAGAAGATACCAGGATGTGGGGGATGGCCAAATAAATGGCATCATACAAAACTAAAAAACAAAAGTAACTAAAAACACAGAGGATGAGTCAAGTTTCCACCTGCCTCGTCGAAACCATGAGCAAGGAGCCCCCCAGCCACCACTTACCTCGATCTTCTTGCCCTGAGCCACTCTTCAAGCCCCCTGCGGGAGTGCCGTCGCCATCACCATCCTCCATATGTATGTCCTCCTCTGGAGCCTCGCCAGGATGGAGCATCAAGTGGTACACTTTCCCGGTGAAGGCGGAAATGCGCTTCGCCACGTGAGAGATAGCCCAGGCATAGGACCTATCAATCACATTCTATAGCTTGACTTTGGCCTCATCCTCAACCATGGCCTCTGTAGCCTTCACCACCGAGTCCATCTTAGCCCTCGCCTTCTCCAACTCTGATACAAGGTCGGACACCCTTTTCTTCGACACCTCAAGCTTCAGACGCAACTATTCTTCCCTCTTCTCTGATGCCTCCAATTTAGGCATAACTCCTCCCACTTTTTTTTCGATGCCTCCAACTCTTCCTTGAGCCCCATGATATCCTGTTTCTTGTCCCTGTTAGCACGAGAGACATACGCACCCGGCTTCTTCTCCTTGGCATCATAAAAATCGACCAAGTTGTCGAAGTGACAAACCATCTAGAAAAAAGAAGAAAAACTTTCAAAACATTGAACAACAAAAGAAAAATATAAAATCCACACTTCAAAAAAATCAGATGTACCATCATTTATGCCCGAGAAATCTCTAAGACGAACCTCTTAGGTGGCTTCATCTTCAGCCTATTCTAATCAGATGGAGTTGGGAGGTGGCGAATCCCGTCCAAGGAAGCAACTGAGTTGCCAAGGAAGCTCTCCTACTGCGTCATGCTCCAGTTGGGAACATGAATCATCTACCTCTCTTCGCTAAGAATCGTCGTAACCTGGGTGATCAGGGAGAGGGGGGAGGAGGCGTAGCACCTGCTACGATTGCCGGCAAGGAAGAACAACCCGCGGCAACATCAGGCACCTCCTTTGGAATGGTTGGTTGAGGTCGGAACGGAGGGATCCTTTGATGTCTTCGAAGTAGGGGTATGGCTTGCCGTCCTCTTGCACTTATTAGGCCCGTCCGTCCTTTTGTTGTGAAGGGTCTCCCGGTCGGCGATCAAGTCATCGAAGTCCATCCCTGTTATCCTAGTAAGATGAAACACAAAGGGATGAGAACTCTAATGCAAAGCAACGCAAAAAAACAAAGACATCAACTATGCAACAAAGTATGAAAGGAAATGAAAGCGGTAAATCATACTAGGGTCCACCCGGCTGAGACCTGTTAGGTTCGAAGGCAATCACATATTAAATACACAGCGGAAAAATTACAAAAATATCGAAACCTAGCCATGGATCCATGCAAAAACCATAAATCGTGTTTAGGAGTTATACCTTAAAGATGGATCTGCTGTCTCCATAGTATGTCGATCACAGCACAACAATATTGCAGTACCTCTAAGGTATCCACACGAACAGAACGAAAAAATGGCTCTCCCTCAAATTGCAGTGCTAGCTGCGGGAAGGGGATGTTCCTTACAATCTCTTTCTCACACTTTCTTTCTAAGTCAAAATTCTGACTAAAAAAATTTCATGTGTGTCTTTTCCACAGATACATATCATATATATATGTACAGAAAATCAATCCTAAGAGAGTAACGAAGCTGTTGGGCTCACAATCTGACCGATGTCAGATTTGTGTGTGGGTCTTTAAACTTTAGTCGACCCATTTAATCTAATTAAATGTCCAACCAATATCAGGATTTCAAGTCTTACTTGGATCCCAATTAAATTTATCTTATGAATTTAAATCCCAATTTGATCCATTCTAAGTGTGTGACCCTTTAGGTCCCCATTACGTTGACAGTAATACTAAAATCATATTCTAGTATTACAAATAGTGAGCGGTATCTAGCAATACATATTGCTACTCAAGTAATGGGAATGCCAATAATTTGATATAACCTATCTGTGACCAATGTTACCATGTAGTCTAGTCCCTTTGTCCAGATATCTTAATTGACTACACGGCATAGAGCGTGTCACCCTTGTATAGTTCAATCTTTGGTTTCTTGATATCCGAATAGACTTACTAAAAATGAACTCAATATCTCATATTGACTTATTTGAGCACGACCATGCATTTTGCAGTCTCACTCAATCAAGGAGCCCATTGATATTGCTCATGTTATTAAAGAGGGACAAATCCTATCTAAGGCACTCACATCCCTCTGCATGATTTGTAGTATATCTAATAAACGATTTATAATCATCTTATTACAGATAATGTTTGACGGCATTAAAACATATAACTTCTCATGTAGGGAACCGTAGTGACTTCGAGTCGAAGGACTAAGAACACCATGGTCATTGTGAGAACCGCTTATGACACTCACGTAACGATCCATGCAGTGTTCTCATACTAGGTTAGTCCAGTACATTATTATTGTAATATGTACCCATGTCAAGACTTGATATCTCATATCCATGACCCATGAGAATGGTCATCATTCTTCGCACACACTCGTCTCTATGTATTACCGTTGTCCTAATTCACAATAATACATGACTACAGACATTTAAGTACAATGTTTTGATTTCAGCCAATAGGATCTCACAATCAACTCATGCACTTGATATCCCATAACCTTGAACTTACTATTCTAAGAACTTTATTATGTTAATTTAATTCACAATAAATAACAAAATAAATAAAATGCCTAAATATAAAATAAATGTCATGATACAATGTAAACTAGTAATGTCAATACACAACTGGACTCTAGGGCATACACCAATAAGACCACCCTCGAAGAGAACTTCCTCGATGATACCTCGCCATGCAAATATCTTCTATGCGAGAAGAGCGTCACTAAAACTCTTATCTACCACAGTCACCACCGGTCCTTCCTTCAGTGTAGTCAGAACCGTCCTCCTCCATGTCGTGGGAATTCCCCACGGTCCAGGACAACGGACGATGAAGAACTTCTCCCTTAAACATTTGATCGAGTCAGGAACTTCGATCACCCCCCTGGTTACTATGAGGGCAAAGATACCACTGTTCCTCCATATTGTTCATCTAGGCGATCATAAAGTGTCACCTAAAAATGGTTACTCAATTCAGCTCCGAGCCTACGACATTATAGGACGAATCCCACTACGTGCCTCCATGCGTTGGCATAAGCTACATCAGACTCAGCCTATACCAACTGAGCACCTCTCTGACAAAGGGATGAAGAGTTTGACGAAGCTCCGTGTAGAATGCATCACAAGGGAAAAATAGTATTCGTCGAACATCTCATAACACACCTTAACTCCGGAACTCGACAAGAGTAACCCATACTCGGAAGGGATCCCGATGATCTCCCTAACCATGGCAATCTCTTCCTTCGTGAGAACCGTCATTGCAAAATCAGCCTCAGTGGTGTGAACTGGGTCAGTGGTGTGAACTGGGTCCTATTCAACATACTCCATGTCATTCTTAAGTAAATCCCATTCTACTTCACTGTACATCCTAATCAACTCTGGGACTAGAAACAACGGTGTCTTAAGTGCACTCCCCATGTCTCTCACCAACTCAACGACCGTCTCCACTATAGTGGAACAGGCATGCCTTTCTCCTTCTCCGCTCTAGTAAAATGACTAGATTCTATATCACTGTCTACCTCTAAACAGACCGTAACGGAAGAGGAGTCACTCGATGAAATGCTAGCCATAACTAATAACGATTGTAAATGAGTTACCAGATAAAGCTCACAAGAAATCCAAAGATACAATGGCAGCTAGCACCACCGTCAAAGCCACCAGGAAAACCACCAGCACCATCCTACAAACCACCACAAGAGCTAGAGAGAGAAGCTCTCAAAAAATTTGTAGAGAGAGAAAATTGAAGAAGCAAATGAGCAAATGTAAGAGAGGGGTAAGGTTAGGTCTTATTTAAATTCCCACTAAGATCATATTGCCATCTGGCAGCATGTGAGCCATCCACAAGATCCAACAATCAAAGCACTTAGCACCCAAATGAACAGTAACACTCGTCCAACAACAAAACACTCAATCGACAAAACAAGCGAATAACTCAAATGCTTGGTCAGTGAAAAAGCGGTTCGACGAAACGAACAATGGGAGGTGTAACTGTCACGCCCCGCTTCCCAAAAAGAATACGGAATATGGATATGAGATAAAAGCCCAGCGAATAATTTTCATCATCCCTAAGTTGTTCAAGAAATCTTTACAACATATCGCAATATAATCAGAGTTGGAAGCCAGAAAAGTCAACCACATGCACATAATGAGCCAAAATACCAACAAGAATACTTGAAACCAAATATTTAAATCTCAAATAGTCATGATCTGAATAAAAAAATGTCTTGGGTCACATCGCCCAAATATAATAATAAAACCAAGTCTCAAATACAATATTGTTCAAGCAAGCTACAAGAATAATAATAATAAAATGCAGCACTAATACTTCATGTCTCCGATACCATCTAGAACATGTTCTCCAAAATCTGCAATTCAACGAATGCAGGAAAGAGGGAAAGAGAAAAACAAGTACCCGTCAATTGCAAGTTACGGGCCACTTATAACATAGGATACAAGTGCATGGGAAAACTAACTAACAACATGGTATAAGCATGATGTCAAAATAAACAACTAGCATGGCAAAGTGAACAAGTGTAAATGGTATGAATCAAGTGTCAAGTGATCAAGTATCATGTAAACATGCATCAAGAGTCAAGTATCATGTAATCATGTATCAAGTGTCAAGTATCATGTAATCATGTAAACAAGTCTCATGTATCATGTAGTCAAGTATCAAGCAAGCATGTATCATGTTCAAGTATCATATTCAAGTATCATGTATCAAGTCTTGTAGTGATTACTATCTTGGTAGCACTTCATGCATCCCATACGACATGGTTGCTACAGCAAACAGTTTCGCTTTAGATTTCATAGTGGATCATAGAGGGCAATATACTCGGGGACAAGTCAAGTAATCGAGCTCTAAGCTCCAAGTATCATGCATTATGTAATCACGTGTCAAGTGTGCAAGTGGCAAGTATCGTGTCTTGCGTGCAAGTATCAAGTAATCACGTAGGATCAGTGGATCCCCTTCCGAGTACACATTTCTGAATTATCCACTATTAGATCTGTCCCTTAAACTCCAGCTTGATTATTTATTATTAATGTCAAACAAGCAGTATATATGCAAAATATATCAATAATAACATGGCATGATCATGTGACAAATGTAATTTGCAAGATGAACATGTACGAATGAAAGATATCTCATAAAGGAATAAAATAGACAAATCTCAAGTTCAGGACAGAAAGACCATACTGTAGTAAAACAGTGATTCCCTGTGTTACAAACATCCAAATCTGGATCCGTCGAAGGATCTGGAAAATATACTTCCACACGAATCCAGCGAATATAAATAAGTCATATATTAATTCACAAAAATATAGCTTAAAACTGATTTGAATATAGAAAATAGGTTCAACCAGAAATCAGGAAAACGAATTCAAGAACAGGAAAACAGCATGAAAACACATTAAATAAATCTACAAAAAATCTGGAGTATTCCCCTATATGTCCAGTATCTAAATATAAAGTTTCATAATTTTCCAGTGAAATTAGATCAGCCATCAAAAATAAGAAAATATCAATAAACGGTAGTTTGGCAAATATGGAATTCTCAACACTGCTGCACGAAAACTATGATATCTCACAACCAGTGAAACGAAATCCAATTCCACCAAAGGGATATAAAAATAGATAAAATATACTAACTTTCATATTTCAAAAACATTTTCCATACAGTAAAGGGAATCATAGTGAAAATAAGATTCTTTACAGAACAGCGAGCAAAATGCAGCAGGTATAGTTTTCATAAACAAGCATGAAACAATACATAAAACTCATCAATAAAATTCTCCAAAATTCTGGGTAATCCTTAACTAGATAAAGAAATACAGACCAAAGTTTTAGATCAAAATAATATGTGTATAACAGTTAATAAAATTATTTAGTCATCAAGAACATCGAAAAACAAAATCTGGAAAAGATCGACACCTCTATAGTAAAATAGTCATAACTCAGTCATGCAAAAACGAAATCAAGTAAGGTTAGAGGGATTTGAAAATAGACGAAATTCCCTAAATCTCATGTTTTATGCCGAAATTAAGATACAGACTTTAAGACAGTCCAAAACAACAAACAAAACAGATCAGCGACAAAATACAGATTTTTCCCTTTTACCACAACTTAACATATATCATACAAAACCTGTTCAAAACACAACCAAACATGAAATCATGTCTACCAAGTGTCCAAACATTATAATTTAGGATATCTAGCATGTCCACACCAAATATATCACATGGGTTTCATCCAAAATACAAATTCTCACAAAAATCTCATATACATGATCAAAATAAAGAACGGGTAAAACTTAAGTTAATTCATGTCCATATTGTGTCGTAAGTCATCTATGGTCAAATTTTCACAATAGAGACAAAACCCATCAAGGATAACACAAACAAGAGTCGTCTCTAGACCCAACTACACTATAGGTGGTATTTTTGACTTGTATCAAACAAATGAATTGGTGTACAAGTTACTTGCCTTAAACGAAGATAAAGAACAACGAAAACCAAGAGTAACGAGCAAAACCCACGAACAAAAATATGTGAATCAACGAATCCAAGCAAACTCGAGCAAGAATCTCCACACGAACAAAACTCCACAATGCGAGATGATCCAAGAGGGATGGATGGCGATAGTGGCTTCCGGCCACAAGAGAACACCACGAAAGAGAGACGAGGGATTATGAGGTAGTGCGAGGTGGTCGGGATGGCCAAGGAGTCGAGGGTAGGAGAGAAGTGGGCTCGGGTGTAGGAGATGGGGCTGTCGGGTTTGGGGTGTTACCGGGGGTTGCACACAGGCCGGGAGGAGTGGTCGACCTGGAGGGGATTGGCCAAGGGGTCGGGGGTTGGCTGTGTGCGGGTCACGGTGCAAACAAGGAGGGGAGAGAGAGAGAGGTAAGGAGGCCGGGATGTGGAGAGGGAGAAAGACTAGGGTTAGGGTTTAGATGATTAGGGTTAAGAAATACAAGTTGGGTTAATGGGTATTTGGGTTGTGGGTAATTAGGAGTAGTAATAGAATTTGTTTAATTGGGCTTCAAAATAGGATACAATTTGTATAGGATATCAAATAGGATTGGAGATTTAATTTGGCGTTGGTAAATCTTATTAGGAATCAACAATAGGAGTGGAAAAAAGGACAACCAATCACCACCACCACACACACCCAAGAACAAAAATAAAAGGGACAAGAACAAAATGAAAGAACGAAACAAAAGAAACAACCAATCAAACATAAAGAGCTCAAAATGAAATAAAACGAATATATATCGAAAATAATTCCAATATACGGTTCAGAAAGAATACAAGAGAAAAAATACACCAAAACGAAAAATACACTCCAAAAATACACAAAATGAAAAACATGGATTACAGTAACATTCCAGAAAAATAAAATAAACTTTTAATATTTTTGCACGTGCATTGCACGTAAATTATATACAATTTTAGTCCCTAAGATTTTCTAAAAATCATGCACATTTCTTTCTCATTTTATTTTTCACCTTGTGTTATTTTTATTTTTAATAAAAACACATAGACCTAAAGTTCATCTTAAAGCCCATTAGAAAATTTATTTTAAAAAAAGCCCATAATAAATTCTACTATTTAAATGAACAATTTTTAATTCTACACACTTGTTATGTAACAAACAACTAGCCCAATAAATAATAAACAAATAAAATTAATTAAAAGATTGAGAATTGTGTGCACGTGATGTGCACGTACACGAGTGTGCACTCCTTGTTTTGGCCGGCCAATTCAAGAGGAAGGAGTTGGGGTTTTTGTGAGTGGGTTTGTGTAATGGGTGAGTGGGTGATTAATTTTATGAGTGGGTAATTAAGTTGGGTAGTGGGTGTCTCTTCATTCACCTATTTAACCCTATAAATACCACCTCCTATTCATGAACAATTTACACTAAAAGAAACAAGAGAACAAAGAAAGAGAGAAAAGAAAGAGAGAAGGAGTGGGTGATTAATTTTGTGAGTGGGTAATTAAGTTGGGTAGTGGGTGTCTCTTCATTCACCCATTTAACCCTATAAATACCACTTCCTATTCATAAACAATTTACACTAAAAGAAACAAAAGAACAAAAGAAAGAGAGAAAAGAAAGATAGAAGGAGTGTTCGGTTTCTTTCAAGAGGAAGGGGAACTCGGCTTTGCTAGGAGGAGAAGGAAGAGCTTTTGTGTTGGAGGTAGGAGCCACTTTCTAGGAATTTTCTTCCACTTGTTCTTCAAATAAGGTGGGCGTTTCTTCATTCTTTTTAAAATATAGTAGTATGCATGTGTAGAAAAAATTGATGCATAAAATTGATATTTCATGTGAGTTTTAGTTAAATTTGTATACTATGTGATGATGTTATTTAGAATGTTTAATAGAAATAAAATATGAAAAAAAATGCATGCTAGTTGAAAGATAGTCATGTAGATATGTTGGAAGAGTTGTTGTGGTATTATTGGGTGCATAGTAATACATCATGTTTATATTAAATGAATTGGGGATAAATTCATACACAAGTTGTTAATTTATGTAAAGAAAATTGTTGTTTTAAGTTTTAGTTACACTTCAAAAAATCATGTCTAATAAACTAGATAAAATATAGAGCTAAAACTTTTATAGGAACATCTCGTATATATTAGAAACATCTATTTAAAATTTCATAATTTTTGGATGTCGTTTACTATTTTAATAAAATTCAAACTTAGGACTGGTTGGTTGGCAGTTGACCAGTTGCTGGAAATTTGTACACATTTCATATTTTGATCATTTCAACATCTTGGATGAAGTATATTGGGAAAAGTCAAAAATAAAAACTTAAAGTAAATTCGTTAACCTTTCTTTAAAGTGTAAGAAATCAAATTTTCACAAAGAATTGAATTTATAATGAATTTTGCAAGACTGTACAAGTGGCAGTATTTCAATAATTCGACCCTACTATAGATTTCGAAGAATTCAGGGTTATACATACAATATTTTGGAGAAATGTATAACTAAGAAATTGTAGTATACTTGTATACCTTTATTTTAATCTAAAGAACACAAAGTTTCGTGAAGTATATAATTTTCTATGATTTTTACAAGTTGCATGAAGTGCAGTTTTCTGGTTTTGAACTTACTATTTTGCAAAAGAATTTAGACGAAGTAATTGAGGATGATTCTAGGTGATTTTAACTACAAAAATATAGTAGACTCTGTTATGAAACTAATAAATTTATCTTTTGAATAGAACTGAGATTTATAATTGAAATATAGATGAATATGAAAAGGGTTTTATTTAATCGAAGAAACCTTGCAGCTTATTAAAGTGAATTGTGGGTGTGTGATCAACCAAGAAGTGTTTACTTCATAGTTGGTAAATAAGAATAAATGAAAGTATTTGAATAAAATATGAATACATAATATGAGTTATAAGGGTATGAGTACCCCATTTTGTTGAACATGAAAAGATGATCATTCTATAGGCTTAGTGAGACCCAGGTACCGGCACAAGTAATGGAAATGATTATTGATTTTGAGAAAGTGCTGGTATGGGCTATCATTCTCGGTGTATAGTTTAAGACCGGTAGGAGGGTAAGCTAGCTCTAGGTGGAAGTATTTATTCATGTTTTTATATTTAAGGATAGGTACTAGGAGAAATTGTAATAAAACCTTGGCAAACGTAAGTGGGTTGCCTCTATATAGTCTGACGGTGGATTCCAGGACTATAGATCCAGTTTGACGGTGGACTCCGGGACTGTGGTTGCTTACGATGGAGACGAGTCTTAATTAAATTCGGGACTATGATTGATTTGATGGTGGACTCCAGGATCATGAATAGTCGGACGGATGGAAGGTCGTTCTCCATTGTATATGCATATACCTGGGGCTTGAGGGGGCACTTGCGGGATGTTTGTACGACGAGGATTTCTGTATAGCTTGACGGTGGACTCCAGGGCTAGAATCCGTACTCGTGGGATATCTAAAACTTGATTTGTTACCGAGTAGTTTTTCATGGCAAGGGATTAAACCCTTTAATGTGGAGTACGTAGGTGCTTGCCCTCGGACCTATGTAGAATGGGATGCACAGAATCCGAACAAGTATGTGTTAGTGTCATTGTAGTATAACGTCTGCATTAGGTATTAAGCCATATCATACACTGACATGTTTAGGATAGTCACTCTTTTACACTTTATTATGCATTCAAGTTTGTGGTTGCTAATGTAAGAGAATCGTTATATTACGTCATAGCGAAGATTGTTGTTTTATAACATTGCGTCGGTTGTAAGCAACTGACATGCCCACAAATTTTTCAACGCAGGACTTGGATTGGCAAGGACTTAAAGACGATTGATGCTAAAGATCATTTTTCAAAACTGTTGATGTCAGAGTTGTAAATATTCCATGTTGTATTTTATTAAACTTCTGCTGTGTAATTCTGGAACAAACAATGTGTATAATGAAAAGTTTTAATTTCATTGTAAAATTGTACAAATTGAAGTAAAGGATGTTGTTGTACTACGAATTACAAGTAAATGGAATTCGGGGTGTTACAGGATGCTTGATTAACGAAGCAAGCAAACAACACTTGACTGGCGATTTGACGAGGTAGACCACTCAACAAACACTTGGTGGGAGAAAACTCAAAAAATCTTCAAACAAAATTCAATGTCACTCGAGAAGATCGCCACTCAATAGTATCGACCAAAACCCTAGGTTGGCTACAACCTAGGAGGAGTTCGACTCGAACACGAATCCAACAAAGCTTCTAACTTGGCCTATGACTAAACCTCCACTCCTGAGCAAGAACCCAACCTACCAAAACTCCGGATGTTAAAGTCACCAATAATCACCCTCAGACCCATAAGGTTCTGATGAATCTTAAACAACTCTTCCTAGAACAATTCACGCCTCACCGACTCATATGGGCCATAAACGATCGTAAGATTGTGCACAACCTTGATTTATCTATTAGACTAACCAATATAGAAAACTCTCCCACCTCCTCTATCTCCAATGTGAATCTACCTTTTCAACTCCTACTGAGATCCCCCCCCCCCTCCGACTGACCTTGCGATACCACCCAAAATTAGCCCCCCACCCAGGTTCCAACACTTACAAGAACTTTGGTTAACGAGTCTAATCTCCACCAGTCCAATAATACTAGGATTTGCCTCTTTCATTACGTTCGCTATCATCCTACCCTTGACTCGGCCATTCATGCCTCTAACATTCCATTCTAGTGTAATCATAAAACAACCAATTTAAAATTCTACTTAACTCTCGACTATCCCCAATCTCAAACCGATTCTCCCTTCATAATTCTATCCCTAAAGTTCTTTGCAAACAACATTTCATGTTCTTTATCATAATCACACAGCAATCCATTGACACGGCACAAAAAGATAACAGTATCATCGGAAAGGAAACCTATTAAGCAAAACTTCGAATTAAAATTACCTTGCACCATGGCGTTGTGGACCGTTGATCTCCAAGTCACTTGCATTTGTGCTCTCTCCTTCTTCTTCATCCTTTCTGACTCACCATCTTCTTTCAACATCCCTTTACCATTAGATTTTTTGCGCTCCAAATTGACCGGTCTCACTCCCAATTCCCACTATTGTCTGACTGGTCCTTACCAAACTCCTCCCCCATGTACACGTCTTCAATGACTTCGATGATTGGATTACTCTATCTAGTATGAACGCTCTCTTCAAATGAATCTTCCAGTTTGAATTCCTCTTCCTCATCATTTTTCTTAGTCAATTTGACTTTCGTTTCCTCCTCCCCAAGCACAGCCATTCACGCCTCCATTTGCTATGAGACCGAAGTCTATTTTCTTCTGTCCTCCTGCATCGACTCACCCCCTCCATATTCCCTTCGACCTTAGCTATCAATTCAACTCATCCCCCCCCCCTCGTGCTTTTGATCATCTAATAATGCCATCTCTCTGGTAATATATCTACCCACCTTATCTCTTGCCTCAATTAAGCATTGCAACCTTTCTTTACCCGACTTACTGTCACTAATATAAAGGAACTCATCTCGATTTTCAATTGTTCTCTTCTAATGCTCTGCTCTCGATTTAGCCCTGAATTTCGTTTGGAATACATTTGAATACTTATCAACCACCTTTACAAGATTCACCCCTGTTTTCTTGAAATATGTGGGCATACCTTCAAACTGCTTCGCATCTAGCTTGGAGTAGTCGATAAAGATACGCATTCCCTCATTTGGCAAAGGAACTGGCTCTCTCGACAATGATCCAGCTACAATAGGCCCACCTCCAATTTTCCTCTCCTTTTGAATTTTAATTCTTCCAACTGGGCTTCCTTAATAATTCTGGAGACACCCCACTACATCATTTCTTTATCCTGGGCAGGGCCCATGTTATTAATATCTCTAATTAATGGCTTACCCTCACCCAAGCCCGTGCAAATTTGAACTATGTTTCCCCCTCCATTTCCCCCCTCCCTATCTGCCAGCTATCTCGAAAGTTGACTAATAGGCTGCACCATTTGGTATTTAGACTCCCTCAAATTCTTATCCTCGTACGACTCACGTGGGACATTTAATGTGAGTCATCCTCCGCTCCCCTATCATTTCTTTTCATCCTGGTCATTCATCCCTCCCTCTTGATTTATGATTGGATCTGATGGCTCCACACCATATTTTCCAATTCTCCTCCTCTTCTGCAACCCAACCAGCTCCAATGGCTGTTCATCCCTGACTCTCACAAATGTGACTTTCCCTCGTACCATCTCCCATCATACTGGGTATAAAACCACTTCTGGGATATCCCCCACATCAAACATTTTCAGCCACACAACTCTCTCGAATTTGAACCTGCTTCTCACTCTCGTCCCATCATCTAATTTTTCCACCCAACAACTAGTCCCAAACAAATCTTACAGACCTCTCCTATTCCAAAAAATTGGAAGATAGTTATTGATGATCACCCATCTAGATGCCAAACTTTCTTTATTACACTCCCCATGCTCCAAAGTCCACTTTCTCAATTCTTTAGTAAAAATTCCAGTTTTAATGAGTCCTTTGTTCAACAAGATGCTGGTATGACTCTTAGTTCCACATGGTACAATACAGACCCCCAATTCTAATCTCTTTAATGACCACCTCCAAATTGAAGATGAAGGGCACACCTTTGAGATTTCAATGAGCAAATCATTAACTGATGGAATCCCAACTGTCACCTTGACCATAATTGCCAACTGCATCCTTTTTTCTCCCTCCTTCATATCTGGTGTTGGCCTAATAGCGGTGATCAACGGATTCTTAATACCATTTAAATCCCCATCCATCCCCTGGTTTGTAACAACACCAAAACTATCCCCACCCACCACACAGTTCCTCCCAATATGCCCCCATCCATGGCATTTATTGTTGGTGTATGCCCTAGAGGCTAGTTGTGTATTGACATTACTAGTTTACATTGTATTATGACATTTATTTCATACTAGTGGAAATTTGCCGTGCACCAAGTGCACACAGCTTGGTGCGTATGGCAATTTTGTGTTACTTTACAATTAATTTAATATATCTATATAATTGTGTATTTACTTTTTAGGCATCTTTTTTTAGCTAAAATATTCCCTTTAGATCCATGCTAACACTAACAAATATATGCAAACAACAAATGTAGTAAATAGATGATTACCAAGAACATAAAGCAAATAGTAGATAAATTGACAAGTACCAACAATGAATATAAGGAAATTACACAAAAAACATTAAAAACAATTTGAAAATACATGAGCAAGGAGAAAGTAGGCACTAAAAATGAAAGGGTCCGTGCACAAATAGCAATGTTAGACATTCTGTGTTCCACAGAATGTGTTCATCCAGATATTCATTTAAAAAGTATCAAAAAATATCCATACATCATAAATTGTATCAAGACTTTGGTTATCAAGATACAATTACAAAAGTTCAAACTGCAAATGCATAAAGCATCTACCGATAGTTTCAAACTAATCAAGAGATGCTTTTACACGTCGGTGCCAAAACGATGCTGTCTGAATGTGAAACACGCTTTCTCAACTCTCCTATTCCTTTCAAAAACTTCACGAATCAATTGTAGGGCAAATATTCACAGATTATATCAATGAAATATGAAGTCAATTACAATGTTTTCATCCACAAAACTTGGGCTTCAGCAAAAGTTTGAGTGCCAAAGTTTACAATGATTCTTGGTATTCAAAGGAATAGGTATAAGCTAAGTAGAAATCAAAAGAATGAATCTTCGTTATAATAAGAATACCTTCTGATAAATTGATTCATTAGTGGATATGGCTTCCCTTAAAAAACAACAGACTACGGTAATATTGCAGCACATACCAGGGGCTGAGAAATTCTTCCCCTATGGTATACTCTAACCTGGTCATGATTGCTGCACAAAGAAAAAGGGATGAGGCATATCATTAAAGAACATCACGACTTCATAGAATTCAATAATTATTATTAGTTTCTACAATATCTTTGAATAACTATATTTTATAATAACAAAAAGTTAACCGAAATTGAATTTCAAAGTTGAGTCTAAGGGTTGATCAGTCAAATCGTACGAATGTTACTATTTATGAACTGAAGCCAAAGCCACCTGCGTACACAAGACAAGACCAGATAAAAGAAAATTTGTAACGGTAAAAATATAAAGAAACTTTCACTATCAATCAAATTTGTAATGGTCTCAAGGTAGAGGTAATAATGCTCTTGGTAGAAGAAAAAAAGGGACATTAAACTTGTTTAAACTCTACACAATTTTTGGCTCAAAACTAAAGATCTGGACCGTGAGTTTGTTGAATTGGAAGGTGCCTAGGTTGGTTGTGTGATAGCAGTTTTCAAGTTTGTATGCAGCTGTTCAGAATAGAAAACTGCAAGGCATGCTCATTTGGTAGAAGTCATAACCTGTGGTCCAACTAACAAAAAACCAAATTCAAGAAAAGATGATTGAATCACCTAAGATCTATTTAAGGTAACAACCTAATTTGGAATGTGATAGAGAAACTGTCGCAAATTTACGCTAACCATGATATGTTCCCAACATGAAGCCCCTCGTAAACCATTTGACCAACTTCGGACTATAATCATTGGATCTGTATTGCCAAGAAAAAACAAAATGTTTTACCTAATGAATGGAGTAGGATTGCTAAATTCCCAACACGCCACATTGCACCATTGGTCATACTTAAAAGGCAAGTCTTGATGTCCCTTAATCCACTTAGAATAAAGTGGATGCATACCAGTCACACTCAGATGGATTGTAATAGGATTCTCCAACTCACTCTGTCTTGCTCTTGTAACCATGCAATCGAAAATGGGTAGAAGGGTCAGGAATTTATGTTAGAAAACCAGGTACATATACACAATATAAAAAATTCATATAAAATGAAACGTAAAATTGAAGAAAAATACATGTCCAGTAAAAGAAAACAGAACTAACATGCGAAAGAACCAGTTGTTTAGTACTAAAACAATAGCCTACGATTTGCATTAGATCTAAACCAGGGATAGTATAAATTCAATCAAGTTATGATATAATCCAGCTACAACCCATTTCCATGTATATTGCAATGAGAAATGCATTGCGACCATTCCTAAGGTGTAAATGGTTTTGTGAGCATGTGCACATGGGCAAAAGAAACAACCTCATCCTTGCCAACGTCAACTTTCACACAGTAAAGACTCCTTCTGAATTCCAGTCTTCAGAAATGCAGATGATTCACATGTATCTCCATCAGTTGCTATACATAATACATCATACCGTCTTTTTTAATTTAACTTGTATAAGAGGTTAATCAAGACAATTTCTCTTTCAGTGATGAACTTCACGTTGTGAATCATCCATATGATCCTAGGCCACTTAATTTTCTTGGCTCTTCATTAGTTGGTGAGAACATCAAAGATTTGAAAGAAAAAAAAAAGGCTTGGGCCTGCCTACATACTTATATTACATATGACTTGCAAGGTTGTACAAGAACTAAAAACTCAATACATATCCAATGAATGTCTGATATATCTGAAACCAAGTTAGATGGTCTTAACTATCTCTTTCTCTTCTTACGACCTGTATGCCATATCCCATAACAAATCAGAGATGCGCTAGATTGATTAGCACAGAAATACTAATTAAGAATCCTTATTTTATAATTAACACCGGGGGATAATAACTTAATCCAATCGAACAAAGACACACACAAATCAAAGAGATCGATAATTAGTTTGAAAAACATTCAGTGAGTCATAAACTAAATAGAATTTATAAAAACAAAAAAAAAAATGAATGTAAATCGTCAGTACCTCTAGAGCAAAGCCCTCAATATATTCAATCTACCATTCCAAGGCCTCTATAAAAATAGGGAATAAACAACTCTCAACATCCATTTCCTTTATCTCAGCATAAAAAAAGATCTACAATTTATCAAAGAAATAAGTAAAGGATAAAGAAAGTTAGAAAAGCATTACAATTATACCGAAAGAGAGCAACTTTGTAGAATCAAGAATTACTCACAAAGTATCCCAAATAGACACCACAAGAATCAATCATTTTATTTTTAACAACAACCTTAATCTAATAACCTAAATTAAAACAAACAAATTAAACATAAACAAAATGACAACAACTAAGTAAGAAGAAAGTGTTGTAAGTGCAACATAAACAATTCCCGTGATATCTATAACCAGAACAAGAAAGAAATAGTGTGGGAAAATAAATTTGCTCACACGCTACAATTACTACACCCACAAAAACATTCAATCCAAACTCTTCATATCTTCATCATCTCAAGATAAGATACACAAATTTAACAATAGTATATCAATCAGCACCTTGAGGCGCTTCCATCAGATAATGCTCCGGAAAATCCCACCTGCATCTGGTACGTCTTGTTCGCATACAAGATTCCTGCTGCTCTATTCACACATAATTATTCAACCAAATTAATTCAAAATTTCAACAACAAAAAAATCAAATTTTGAATTGAAACCATAACCCTGATTTCTAACACTAAAGGTATCACCTTTAGAGGTTGTCAGTGAGATTGTGGGAGAATCCGGGGGAGGGGGGCTGACCTGCCATTCCAGGAGCTCCTTTTGAAGGCGGTTGCATGCAATCTTTCTCAAAGCCTGTGAATCTCCACCAAAATCAAATCTTTTTTGTCAAGATCAAATTTTTTTATCGAAAACAAAGTGATTAGAGAGAGAGATTGAAGATAATTACTTGATTACCTTGAGAGATTGAGTAGATGAACTGATCATTGCTTAGGGATTTGGGGAAGAAGAAGAGGGGGAAAAGAAGCAGACTTTGGGTTCATCGGAGAAAAGAGAAAGGGTATTAAGTATTTGGAATATTTAAATGATTAATTAAATAAGGTTAATGGCTAAGATTAACGGCTAGGATTAGGATGATCATGTCAGGTCTACGATTCAGATAATGTTTAAATGAATGGTTAAGATCGAGTTGTCAAAATTGATGGATGAGATCGTCTCTGGACAGATTTATTATGGCTTTTATAATAGAAATAAATATGAGGCATTTCATTTATTGTGTTATTTATTGTGATTAAATGAGCATAATAAAATCCTTAGAATAGTAGGTTCAATACCATGGGATATCAAGTGCATGACTTGATTGTGAGATCCTATTGGTTGTAATCAGAATACGATTCTTAAATGTCTTAAATGTCCCTAGTCAAGTATTATTGTGAATTAGGACAACAATAATGTATAGAGACTAGTATGTGCGTAGAAAGATGACCATATCTCATGGGATATGGATATGAGATATCAAGTCTTCACATGGGTACATGTTAGAGTAATAATGTACTGGACTGACTCACCATGAGAACGCTGTATGGATCGTTACGTGAGTGTCATAAACGGTTCTCACAGTGACCATGGTTGTCACGCCCCGCTTTCCAGAATACGAAAACACAGGCATGTAACTGAGGCCCGGCGAATGATGCGAATACATCATTCATAAGCTGTATATTTAACTCAACAACAAGATAACAATTTCAACCACGAAAGCATATAAAATCACAACAGGATAACAAAGTACATGACATATTACATGAACATAACCAACAACTGGAAAGAAACATAGTTACGGGTCAACACGCCCGGATTACAACAAGAATTACATGAATAAAACAAGAATTAAAATAACATGAAATTAAACAAGACAAAAATCTCTGCTCGGCAACACCTTCGGGTAGTTCTCCATCTGGGCCTGCAAGTATATTATTACAAGGAAAGAAACAAGTGGTACCCGTTAATGCAAGTCACGGGCCGCAAGTGGTACAAGCTACGGGACAAAAATAGAATGAAACAAAAGCAGGAAAACAAGCAAGGAATCAAGAATCATATAATAGAGCAAATACAACATGTGACAGAATCAAGAACAATACCTCATGGAACAAATAGCATGCATGTAAACAATTAAATAATCCATAGGATCATGTAACATGTGAACGAGTAAGCAAGTAAACGTGTCAACATGAACTAGTAACATGTAAACAAGTCAACAAGTCATCATAACCATGTAACATGTAAACGGATCATGCAAGTATATGTGTAAATGTCATGTCTTCTATTAACCTAACTAGGTAGCACTTCATGCGTCCCATACCACATGGTTGCTACTCGCAATCAAGTGAACGTTTAGACTAGTGGTGGATTCTATAGGTCACGTACTCGGAAAAATTGTATCTTGTTCGAGATACGTGCAATGTGGAACATGTAGTGTAATTTGTAGCGTGAAACATGTCAAGTAAACCTGTAATTTAGCAAACTTGTAACTTGTAACTTATAAATTTGCAGCGAGGAACCACGAGTCCCCCGTCCGAGTACGCTCTTCTATATTACCCACTACTAAATCTTTTCTCTTTATACCCCGGCTTGTTATCTTTTTATTACAATTAAACATGAACACTAACTACATGCAACAACAAGGTCGGGTAATATGGCAAGGGTAACATGACAGGATCAAGTAGTCAAGACTTATACAATGCAGGAAAACACATTTTAGGACTTATAAAACATGTGAGGTGACTAATGGCATGCATAACACTTAATCAAGAAAAAGATATTATAACAACATGCAACCTAGTAACAAGCAATTCATGCACAACATCATGTATAATAGTATATATGTTTATTGTGTTCATGCAACGGACATGGCTATAAAGTATTCGTGATCTTGTACGAATACGAGATACAGATTATGTATAATACGAATAGAGTCAAATAATATACTTGCGGTGTTTTTACAAAGAGCTTGTACTAGAACAACGGATTGTACAAGGGACACTTGCCTTTTAGTTGACGACGATGAATTTAAAGATAGAATAACGGGATCAGTATCCCGGGCAGTGGAACACGTGCGAGATATGTGGCAGCCACGCCAAGTCAGCAACAGAAACTCCACAAAGCAGTCAACTCCTTCAATAGCTCCAAGTCAGAAAAACTCCAACAACAACTCTCTAATAACTTCAATTCAATCCCACTACAAACAGCAACTCACTAACACCAACACACCAACACACCAACACCTTCACAAACTCCAAGACAGCAAACACTCCACTCCAATCTTCTACTCCACAACACCAAACAGTAAACTAATAACCCCAACTTCACTTCACAAACACCAATACAAATAGATCCCAACACAGCAGCAAACACTTCACACAACTCCAAATAGCAATCTAACACCAACTCTAATAAATAGGATCTCTCCCTACTCCAACCTACAGCGAAACCCAAAATGCACCCTAAACTCCTTCTTCCAAATCACGACAGAGAGAGAGAAAAAGAGAGAGGGGGAGCTCGCGGGAGAGATGTGAAGTCGAGTAGGCTGCAGGGGTTCGGCGACGGCTGGACGGCGACGGAAGGGAGGAGCAGCGATGACTGGTGGGGCACGCTCAGGGAGAGGCGAGCGGAATGGCGAGTCAACGACTGTGGAGCTCAAAGGAGAGCGGGTCTTCGATGGCGCCTCGGGGGTTGAGGGCAGAAATGGAGGGAGCTCAGTGATGGGTTGGCAATGGCGGGAGAGCGAGGGGTCGACGGCGAAGTTCAAGCGACGGGGTGAACGGGGTAGAGCTCGACGGCGACGAGCGAGCTCGATGGGGGCTAAGCTTCGGCAATGGCGGGTTCGCAGAGTTCGAGCGGAGGACGGTGGTGGCCTCGATGGTTCTCGGTGGTTGGCGCGGTGGAGGGGCCTGAGCGGGAGGCGCTCGAGTTCTCAGGATGGCGCGTTCGACTGAGTGCTCGGGGATGGAGTGGCGACGGTGGAGCGGCAGGTTGAGGGTGAGCGAATCTCGATGGGGGTGCGGCAATGGTGGCAGCGGCGGAGCAAGGCGAGTGGCGGAGGTGGGAAAATGGGTGCGGTGTGGGAGTGAAGAACGAAGTGGAAGGAGGGAGAGGATGGGGTTCTGGGTTTGTTCTGTTTTGGTTGAAAAACAGAGGGGGAGAGAGAATGAAACGGGAAGGAGGGAGATATTGATATAGTAATATAATAAGGAGTAAGATAATGGGGGAGAGAAGTGGGGGTAGTTACAAGGGGTATGGGAAAGTGTGCAGGCAAAGTGGGGAGGGAGTTGGAGTACGGGACAAAAAGGGGGGGGGGGAGAAAATAAATTGTATACAGGTAGTGTGGAATAATTATCTGTACAATATATGGGTTCTGGATTATTGGATGGGCTTGGGCTTTAAAATGGTTTCAAAATGTTTAAATAAAATATTTGGCTTGTTGGGCTAAATTTCTGGGCTCAGATTTAATTTAATAAAAATTAAATACGAAATTGGGCTTCAATAAATGGACTTATAACAAAATAAAATAACAATTAGGGTATTGGGCTGAACAATTGGGCTCAAATTAATTGAACAAAATCAAATACAAATTTGGGCTTTAGAATAAACAATTGGATTTTAGTACAATTGGCTCCAGAAATAGTTTAAATAATAAAATCAATTAGGAAAAAAAAATAGTTAAAGATACTGAGGATTTAAATACGGAAAATATTTTTAATACGTATTAATGGAAACAGGGATTACAATGGTGTATGTAGTCATTTGACTTGAAGTCACTACGGTTCCCTACATGAAATGTTATATGTTTTAATGTCGTCAAACGTTGCTTGTAATAAGATGATTATAAAGTCGACTATTGGATATACTACAAATCATGTGGAGGGATGTGAGTGACTTGGATAGGATTTGTCCTTCTTACAAAACAAGAGCGATGTCTATGGGCCCCTTGATAGGGAAAAGATAAAGAGAGATGCGAAAGAGTTAGGTTTTTTTTATTTTTAATAATTAGGTTTTGCCAAGGTAACTATAACTAAAAGGTGAGAGCAGTTCCGACCCCCCAATAAAGGCTGGGGAGGCGGCCGCCTTGGGCCCCAATTTTTTTTTTGCAATTTTAGGGGCCCCCAAATTTTTTTCCTTGTATTTATACATACGTATTTTGCACGTGATATTTTTTTAGGTGCCCCAAATTTAATGTTCTAGGCTTTTGTTTTTAAAATTAGTACTTGAGTCTGCTTTTAGTTAGGCTTGAGTTTGTATGGAGATTTTTTTCTCAAATTTCTAAATCTCCATCTATTTCTTCATATATATATATATATCGGTTTTAAAGAATTGTAGCAAAAATAAAAATAAAAAATCTTAAACGATTTTTTTTCAATTTTAAAAAAATAAATTTTGTATGAAGGGCCCATTTCGGGAATTCACCTTGGGCCTCCGTAAACTTTGGGTCGGCCCTGGGTGAGAAATAGGGATGTAAAATGGGTTGGGCCGGGCCGATCCGGCCCTCTAGGAGGTGGGCCTAGGCCCGGCCTGGGCTAAGCTCTATGGGCCTCCATAAAGGCTACGCCGGGCCTTAGCCCTCTTGTTTGTAATTTTATGAAATCCGTATCTGGCCCTTAGCCTGGGATTTTATTCGGCCTACAAATTTAGGCCTAAGCCCACGTGAAAAACCTAGGCTTAAGCCAAAGTAAAAGTCCAGGCCTAAGCCCAAGTAAAAATTATATGATATTTTTTTATTTAGTTAAATAACTAACCCTTTTTTTACGTAATTTTATTAAAGGATTTAAAGATCTTATATTTCAAAAATCTCAAACTTGTCAGCTGTTTGATTCATTAGGTGATACTTGATGAGCCATCTTCCTTGTCTGGCTTGGGACTGGTGGCCACATAGATTGACTGTCAATACTACACCATCGGAGTTACCTATGTTTTATTAATAAATTAAAATTGTGTAATTATATTACCATAATAGAAAATAACTACTTAAATAATAGATACTTACTATTGTTATAATTATGATTTGTAATAACTATAATTAGCAAATATAATTCTAATTATTTTGTAAAAGCTACAGAAGTACCATACAACTGTGCATGCAGAAGCTAGTACATAGATTAACATTAATTTGAACTATTAAACAGCTATGCTTGCGCAAGCTCTTAGATAGGTAAGAAATAATTTGAGCTATAGAATTAGATGGGCATATATTTGAACGGGCTAAATCCCATGCTTTATGGATGGGCCTATGGATGGGCTAAATTCCGGACTTTAAACTCACGATCCAAGCCTAACCCTTATGTATGACGGGCCGGACCGACTTTCTAGAGGGTCGAATCAACAAGCATATTGATGGACTTGGGCTTTTGTGCATTTTTTACATCCCTAGTAAGGGAGGAGTAGAGCTGGTATCGAGTTAGGTCCTCCACTACCCGGACCCGGACCCGGTACCTCACGGGTCCAAAAATTGGACTCGTATCCGGACTTGCAGAGAACCGGGTCCGGGTCCGGGTCCGGGTCCGGGACTTAGTTAAAAAAAATTACCCGTCGGGTCCGGTAGTAGAGAATAAATATTTGCACTTAATTATTTTTGCACCTGATACCCTACGATTCTAACAATTTTTGCACTTACGTGCATGAACTAATATTATATTTATACATCTAACTTCAACAATTACTTTTATATGTATATTCCTATAACCCTATTATTCAAATTCTATATGTTTTGGGGGTATTTTTTAACGGGTCCGGGTCGGTTCTATTTTGAGCAGACTTGGACCCGAAAGTGCATCGGGTCTTATTTTAGGACTCGGACCCGGACCCGTATAGATCGAGTCGGTTGCGGCCTAATGCCAGGTCCAGGTCGAATCCGGGTATTGGGTAAATGTGACAGTACTAGAGGAGAACTAACCGGGCCGGGTCGGATCGGGTCAGGTTAGGGATGGCAAACGGGCCGGGCTGACCCGAGACCCGCCCGTGACCCGCTCGCCAAAACCCGACCCGTTCAAGTACGGTTCGGGTCCGGGTTGAACCCGCGAGTCTAAGCGGGTCGACCCGGGTCGTCAAATAAGGGTTTCCAACCTGTTGAACCCGGCCCGTGAACCCAGTGAATAGTGACGAACTCGCCCACCAACCCACGGGTCGACCCGCAGGTTTCAAACCGTTAGACCTGTACGGGCCAAACGTTCGATCCGCGGGTCCAACGGACAAAAAACAGAGGTCGTTGCTGTTCTAGCCGTTTTTTGGTTTTTTTTGGTTTTTTTTAATTAATTAATTTATTTTTTATTTTTTCCCTATAAATACCCCTTAAACTGAATCTAAAATTTTACACCTAATTCTCTTACTCTCTCTACTACTACTACACAATTCAATCTCAATTTTTTGAAATTTCGTCAACAAAGAAGCTAGCAACATAGAAGCGACAAATTCCGATCGTATCGAATTCAACATTCAACTACGTCTTCAAGTCATCAACTCCTCCAAGGCTCCAACAAAGAATCTCTCTTTCTATCAAGATACGAGTCCGGACTTCTACTTCTACTTCTAGTTTTATTTTCACTATCATTCTATATACGAGTATCTGCGAAGTATGGTATCAAAATTTCACAATCCTTTTATTGTCTTGATATTTTTTTGTAGTTATAATTTTTTTTATCAAATTTTTTTGTTGTTGTTTTTAATCTTCTCTCTCACAACCCTCCTATTGTTTTCTAGATTTTTTTTAACTTATCTCGCCTAAATTGTATTTAATTTTTTTACATACACTACTATATCAACATGTCTAGATCACGAGGTAGTGGCCGTAGCCAAAGTGGACAAGATTCCACCGGTACTTCTCATAGGCCTCCTATTGTCCCACAAAATGAGCCCGCTGAAGAGTACTCTATGACCGGACACATTGGTACACACAATGAGTTGTAGTAGGATACATAGACATAGAAGAAGAACCACAAACACAAGTAACCGAAACAACACAACCGGGTACTAGTAGGAAAACTAGAGGAGAAACTAGTGATTGACATAAATTTTATGATTATATTCCGGACGAAGAAAATCCCGGTGTAGGTATAAATATTTGTAAAACATGTTTGAAGCCATACAAATGGAAGAAGGGTGAGGGGACGGGTACAATAAATTAGAAGGTACGAAGAGTTTGATTGAAATGTTTTTTACTTTACTTGGGGAAGATGAATCTGAAATGGATTGCAGAACATTTTTAGCTAAATTTGAATCGACATTAAATAACTTGTATAATTATTATGATAGAAGCTTTTCATCTAGTAGTACTACTACTTTAGTTACTTCTTCTTCTACAACTTCTACAAGTAAGGGTAAGAATAAATTAGATGATGGCACATTTAATTTACTTGCAAAAATCCAATCAAAAAAAGCTAGGAGTAATCAACCAAATGAATTACATTGGTATAATCAACAAGATTATGAAAGTTTTACTTCTTCATTGGTACAATGGTGGAAAGACCATGAACATACTTATAATATTCTTAAATGTACGGCTAAAGATCTACTAACTTCTCCTGTCTCTACAGTTGCTTCAGAAAGTACATTTTCTACAAGTGACAGAGTTCTAACCAATTACATGAATCACTTAAAGCCCCAATCGTTAGAGATGTTCGTCTGTACGGAAGACTGAATGAAGGTCGAAGATAGGACTCAAGGAATAGGGTTCGACACGTTTACAAGTGGAAGCAACTCGCCGGAAGAACAACGACAACGACAATAGCAACCAACATGAAGATTTGAAGACCAACAACAACAACAAATTGAAGACCAACATATGCAAGAAATTTGTAAATGTATAAAAAATTGTAATAAATCTTTGTTTCTTATAAATAAGTTGAAAAATTGAAGAAAATTGTCATTTTTTAGAAGAAAATTGTAATTGTATAGAACCAATTTATAATAATTCTTTGTTTCTTTGGAAATTTGTAAAAGTTGAAATCATATGATTAATATATACATTTTTTTTCGCAATTTCACCCTTTAATTATTATTATTATTATTATTATTATTATTATTATTATTATTATTATTATTATTATTATTATTATTATTATTATTGCCGCTAAATTTGGTGTGGGGGCAAACAGATAGTATTTGTGGATTCTTAAGAAAACTGAATAGCACACCTGTTACCTGTTCCGCCGGAGTTTGACGCTGACTCCCGCCGTACACCTGCAAAAAGTGCGAGACACCGGGGTTGTTCCCGGCGACGCACCCTCCGACGCTCAAGTCAGTAATCAGGGAAGAATATGAGAGAGCGCAAAAACTGGTAAAAGATTGATTACCTCTTAATAGAGATGGACGGGGGGTATTTTTAGTCACCGTTGGGGTCAGAATAGGAATGTAATCCCTGTGATTAGATAAGGAATGTAATCCCTAATTCCTAGTGAAAGGATAGATGTGAATCAGGGCCGTTGATTAGTATTAATCAGAAATCCTAATTCTATCCTGCTGGACCGGGTTCATTTCGGGTTGGGACCTGTACCCAATTGAGGTGGATCCGTTCGTGGGTTATTGGGTCTTGAAGGAAGACCCAGTTTCCATTTCAGACCCTTTAGTAGGTGAAATTACCGTTTTACCCCTGAGCTTTAAGATTCGTGTCCAATGTGAACGGTCACGATTAAATCCTATTTTTAGCCATATCACGAGCCCCCCACTCCTAGAGACTGAGTTTTACAGTCTTCGAGGAGTAGTTTTGTTGTTCTAATGGCGTACGGGATTTTATCGGTGTTCTTAAGGGAGTTTGGAATCTTGCTCGGGGTGTAACGGTGTTATTCTGGGCTTTTAAAATACCCAAAAATATCCTCAGAATTTTCTGTATTTTTGGTAATTTTTCCAGATTTTTCTGAAATTTTTCTCATTTTTTTGAATTTTTTATTCATTTTCCGAATTAAATAATTAATTATCAAAAATATTAATTAATTATTCTAATTTAATAATTATTTTTCCAGAATTTTTAAAATAATTTTTCTGAATTAATAATTATTTTTAGAATTTTTAATTATTTTTTTTCGATTTTTTAAATATTTTTTCGGATATTTCAAATAATTAAAACAATTAAATAAAAAAATAATAAATAAATAAATTAAATATCACCTAGACACGTGGCGAGTTCCTGAGCGTCGATCATGATCAGATGTGCGTACATCGCAAAGCATATCACGTTTGGACACGTGGCGCGTTTCTGAGCGTCGATCATGATCAGATGTGCGCGCATCGCAAAGTAGATCACATTTGGACACGTGGTGCGTTTCTGAGCGTCGATGATGATCAGATGTGCGCGCATCGCAAAGCAGATCACGTTTGGACACGTGGCGCGTTTCTGAGCGTCGATCGTGTCGTGACGCGATTTTTGAAAAGATCGGGTGGCGCGTGTAGCTCGGCAACATTTTTCTCCAATTTTGAGCTAGGATTGGAACTTGCTCGGAATCCGAGCAAATTCGCCCACATTTCGCGCAGCTCGGATCCGACCTCGGAGCCGACCAATGAGGTGAAGCCACGTGGCGTGGCATAAAAAAATATATATATATTTTGTTTTCTTTCCCTTCTTTCTCTTCTTCTTGGTTCTTCGTTTTGTCTTCTTTCTTCGTCTTCTTCTCTCAGCCTTCGACCCAAGCATGCCTCCGACCCCGACTCTGTTTTCGTCCCTGAGAGCGCCACTGGAGCTCGGTGAACTCGGCGAGAGGCGACGAGCGGAGTGGGGCTCGTCAAGGCCACGGCTGAGCTCGTGATGGATGGGAGCACGACATGGAGCTTGGGAGTTCGGCGAGAGGCGACGAGCGGAGTGGGGCTCGTCGGAGGTGGAGCTCAGCACTGTAGTGGAGACGAAGGTGGAGCTCTTGAGCTCGGTGGGGGAGAGCTCATCAGTAATGGGTTCGTCCTTCTTCTTCGACCATCCCTTCGCTCCTGAGCTCGTCTCGTCGTGAAGCTCGGCGAAAGAGCTCGGCGATGGGGTCGAGAGGAGGCGTCGAGCTCGGCAAGGATAAGAGAGCACTCGCCGATGGCTTGGCGAGGGAGGAGCTCGAGCTCGGAGGTGGCGAGGAATGGAGGCGAGCTCGGAGCTTTGGAGGAGTGGCGGAGCTCAGTGTAGGGGGGAGCTCGTCGAAAGTGGTGGACGTGGTTGAGCTCGACATTGGAATGGGAGCTCGGAGTCGATGAGAGCTCGCACTCGTGAAGGTTTGAATGCTCGGCACCGGACTGAATGTTGAAGCTCGGCAACGATGGGTTCGGCGAGGAGCTTGGAGCTCGCCCATGGGGTTGGTGAGCTCGGCAGAGGCTGACGAAGAGGCATCGGAGCTCAGAGAAGAGTTTGGGTTCTCCTTCTTTTTTTGTTTTGTCGGGAGAGTGGAGAAGAAGAGGGTGATGTGGGGTTCGGGTTTGGGTCCCTAACGGGTCCGAACCCACCCCGCCGACCTTTTTTTTTATTGCTTCTTGTTCGGCAAATCCGAGCACAGATTTTGAGGCAAATTTTTGCCATTTTGCATCTCGGTAGGACAGTAGCTCGGATTGTAGATCCTAGCTACATGGCTCAATCTGGACGGTTGATCATGATAATGGCGTGAATCTCTAGACAGGCACGGTTCCCAAGAAAACGCTATCTTGTCATTTAGTGGACGTGGCGTAATCTGGACCGTCCATCATCTCAGGCACGATTTTTGTAAAGATCCAACAGTTGGAGTTGCTCGGTATCGTTTTTCTTCACTTTCGAGGGTCGGATTGGCACTTGCTCGGAATTCGAGCGAAGTGGCTCGGTTTTTCCCTTGCGCGAGTGGCTCGGTTCGGATTTCGAGCTATCCGGCGCAGCTGTATTGCGATCCACTTTCCCGGTGCTACGGAGGTCCGATAGGGGTGTACGACCCCTCATTTCGAAGCTAATTCGAAGATCTACAACTTCTCTTTAGGAGTGGGATGAAGATTCACCCTCCTTCATGGTCAAAATAGCCCCGCAACATCCTTGTCTTCATGAAGTTAAGGAGTGTTTTGGTCTTGGGGATTTTGGAAGAGGAGCTCCACTCCTAGGGGCAGAGAAGCTGTGCTAGGAAGACCCTTGTGCAAGGTAAACCCTTATAAGACGTGCTAGGAAGATGTGCCAGGAAGACCCTAGGGGTGAAGAAGGGGCGCGAGTGGCTAGGATCGCTAGTCGCTCGGCTCGGAATACCGAGCGACGTGGAGCGATCTGAACCGTTGGATCTCAGTGCGGATCTCGAGGCGGGCACAGTTTCCAAGAAAACACTATCTTGTCGTTTAGTGGTGTTGGCAAGATCTGGGTCGTCTGATCGAAATCATACGCGAATTTTGAGGGAAAATTCGTTTTTCTCCAATTCCTAGCTCGGATTGGCACTTGCTCGGAATCTGAGCGATGTAGCTCGGTGGCCGATCGTATAGCTCGGTGGCTGAACTATTAGCTCGGTATTCCGAGTTATCCTCTTTGTTGCGGGGATCGGATCGCCTGTCGCTCGGATTTTTGTTCCGAGGGACATGGGGCAATCCTAGCCGTTGGATGGTGGCACAGATCTCGATGCGGGCTCTGTTCCCAAGAAAACACTATCTTGTCGTGTAATGGCGCTGGCATGATTTGAGCCGTCTGATCGAAATCTTACACGAATTTTGAGGGGAAAGTCGTTTTTCTCCAATTCTTAGCTCGGATTGGCACTTGCTCGGAATCTGAGCTATCCTTTTGGTCGTTGGGGTCGGATCACCTGTCGCTCGGATTTTGGTTCCGAGGGACGTGGGGCGATCGGAGCCGTTTGGGAGATAAGTTTGAGGAGCAACTCTAGGAGAGAGTTGTGAGCTCCGAACTCGTTGAGAGGAGGTTCGCCTTGGAGGTGAGTGGAGCGAAAAACTTGACTCTAGGAGAGAGCCATTTGGGAGACGAGTTTGAGGGGGAACTCTAGAAGAGAGTTGTGCTCCGAACTCATTGAGAAGAGGTCCGCTTCGGAGGCGAGCGGAGTGAAGAGCTCGGCTTTAGGAGAGAGCCATTTGGGGGACGAGTTTGAGGAACAACTCTAGGAGAGAGTTGTGAGCTCCGAACTCGTTGAGAAGTGGTCCGCCTTGGAGGTGAGCGGAGCGAGAAGCTTGACTCTAGGAGAGAGCCATTTGGGAGACGAGTGTGAGGAGGAACTCTAGGAGAGAGTTGTGCTCCAAACTCGTTGAGAAGAGGTCCGCCTTGGAGATGAGCGGAGCGAAAAGCTTGACTCTAGGAGAGAGTCATTTGGGAGACGAGTGTGAGGAGGAACTCTTGGAGAGAGTTGTGCTTCGAACTCTTTGAGAAGAGTCCGCTTTGGAGATGAGCGGAGCGAAGCGCTTGACTCTAGGAGAGAGTCATTTGGGAGACGAGTGTGAGGAGGAACTCTTGGAGAGAGTTGTGCTCCGAACTCGTTGAGAAGAGATCCGCTTTGGAGATGAGCTGAGCGAAGCGCTTGACTCTAGGAGAGAGTCATTTGGGAGACGAGTGTGAGGAGGAACTCTTGGAGAGAGTTGTGCTCCGAACTCGTTGAGAAGAGGTCCGCTTTGGAGATGAGCGGAGCGAAGCGCTTGACTCTAGGAGAGAGCCATTTGGGAGATGAGCGTGAGGAGTAACTCTAGGAGAGAGTTGTGAGCTCCGAACTCGTTGAGAGGAGGTCCACCTTGGAGATGAGCGGAGCGAAAAGCTTGACTCTAGGAGAGAGCCATTTGGGAGACAAGTTTGAGGAGCAACCCAAGGAGAGAGTTGTGAGCTCCGAACTTGTTGTTTAAGTAAAGTTATCAACGGTTGTGGGAGCAATTCCGAATGGCGAACCACTTCTTACCGGCTTATGAGCGAGTAATTTGAAGCAGACTCGAACCAAGTGTTGGACTCCGAACTCGTCGTTAGAGGGACTCAACGGTTGTGGGAGCAATTCCGAATGGCGAACCACTTCTTACCCGCTTATGAGCGAGTAATTTGAAGTAGAATCGAGCCAAGTGTTGGACTCCGAACTCGTCGTTAGAGGGAGGTTAACGAGGTGTAGGAGCAATTCCGAATGGCGAACCACTTCTTACCCGCTTATGAGTGAGTAATTTGAAACAGAATCGTGCCAAGTGTTGGACTCCGACCTCGTTGTTAGAGCTTAGTAAGTTGCGGGAGCAGCCATGTAGAAGAAGCTGGACTCCGAACTCACCATTTAGCGAGTCGTGACTCGGAGAGATTGGAATGAAGCAAGAGCAACAATTTCCAATGAAATAACGTAAAGTTTTATTGAAATAAACTAAGTGGCTGCTTCAATAGGGCGAGCCATTATTACATGCTATTGGCCGGGTTACAAGCATCGGCCTTATTGAAAATTAAAATCCTACTTCTACAATAAGGTGAAGACCTCTTGGGAGGAGCTGGGAGGTTCTGAGTCTTGAAGCTCAGCGGGCCTTTCTGTTCGTTTGTAGGCTCCTCAGGGGGGAAGCTCAACCCTCTCTTTATGGACGAACTTGGTCAGGAGCCCCCGCTGTATGAGTTCTTCGATCTCCTCCTTGAGAGCCCGACAATCATCCGTGTCGTGGCCGTGGTCCCTGTGAAAGCGGCACCACTTATCCTTGTTCTCTTTCTTGCAAGGTGTATTCATTCTAGGGGGAGCACGGAGAGCCCTTCCTTGTCCACCTCCATAAGAACTTCTGATATATTAGCAATGAGGGGGGTGAACTTCTCAAAACATGGAGTCGGGCGGCGCTGGCCATTACTGTCCTTCTGAAATTTTTGGGACCCTTCTTCACTTGTGTTCTTCCGTTTGTTCCCGAAAGATGTCTCTTCAAGAGCAAGGGGTTTGAGAGCCTCTTCCGCCCGTATGTACTTCTCCACCCTGAGTAGGAGCTCTGAGAAGTTCCGAAGAGGTTTCTTGGCAAGGGATGCCCTGAGGTTGGCATTAGTGACGTTGCGCTCGAATGCGGCAGAGGCTATTGACTAGTTGAGGGAGGGAATGGACCTAGCTTCGGCGGTAAAGCATCGAACGTAATCCCTTAGGCGTTCACCCTTTTCTTGGTTGAGGGTCAGCAGAGATACACTTGTTTTCTCGGCCCGGCGGCTACTCACGAAATGAGTAAGGAAGAGCGCTTCGAACTGATCGAATGAGAAGATGGAGGACAGGGCGAGTCGAGAGTACCATTCTCGCACAGACCCCTTCAGCGTGGCAGGAAAGATCTTGCAGAGGAGGGCGTCCGAAGCATGGTGGATCATCATGAGAGTTTTGAAATACTCTATGTGATCTGCGGGGTCTGACTCCCCAGTATACGTCTCGAAGTGAGGCGGCTTGAAGTTTTCTGGGATGGGGGCCTCCATGATGGTGCGGAAGAATGGAGGTCTGCTCGGGCGGAGTTTTATTGCCCGTTGCTCTTCTTCCATGTCAATTTGGCCGAGGTGCCTCTCCATCTCGTGGAGACGGCGGTAGACCGAGTCTTCTCTTTGATCATACCTTGCCGAGCCCGACTCATCTTCGGACGATGATGGACTGGGGCTGCGGCGATGGTAGCTTGGAGAAGGACGAGGACTGAGAGTGTGAAGGCGGTGGCTCCTAGCCGGCTCATGAGTAGATGGCCTCTGGTCGTTCTTTGGAGCGATATTGAGGGCCCTTAAGACTGTCGCTTGGAAGTCTTGAAGATCTGCCCTTGTGACTGGTGCCTCTCCAGCTTGGCAGTCCCTATGTGTGGCTCGGCTTACTGGAGAATGAGTTCTTCGCCGATGACGCTGAGGGGACTCTCTTTGCCTCCTCGGGGGAGGGGATCTTCTAGTCTTCGGTCGTCGGGGGGTTCGGATTCTTGAAGCTCCTGAGTTCTCGGGTTGATGGACTCGACCAAGGGCCCGCCATCCATTCAGGCGAGTTCTAAGGTCGACCCCCTTTTGGCGGTCGGCAATGATTTGACGAAGATCCTGCTCGGGAGGGCTTTGAGAAGCCAGGGATTCAACTGAAGGATTGGGACCCTTAGGAGGTTGTTGGTTCTGAGGAGCAAGCAGGTCCTGTTGGAGTGGGTCCTCCGCTTGAGGAAGAAGTTGCCCCTGCTGTTGAGCGGGTTGAGGGGGAACTTCCTGTTGCTGATCGGGGTTGGGTCCTCGGTTGGACCCTCTGTATTTGGATTTCCTAGGAGGCATGGCTGGAGAAGATCTGACCAACGGGAAGAGCGGAGGTTGCTATTCGTTAGTTTCCCACAGACGGCGCCAATCTGTTGCCGCTAAATTTGGTGTGGGGGCAAACAGATAGTATTTGTGGATTCTTAGGAAAACTGAATAGCACACCTGTTACCTGTTCCGCCGGAGTTTGACGCTGACTCCCGCCGTACACCTGCAAAAAGTGCGAGACACCGGGGTTGTTCCCGGCGATGCACCCTCCGACGCTCAAGTCAGTAATCAGGGAAGATTATGAGAGAGTGCAAAAACTGGTAAAAGATTGATTACCTCTTAATGGAGATGGATGGGGGTATTTATAGTCGCCGTTGGGGTCAGATTAGGAATGCAATCCCTGTGATTAGATAAGGAATGTAATCCCTAATTCCCAGTGAAAGGATAGATGTGAATCAGGGCCGTTGATTAGTATTAATCAGAAATCCTAATTCTATCCTGCTGGACCGGGTTCATTTCGGGTTGGGACCCGTACCCAGTTGAGGTGGATCCGTTCGTGGGTTATTGGGTCTTGAAGGAAGACCCAGTTCCCATTTCAGACCCGTTAGTAGGTGAAATTACCGTTTTACCCCTGAGCTTTAAGATTCGTGTCCGATGTGAACGGTCACGATTTAATCCTATTTTTAGTCATATCAATTATTATTATTATTATTACTACTACAATTTTTTTTAAAGTAAAAAAAATATTTTAAACACACGGGTCAACCCGCGATTCGACCCGACCCGACCCAACCCGGGTTGGACCTGAATGGGTTCACGGGTTGGATGGGTTGACATTTTGCAAATCCAATCCGGCCCGGCCCGGCCCGATACGGTTAACCAACCGACCCGACCTAGGACCCACCTAACTTCGGTTCCAACCCGGATGGGTCCGATCCGACCCGGCCCGGTCGACCCGGTTGCCAACCCTAGGTCAGGTCGGGTCGGATTGCAAATTAAATATTTCACGCTATAGAAACGGCCTTTTCTTTCGCACCAAGCCAACTATTTTATACAGTTTCCATGACATCTCCCCTTCTCCCGCCAAAAATGGCGACGGCTACTTCAAAATTCGGCCGCCAGTTGGGGGCAATGGTGAGAGAATTGGGGTTGAAGAGAGAAGGAGCCGGCGGCTGGTACACGCCTCACATGGCCGCTGCGGCACATGCGGTATGTGAGCGGATCCCATTGGTCGATCTCGTCCTCGAGATTCGTGATGCTAGGGTATTTGTTCTTACCAATTGCCTCTCTTTCTCCTTTTTGCCACATTTTGTTGTTTTCATTTGGCTGTGACAAGCGCCAGCCGTCTGTTTGATGAAATTCCTCACCCATAAAATCTTATTTAGTTTTTCATTACAATAAAGGTTCGCTTTTGGTGTAACCGTCAAAATTATGTTGGTTAAGCTTGATGTTTACCTAATCATCAAGTTTCAAGCTCTGTTATGTTTATGATATGATGTTGCTACCTACTTTCATGCCTATGAGATATTCGATGAAATTCCTGTGTTGTGCCCTCAGTGATTTTGGTTGAACATTCGATGTTTCTAAGGTAACTGGTCTTTTGGATTTCAGAGTCTTTGTGGGCTCCGAAACATTTGTAATCCTAAACCCAGAAGTTGGTGATTTGTTTAACTGTATACAACACTTTTAATTACCTCTCATGCTATGTTTTGGTGAAAACAAGTACCCATCATAACTCACTTGAGGAAGAAGGAACCTGAATTGGTGCTTGATTAGCTCTATTAGATTATGAGTGTACTATTCACTAGAAGTGAATCATGGTTACATCTCTGTTTTAATGTTTTAGGTAATAATTGGATTCAAGAAGCTGTCAAATATTCGTAACAGTGAAACTTGATTCCAGTTAAGGGAGTGCTTTGAAGGATGATTATGATATATTGTCAAAAAGAAGCGAAGATCTTATTTTTTTTATTTTTTTCCTTATTGGTCATACTTAAAATCTTTATGGGTTACTCTCTAGTGTCTTTCTCTTAGTTCAGACTAGTATTTTGTGGTAGTAGAGTACTTGCTGGCTGCTATATATATAGTATCTTCTGGATCATGGTTGGCTTTTTCATTTCTTAGAGTTCGTTAATTTGTGTGCAGATACCCTTAACGTCAGCTTTCCAGCCTTTGAAAGAAGTGTCCTGTTCGAACAATCACATAATAGTGTTAAATAAAATTGATCTCGCAGTCCCCTCTCTGACAGAAGTTAGTATATTATTATTAATGCTAAAATTTTCTTTCCTTGTTTCTTTTATTTTTCTCCAAACAGCTATTTTCATGAACTGTATGATGTTGATCTAACTAAGTTAAACATGGCATACTATATGCAGAAGTGGGTGAAGCATTTTAGAGAAAAGTTCATTTGTTATGGAATCAATTCCCACAACAAAGACGACATCAAAGGGGTAAATTTAATCTCTCTAACTATCTACGTGTAAAGGGTTTTATGGCACATAAGGGGAGGGCGTAGTACTGATGTGTTCCATACTGTAGTCATAATGCCTGCTTCGATTATTTAGTTTTACTATACTAACTGTTTGAGTATGTTTAACTGACTTGGATGGAGAGAAATGACCTATATTAACTATGCTTCATTAACCAGCTGCTGAACCTTGTAAGAACAAGGATCAGGGAAGTGAAAGGTTATGATGGAAATTATACTGCCACAGTATTGTTGACTGGTATGCCAAATGTTGGTAAATCAGCCATTGCCAATTCTATGCATCAAATTGGCAGGATAAGTGCTGCAGGTATTCTACTTTAACTTTATTGGGTTTGAGAAATTTTTTTGTTGTTGAGAACTTGAAGCCATCAAGTTAACTGATTGGTTGATTGATCTTTAACTGATTAGAGAAGGGAAAATTGAAGCATGCAGTAGTGAGTCCACAACCTGGGGAAACTAAAGATATTACCAGTTACAAGGTATGTGGTTTATGTTTCTCGTATTCCTTTTTTCACGCAATTGCATTTATGCCATAGTTATCACTTTTTCTATACCAACCATACTATTTCAATTGACATATGCAAAGAGGATCTTAGACAAGTTGTGTTCATTTTGGTGCTTCTTCACCATTTATTAATGATACTTGCATGAAACATAAAAAAAAAAAAAATCAAAACAGCTATAGAGATTTCAAAAAATAGGAAATACTAGATGAATGGATAAAGTTACAGTTCGATTTTGACCTAGTCTGCATGGGGTACATTTCCAAAAGTCATGAAAAAACTTCTTACAAATTTTTTTCCCAGATTGCCAGTCATCCCAATATTTATATACTTGACACGCCTGGTGTCCTGTATCCTGAAATTGCTCATGATGATTATGGTTCCAAGCTAGCCTTAACAGGTATGAATCTAGCTTTATATTTTTGCTGCCTGTGTTTAATAAATTTTTTGCAGATTTGTTTCACTGTGTATATGCAGGAACTGTTAAGGATTCTCTATTAGGAGAATGTAAGCTAGCCCAATATTTTCTAGCTGTTCTCAACTGCTCAGAGGAATTCAAACAATGGGAGAACTTGAAAGATGCTATTAGTTACAGATCATTCTCTGTTAATAAAAAGAAGTGCTTGCTGGGCTCAGACTCCATCCGGAAAGGAAGGCGGCATTGTTCTTCAGATCACACACAGGTGATTAATTCCCGAAGAAATTGCTATGTATCTAACATTTGTTTTAACTTTGCATCTAATCTTCGAGGAAGTTTAGACATTAGTAAATCGGACAATCATGTATCTAATACTTTTATCTATTGGGGATTTTGACATCTAAAATTAGTCTCTTATATGAGAACCTGAGAACCAAAGCACTTTATGTCAACTTTCTGTAACACACTGCAGAATGGCCCTAGAACTCACAACAGAATAACCATTAAATTCACTTAAAACAACTATGGTCCCAATTGCCTATTCAAACTTCAAATAATGGAGCTAAAATGTAAATGGTTTTTTGCAATTTAGTCCCTCAATTAATAGGTATTTTCACTTTAGTCCCCCAAATCATAGCAATTGCGATTTAGTCACCCAATTGGAAACCATTCATCAAATTAGTCCCCAATTTTAACCAAACCTACTAAGTTGGGTTCAATTTAGTTGATTTAGTTAAAATTGGGGATTAAATAGATGAATAGTTCTAATTGGGGGCTAAATTGCAATTGATATAATTCGGGATGACTAAATTGCAAATACTCATTAATTAAGGGACTAAATTGAAAAAAACCAAAATATAAAATATCTAACAACAAAAGACCCTTTTTGTAATTTGTCAACTTTACAGCAGTTGATCCTCTTGCGCATCCAGCTCACTAAGATTATGACAACTGCATTTTACCCTAACTCACAAGCCAACAAAGCAGTCGAAACTACATAGAAACCTTGGTAATGACCTCAAAAAGAAAAGGCAGACGGAAGGGTATAGGTAGCTAGGATAAGGAATTGTAGCAACCATGCTTTGCAGATGAAATAAAAATCGTTCTCATCACATTTGACAGTGAGATCTACAATTATATACCTTGACTGATGACTCTTTGAGATTCATGGTGGACCATACTCTGAGAATAGTCCCGCCTCATGAACCTCTACTTGTTCTCCTCTCTGATCCTCTTTCTATCAATTAGTCATAGCCAGAAGGAAGAACAAGATGATGGGGAAGCAATCGTGGTGATGGGGAGAGACTCTACCGAAGTTCTTAATGAAAATTTTCAGAAGTGCATATTGGTTATCATATAAGCCATTTCTCATCTAATGGGGTTGGCATAAAAGGACTAGATATGACCTATTCTAGTAACCTACTAACACCCTTGAGTTCATGCCAGATTGTTAACAAAGCAAATTTGCAACATAGATTTGATATACATGAGGACGCTCTAGGCATTTAACATGTTATTTCAGCTTAAGTAAGGGCCTGAGAATTTCATAGGCTAAAGAAAGAACTAGCTATAAAAATTTAATTCAACTTTTAATACAAAAGAAAACATGCTACCACATGCAGCGGGATAACATGTTATATCGAGGTTTTATTAGCAGTTGGTGTAGAGTACAAATTCACCAACACACAAATTAGCTCGGTGGATATTGCAGGATTTTCTGACATGTTTTGTAAGTGTTATTTCTTTTTGAGTAAACTTATGTGTGTTATTTTATGTTTAAAATAACTTATATGTATAGTTTAAAACGAATATTGATCTTATAGTACAAATGGAATTAACAAATTGCTTAAGTGCTTCTAGGATTGCATTGTTAGAGATGTTCGTCAGACCCTATTTAAGACTATCTCATCGTTAAATGGGTTTTTCAAAAATGAAGAAGATATGGAAAGACTGATTGAGGCACAATTTGCTGCACTGCATGAGGCTTTTAGATTGTCATTGTCAGATGAGGATGGAGATAAGGCAGTAGCTGCAAAATTGCTGAACCTGTATCGAACTGGAAGGCTTGGGAAATATACCTTGGATCTTCCTAGCAATATTGACTAACGTTTATCAGAGGAGATATTCTGTTATATTTGTGTTTTAGCTTTTAGTGACATATGTGACAAAATTGAGTTGGGAAGGTATACTCTCAAGTACAAGCTTACAAGGCCCAGAAGAACAGAGATCAGATAAATATAAGCTTTGTATTGTGGAGTGATCTTGTATGTTTTGGTAAGTGGTTTTTTTCCTTTCCTTTCCTTTCCTTTCTGCTATTTTCTTGCTAAATTTACCAGCAGTGATTATTGTTTTCAAATAGTCATCCTATGAGTTTTTTTACATGTCTAAGAAAATTTCAGTGTTGACAAGATGCAAGTTGGTCCATTTGAGTAGAATATTAGTTATAGGACATTGCTGAACTATTTGGGCATTCATTTGGACTCTTAGGGATATTGTATTTATCAGGCATCCTTTTAGTCTTCCAATTAACTTTTCAACCCACATACCTTGGCAAGTGGTTGTGCATCCATTTCCTCAAATTCATTTAATGAGTGGCACTCAAATATATGGTTGTTAGTACTGTGCTATGTAGATCTATGATATGAAAGATTGTAAATCTGCTAGAATTTGGCGTACAAGTCTTCCACACAAATTTAAATCGCCACCGTTTGGCTTTTTAATTTGTGCTCACTAATTCTATTGTTTATTCATCATGTTCTTATTACATTCTGTGGATGAAATTTTTTAAATCATATAGGTTTCTTTTTGTCCATCGGCTGTTTAGATACAATAGAATACATGTGTACAATTTGAGCGTAAATCCTCCTTAGAGGATCGTAGATAGTCACATTCGTGGAAACACACTGATATAGGTAAAAATTGGCCACATGTTCTCGGCGCTCATGTTAAAGTCAACAAGGATAGTACAATAATTTTATAGCAAGAACAAGCTTACCAGGCCCATTAGCCCATGAAGAAGGTGATTTCTAGCCAATTACAGCGGTCAGTGAAATCCCCCCAAAACAGGGATTAGTTGCTGCAACTTTCACTTTAGTATGATAATCTCTAACCGAATCTTAAAAAGATACATTCCTTGTCTATTTTCTATAACTTATTTGTAGCTTATAAATACCCTCCACATCCATCAATCAAAGGTAATAAATATTTTATCTACTAAAAACCCAAATCTTTATTTTGGTGACTGACTTGAGCGTCGGAGGGTCCAATGCCGAAGCCACCTCTGGTGTGGGACTTTTTGCAAGTTCTCAAGTGTTTCCAGCGATCCAGATCTTGATCGACGGTTCAGATCAGTGTTTTCTCCCTCAATAAAAGAACTCATTATTTGATTTCTCCCACACCAAAATTAGCAGCAATAGAAACTGGCACCGTCTGTGGGAAAGCTGTAGATATGCCCTCAGATCAGATCTATCCACCAAAAACACCTTCAAACATGCCTCTGAGAAGAAGACCGATAGCGACTACCACTAGCCGCCAGGGCAATCCTCCTACGCCATCATAACCTCCTTCCAACGGGGTTGCGTTCACACACATTCGTCTTGAATCCCGCCCAATCGAGAACCAAGGGTCGAGATGCACTTCAACCCCTTCCTCGGTGCCTCTTGAGCGGTTAGACCTTCATAGTGTCATCAATGCCCGGCGTGAAGAGACGGACCTCTATCAGCGCTTAGATGAGCAGTGCACTCGAGATGGTGGAGCCAGAGGAGTCCTTTGCCCCAACGACAGAGGTCCCGTCGGACGCCCTTGCCGCAAGGACGAAGACGCGAGAGGAGTTCGACTCCAGTCAGTCGGCGAGCTCCATGGAACAGCAGAGAAGAGGAGGTACATGTGACCTGGGCTAAAGTTTCGAAACCGATCAAGTTCTTAGAGTCCTCCAAAGTGCCCCGAATAGAGATTGCGAGACAAGTGGTGCACTCCCTAGGACTTAGTAAGAAGAAGAATCCCACGGGTCAACCCGATCCAAGAGATGAGAAGATCTGGTGCTCTGTTGCCTCCAAAAAATGGAGGACCGCCTCAATCAGCTCGGACAAGAGGAGGGTCACCAAGGTGGGGGATATCACCCCATTCATCCTCCCTTCACTAGAGCTATTCTTGAAGCCCCCGTCCCAGAGAACTTTAAGCCTCCCACCTTTGAGTCATATGATGGTAAAGTCGACCTCACGGATCACATTGAGAGTTTCAAAACTCTCATGGTGATCCATAGAGCCTCCAATGTACTCCTCTGTAGAATATCCCCAACTATCCTGAAGGGATCAGCATGGGAGTGGTACTCTCATATCCCTTTAGGGACCATCTCCTCATTCGATTAGCTCGAATAACTCTTCCTTGTATACTTTGATAGTAACCGCAAAACCGAGAAGACGAGTGCATCCCTGCTGGAATTGAAACACAGGGTAGGGGAGCCCCTCAAAAAATTTGTCAGAGGCTTCACGGGCCAATCCAGGTCTATCCCCATTCTTGACCCCACGGTAGTGGCTCCTGCCTTCCGACACAATGTTCGTGGATGTAACGCCCCGAATTTCCAATAAATAAATATGAAAATACATGACACAATTCTCAGCATCTACCTCAATGTAATAATAAACATAGCCAAAACACAAAATATTGTTTTCAACTTTTATTACATTAATTCTTTATATAGCACAGCGAAAAATAAACACCTTGAATTACAATTTCTTTCTTTTACAACACATTCTCTTACAATTTGCATAAGCCATACTATCACTCTACCACATGCATCCAAATTCCAAGCTAATGGTACCTACCTGTAAAACATGAGGTTAGAGAAAATCCTAATCCCCAAAACTATAGGGGTCAGCCATAACGGTGTGAGTGACATAAAAAAAAATACAATTTAAATGAAACATAAAGAATAAATTTATAATCAATACATTCTCACAGCAGTAACAAATGAAATATGAAATGACGATACATACAACATGAAAACATCAAGTGAAACTAAGCTAAGTGTCAAGTGTAGGAAATAGAAAAACATCATGCATAATACAAGTCAAGAAAATACAAATGCAGTATGATGACTCTTTAATGCATACTTGTCGGATTCTATGCATTCCATACTACATAGGTCCAGTGCAAGCCCTTATCATTATCCACTTTATAGAGTTAAATCCTTCGTTATGCAACTAATCCTATTACGGTGATAGAAACAAGATCTAGAATACTCCGCGAATAGGTCTGACAACCCTCAAAGCGCAAGCATCATGTAAACATAGCTCAAAAACTGAAGAATCACCTCCATGT